>VWZI01021256.1:353699-403309 GCA_013396835.1 Psilopogon haemacephalus | reverse complement strand
CCCCCGCCACCTCCGCCATGAAATACACCATTCTGAAAGCAAAACTGGCCAATAGGCACTAGCATCCATTGTTTTGGCCAATTAAAAGTTCCATGCCCATGTATCCACCCAGGCACGTTGAGGGGCATCACAAGACACCTGACTTGGTGGTGCTAAGTACATAGCATTCGTGGCTTTGTTGGGGCCAAACCCTTCATTGTTTTGTTCAATCCATCAAACTCCTGGACCTGCAACGGGAGGAGGAGAGCAGGGGTTTGAACTGATCTGGCAGGACTGATGCCCTACCAGGACAATAGCCTAAGCTGCTCTTTGTAGGCAAAGAATTACCATTTCCTCTAATGAAAGAAGTTCTAGGCAATGCATTAAATCCAAATCAATTTAGTTGTCTCTATGATGCCAGATGACCGAAGAAAAGGATGTATGAAGGAAATATTGTCATTTTCAAAGCAGCAAGAAAAATTAACTGACAATGCAATAATGCTTACTTACCTCTGAGGACCAAGGCTTATGAGCATTTGCTTTAAGATAGTTTGAATACATAGCTGCCTTCTGTACTGTCCTTATGACCGTACATTAAATCTAAATTATTTGTTCTATTCATTGAAACAGGCCTTGACAAAAAATTGAAATTCCTTGAATTTTTCAGTCATCTACTAGTGCAGTAAATAGAACAATTATGTAGCTGCAGTGAATTGTTACTTGTAGTTGGAAGGAATGTAAGTGTCAAGAGAATGATTAATTTTGTAAGGTAAATTGTGTAATAGAAAGAAGAGACACATAGTGAAGATTCAGGGTGCTGGAGGATGTAGGGGTGAACTGGAGCACTGGTGACTGCATCTGTTGTTGGCACTGTAAAATACTAAATCTACAGCAAGTGCACTAAATCTACAGCACTGCATGTGTTTGAGTGGGGGAAAACTCCACAACAAATCGTGTCTCCCAATCCTGTATTTTAAGGATGGACATGATTCACATCTATGCAGAGAAATCAAGGAAATAACCTTTTTCTTGTTTTGGTTTTGTGTTTTATTATTCTGTGCATCTACATATGCACAAACACTGGAATCAGCAGTGGTTGTTTGAAGTGAATTGCACTCTTTACTCCACTTACTGTGCTCTGGCTTTCAGAGTTTGCAAAGTGGTGTTCCCTCTAAACAAAACCAAATCAGATGTGCTCCAGCTGCTTGTGTAATGCATCTCATCCACTGGCAAAAGTTTGGATGCTTGGAGTGGAATAGGACTAACTTGAAGTAAGCCCCTGAAATGTGTGGATGAGATATGGCAATCTGGTACTCTGATAGCAATTGTTTCTAAGGATGTGCTTTATCACTTGTGAGTGTTTGAACTTTTACCCACCATTCCCTTTCTTTTATATATCCTGGTCTTTGTAACTCTGATAGGCTGCTAACTCTATAGAAGGTGATGGCACAAGAGGAAATGGGGAGTAACTGAGGTACCCAAAGTTCTTTAGCCTCTCCTTGAGAAAGTGTGCCTTTGTGAGCAAGGATCCAGTTTTGTGACGTGAGATTACATCACACTGGCTTGATTTTATTGTCAAAAACATCACTGGTCTGTAAATGAGAGAGCCTTTAAAACAAGACCATGTAAGACTAAAAAAAATGTAGACACAGAGGTCTGATTCGGGGACAGTAAATTCAAGCTCTTGAGTGAGGAATGCTGACATGAAAAGGTATAAGAACCTGAGGAGAGGAGAAAAGAAGGCAAAAGATGCTGAGTATGAAAATAGCAGCTTAGCAAAAATAAGGATCAGCCTGTTCCAAGTAACAAAGTCCTCTCCCTGATGTCTCCTTAATGTTTACCTGTCCTTTGAATATTTTTCGGTAGTGCCTTTAGTGACATGGTGGGGGCAAGCCTGAGAAAGTTTGACCTAGCAGCTTGATAGTCTCAGCAATTTATTATGTCTGTTAAACAACAAAAATTTGTCATGCCCTCAAAAATTCTGTAAAATTCTGATTTCAAGATGAACAAATAAAGTAACTCAGAGAGAGGAGGGTTACAGTTCCTATGATCTGAATTTGCTTTTAGGCCACCTCAAATACAGAATCATATCTGTTTCCTTTCTTGACAGTTTGTCCCAGGGAGCCAATTAAACTGTTGAGAACAAAATATAGGTTAAAATTCTATCTTATTCATCACTTAGAGTCTTGTTAACCAAGCTCTAGCTGCTGTATATTTGTAAGTTTTTCTCCATGCTGATGCAGAAACTGGAAAAAAAGTCCACCTGGGTCTCTAATTCCAGGTTGAGTTTGCAAAATTGAAATAAATGTGTTTTTTTCCCTGTGAACAGTACAAATTGGGTTTGCAGTTGTCACATAACTGTGAAAGAGAGTCAGAGTTGTTCAGCCTGGAGAAGAGAAGCCTCTGGGGAGACATTATAACTACTTTTCAATGTGTGAAGGGGATCTGCAAGAAGGATGGAGAGGAACTGTTTAGAAGGGCTTGTAGCAATACAACAAGCGGCAATGGTTTTAAACTGGAACACAGTAGAACATAGCTTAAACATAAGGAGGAAATTCTTCACAATGAGGGTAGTTAAATACTGGAATAAGTTGTCCAGAGATGTGGCGGAGGCTCTGTCCTTGGAGACAGTCAAGGTCAAGCTTGATGGATTCCTGAGCAACCTAGTTAAAGATGTCCATGCTCACTGCAGGGAGGTTGGACAAGATGACCTTTGAGGGTCTATTCCAATCCAATGTATTCTATGATGCTATGATTCTATGACAGTGCAAATGTTTAAAGATAGAATTTGCATTTTTCATTATCTACTTATAAGAACTGGTTCTCTTTCCCTAGATTTCTTCCAGGGACTGAGATGGATTTGTGGACATATCAAAACCCACAGCATTCTTTCCACTAGTGTCAAAAGCTTCTAGTGTCCCCAGAATAAAAGAACTGGTGCTTGTACTCAATCTGATGTAGTGTGAGACCTGAGTAATTTATACTTTAACATTTTCTTCAATGCTTCAGCTATCTTAACTGGATGCAAACTGTACATGCAGGGAAGCCATTGCAGATTATGTTAGAATAAATCAGATCTGGTAGCGTGCTTTTTGGTTTCATGTGGGAACTTAGAGGTTTTCGTTTAATTGCCATGGTAATTTGCCAAAGAAGCTGTTTACTACAAAGTGGCCATTTGACAGAATAAGCTTAACAGTGCCAAAAAACCCTCCAAGAACAAAACCTACAGAAGGCTGACAGCTTTAAGCTCTTTCTTCATTTCCAGCATCTTAATTTCTACCTTCTGCCTTCTCCTGGCATTTTCATAGAAAATTTCATGAAGTACCAGTTCCTTAGGAGACTCTAATGCAAATTCAGGGTGGGTGGAATTCCTTTCTGAAGCTTTTGAAGCGAGAGACAGCCCTAAGGCTACTCTATCACTCAACATTTGATTCATGGAGAAGTCCCTCCTCAGGAAAATCTGCTATCCCATGGAGCCAAGTCAGCTGCCTCTATTGGATGGTACTATCTGACTCTGACACTACTCAGGTTTGAGGTCCACAGTCCAAGGGAAGATGTTTCCACACTGTTTTGGGAGGGCAAGAGAAGGCAAGGATCCACAATATTCACTTTACTGGCCTGAAACATACGTGAAATCTGTCAGGAAGTTAATGCAGCGTAAATATCATATGGTCAAGGCTCATCTATTGTAATTTTTTAATGGCAGACAGCAAAGCAAACAGCACAGATGGCTGCATTTTTGGCCACATCCAGTTCAAATACAAACCCCACTTCCTGATGCTTTTAGAGTGTCTCAGATAAAGGAAGTGACTTACATTTCCTGCTGTCACATATAGGTCTGCCTTGTGACAGTGTTGTCACTTTGCATAGTGTTCAAGAAGGCTTAAGCAGCACAGACTTCAATACCAGTACCAAAACGAGTCTCATGTCTGAATTCTGTCTGCAGTAAAGCATTTGAAGCTCAATGGTTTTAAGTAGAGTAATGTGCAACAGGACTCAGTCCACCTTCTTTTGTTTTGATAGTGGGCAAGCTTGCTGAAGTAAAACTAGAGTCTATTTGAAAGTTTAAAAACAACTTTCCTTCTAAGGTTCATTAATGCGCTCAGTGTTGATGTGTCTAAAACTAATTTTGGCTGTTTGGCATATTTACTATGAGAGATTGGAACAGAAGAGCTTCACGGGCTAGTTGGCAATATCAGTTCTTTACCTCCAGGAACTGGGTAATTCTGCCTATTGACTAGGTTGGAACTCCATCATCCCACGTCGCTTTATTCTTCATTCCCCTCCCCCTCCCCTCCATTAGATCTGAAGTCCTACACAACCCCATAGAAGGAAAAAAACTGAAAAAAGAAGCTTATGTGATTAATAAGCAACTAAAGGCACAAAATATAATTAATGTCAATCAGCATGAATTCATAGCATCCAGAACCTGTCAAATCTGATTTTTCTTTTTGAGAGCTACAAGTATAGTTGATGACTGCCATAGTGTCAGCATAACTTAGACTTCAGTACAGTGTAGACACAAGGCAGCATACAGTGCTCTGAATAAGAAAAGGAAAGACCAGAAACTGGATTGACCATGAAGTGGATTTAGAAGGGGCAAGATGGCAGGCATGGAAAATTAATTCTAAAAAGGAAATTGTCATCAAATGTCTGCCCCAAGTGGACTCCTATCCTTTCTTTAATTAAATCATGGATGCTGAAGACACTGCATCAAATTTATTTTTAGCTGTAGTCTCTCTTCCTCAGTGTAGTAGCATGGGTTAGACAGTCTGCCATAAACACTCCTTATGAAATGTTACACAAAGTACTAGTTTAGCAAATCTCTGATGGTGTAGTGATACTAAAACAAAATGAGATTGCCTGTAACTTAACAGGATATTCTGTGAGACCACACAACAAATTCCCTGGCATCTCTGCCACTCTGGCACTTTTCAGCTATGGACACAATTTACAGTACTGGTATGTGCCATTAGGGCAGCTCTCTTCAGACCTTGCTGCTCCAAATTTGCCATCATTTTTGGCTATTGTTGCTTCAGCTGTGTCTGTGTCAGTGCTCTGTACCTGAACATAGCAATTTTTAAAATGTTGTAATTTTGGTGGGGATTTTTTTTGTTTGTTTTAGAAGAAATATCAGTGATAAATTTCCCAGTCAGTCAATATGATGACTGTAAATTGCAAGCCCCTTTATCTTTATAATACTGTTTTACAGTACTCTCAACTTTCTAGTCCCAGTTTCTGATTCTTACACTCACTTCTGGTGCATTTTTGGGAGTTCCTAGAGTTCCTAAAGGAGTTTATTCTTATTTTATGATTTGAGCAGAGCAGAATTTATTAACCTTTATTTTGAAAATCTATATTAATTGTTATTTAATTTTTTTTTTTTTTTTTTTTTTTTTTATTAACAAAAGTNAAGTATTGATTAATGGTAGATTTGTGGAACAAAACTGCTCAGTTGCATAGACAATGTCTGTATTACAAAATTTTCAGATTATTTTTGCTTGGAAATTGTGGTGAAAAAAAATTTTACCAGAATGAAGTGATGCATTTTACTTGGGAAACTGCATTTTAAAGATGCAAAATTAAGATAGATCTTGAGAAGAATCCTTGAGAAATGTATAATCTGCTGAAAGAGTTTGCAGGCATTAAAATCCATCACACACATTTGGGTCAGTTATGTACTGCAAATAGTGAGATAGAAGTGATGCAAAATGATAGAACTTTATATCTGAAAAGTCAGAAAGGGATCATTCTAACTCCACTAAATACAAATAAAATAATATTACTGGTTTCTAATCCACACAGAGATGCACAGAGACAGATCATTAGCATTTCATTTAGTGTAAGTACTGTCTAAATCTGCAGACCCTCTGGAGAAATCCATCTGTTCTCATTAATCAGGGCATCTGTTTTGACAACTAGCTATTAACAAAAATCCTGTAGTGTGGATGAAAAAAATCCCAAATCCATTTCTTTATGAATGTGATACAAGGTACCTTTCTCATCTTTAACAGACTTTTAAAAAATCCTTTCTTTTCTTTCTTCGCCCCCTTCCCTGTCAAATCTACACCTGCAGCTGTTTTACTGAGTTGGTGCCTAATTGATATTTATCTCAGTGAAAGCATACAGATTCCATCTGGGTGTTGAGAAGATGGATATTTAAGTGTCCCTCATCAGATGCATCAGCCTAGAATAATTGATCTATGCCTTCATCCTCCACGGATGCACTCACAGGTTTGCTGGCATGTGGCTGAAATGTAGTCTCTGCAGCTATGATTGAGAAGGAGGAATTTATATGCCTTTTAAAGCATTCCTTAAAGTCCAATGTCTGCAGTGTTGCAGAACACTATTTTCTTCTGCATTTTGTTGAGATTGGCTCAGTCTGATATACTGAAATATTTATCTTGAGGTTAACTGGGTATAAGTTTAAAGAAACAAGTAATTCATTGTGTGATCTGTACATCGTGACATAGGTGAACAAGTTTTCACCACCTTGCTTCACGTTCTGTGAGGAGAAACAATATTTTTGCTGGCAAAAACTCTAATTGTATTAAATTAAAAATGATCACTATCACATGTATGTGGAAATAAAAGCAGCCACAGCCCCTTTCCATCCTCCCAGCAAGAAAACCAAGCAAAAAGAAAAAAAAAAAAAAAATCTGTGAAACATAATCCCTCTCTGCTCTCATAAGAAATGTAAATTACTCACAGAGCAAAAAGAGCTGATGCATTAAATTGAATAATGAAACTGTTTCCTCCATATCCAATTATTATTTTCAGATTTGTTACCCCAGTGAAAAGAGAGTTCTGGCAGCAGTAACAACCTTGCTATGAAGTAAAGCACAGTTTAGTGACCTGCATACGTTCTTTGGGAATAAGGAACAGGAGTTCTAATTCTGGTGCTGAAACTATTAACTATTATGGCCTGAGGCAATGTGTTCTGGTTTCAGATCAGCTCTGTCTCTATTCAGAAAATCATTTAAGTACACTAAGTGTAAGTACATAAGACTCTCTGGGATTTAAACAACTGGTTAACAGCTTTGCTGCATGGCAAGGTATTTGTTGTTTATTGTAGAACACACAAGTAATAAAGGAAACAAGGAAGCAATAATAAGATCTTTTAGATGCCAGCTGAGGACTGTGTAGGTTTTCGTATCTGACATCACATCATAAATATGCATAGGACTTTTGATACAGAAATGCAGTCATTCAATATAAAAAAGAAGAAAAGATGATCTCAGAAGATTTGTTCTCTAAAATTTCTTATTTATCTTATCCTTGCTGAGACAGAAAGATTGTAAATATGATGACAACTACTGAAAAATCACTTTATTAATGCTTGCTTATTGGTATTAATGACAGTGATAAACTTACTAAGTTTCTGATGTAGAGAAAAATAGTATTTCCTAAAATAAATTTAATGGCTTTCATGTGACTAGAAGGAAAAAAAATTATAAAAAAATCAAGTCTATCTTTGTCTAACAGTCAACACAAGCAGCTTGATCTTTAAAAGTGATGAGGAGTAACAGCTACTGATGTCAGCTGAAGCTGTCATTAGTCTTCACTGTGCTATCTCAGACCCTCTATTTTTCTTTGTTTCCCTGTCTATAGAGACAATAATACCTATTCACCTATCTGGAATTACTTGCATCAAAACTATCTGAGATTGAACACTGAAGTTCTGAGGTACATTAAAAGCTTGCCAAGTTCAGTATACTGAGAAAGTGTATAAAGTTGGGTTTTTATGTATGTGGGTTTTTTGGTTGGTTGGGTTCTTTTGGGGTGGGAGTGGGGTTAATTTGGTTGGTTGGTTGGTTGTGGGGGGTTTTGTTTGGCTTTTGTTTAATGGAAAACATTTTAAATGTGAACCATCACAAAAGAAACTGAAATAATTTCTGAATACATTTGATTTGAGGAAAAAAAGGGAACATCAACTTGAAAAATAATTTTGCACAGTAAGTCATTAGGAATTCTAGTTGCAGAAACAAAAAAGGGGTTAAAGACATCATAAAAAAGGGGTTTGACATCTGCAGAATGCATACTCAACTTCCAGACTAAATATTATGTAAGGCTCTAATTTTCCACATGTATTTGATTATGTCCACAAAACCAGTCAGAAGATCAAAGGCTGGCAGAAAGACCTCCTTGAAGTAAAGAGTGAAAAATTAAATAGTCCTTCACCAGTTTGCTGAGGAGAGTGTCTTGGAAGGCTAATAGGCCTATTAGATGTCCTGGCTTGCCCCACCATTCTGCTTATGGAGGAAGCAAGGGTGGGAGGAAAACAAAGGCTTGGGCCATTATGTCCCCTCCCAAAGTGATAAACAGGTACCCACAGGTGTTTATGTACTTGTGAGTGTCTTGCCCCAATAAGGGTAAGGGAGCCCTGGGTTCACCTAACATGGTCAGTTTTGCAAATGCCATTCTAATTGTTGAATCTCTGTGGCCAAAGGAGCCATTGCACTCAGGCAAATAATATAAATTGAGCTAAGTTGCAAGCAGTAGTGCTGCTCTGTGCTGCCTCTGCCTCACTGCTCTGCCTCAGTGTGTGCTGCTCTGCTCTACATTCTGCTCTATGGACTGCTTAGCTTGGACAACGTGGTCTGCTCTGCCTCGTGCGTGAGATCAGCTTAACCCTGATGTTTGGGCTTGGACTACTTGGAAACTTCAGTGTCTCAAGTTTACCAGGAAAAGGCATTAAGTGCCTCATGATGCGGTGAGAAGTACAACTCACATTGTGCTCTTTGCACATCTGCAAGAGATCCTGCCTGCATCTCTGCAAACCTCTGTGCCAAGAGGAACCAGGATCAGGTCAAAGATCGTCTGCCTCTTTCCCAACACCCTGCTAGAGTCAGGGAAGATCTGAAAGCCTCTCAGTGGCTATCAGGACACCAAGCACTTCCAATACTGCCACAACGGAGCCAAGGACTATCTCAGAATTCTATTCCACTGCTGTGAGCAAAACAGACTTTCCCTAGGGCTCCAGGATATCTATTTATAAGTGGGGCAAAGCAATTTAGTAGCTAAACTTTTCCAATATTCTGGTTTTTCTAAATTAATGAATTGCCTGATAAGCATCATTGTGAAGATTTTCCCCAAGCGAATTAGAACCTAAATTTAACTAGTTTGTACATAGTTTGTGGGCAGGGCTTTTTGGATATAAAATAACTACATATTTTATAATTCCTGCCTTGTTAGTTGCCCACAACCAATTCAGACAGTGCGTGAGTGTTTCCTAGGACTGGTTTTACTCCTTGCAAGGGATAGAAAAGTCATAACTTGGCTGTGAAAAAATCACTACTTTGGCTTATGGTCTCTTTAACGGAGAAAGAGGTAACAGCATATCTTAATGGCTGTTGTAAGATGTGAAAAATATCTTTTCTGGATGATTCATGGAGACAAATTTGGAGATTATGAGTGATTAGAGAACGTGGGGTATAATACAAGGGAATTTGATGAAGGGTCGGTTTCTGGTCTTTTTCTAGCCCACATATAGGTTATGCTATGAGCATTTCCCTGGATGGGGGCTTTTTTCACCAATAGCCCAGGATAAGAATAAAGGGGTTTTGGATCCTAATGAACAGAAATACTGTGAAAATGACACTTAATTACATTGGAAAAGAGAGTTATTTAAATTCCAATGGAAGATACACATTTCACATAGAATCATAGAATGGTTTAGGTTGGAGGGGACCTCAAAGATCATCCAGTTCTAACCTCTGCCATAGACAGAGGACACCTCCCACTAGAAAAGGTCACCCAAGGCCTCATCTAGCCTGGCCTTGAACACCTCCAGGGAGGGAGCAGCCACGATCTCCCTGGGCAACCTGTTCTAGTGTCTCGCCACACTCACTGTGAAGAACTTCTTCCTAACATCTAGTTTAAATCTCTCCTCTGCCAGTTTAAACTCCTTATTACCTCTCATCATGTCGTTACAAGACCTTGTGAATAGTCCCTCCTGTAGGCACCTTTCAGATATTGGAAGGCTGCTATAAGGTCTCCTGGAAGCCTTCTCTTCTCCAGGCTGAAAAGCCCCAACTCTCTCAGCCTGTCCTCATAGCAGAGGTGCTCCAGCCCTCTGATCATCTCTGTGGCCCTCCTCTGGACTCTCTCCAGCAGTTCCACATCATTCTTGTGCTGGGGGCTCCAGAACTGCACACAGTACTCCAGGTGGGGTCTGACGAGAGCAGAGTAAAGGGGGAGAATCACCTCCTTTGCCCTGCTGGCAACACTTCTCTTAATAAAGCCCAGGACACAGTTGCTGTCTCGGCTGCATGTGCACACTGTTGGCTCACGTTGAGCTTCTCATCCACCCAGACCCACAGGTCCTTTTCCTCAGGTCTGCTCTCCAGCCACTTGTCACCCAGCCTGGATTTGTGCTTGGAATTGCACTGACCCAGGTGCAGGACCTTCCACTTGGCCTTGTTGAATTTCATGAGGTTGGCCTGGATCCACCTCTCCAGCCTGTCCAGGTCCCTCTGGATGGCATCCCTCCCCTCCAGCAAGTCAACTGTGCCACACAGCTTGGTGTCATCTGCAAACTTACTGAGGGTGCACTTGATTCCTCTGTCCATGTCACTGACAAAGATATTAAACAGCACTGGTCCCAGCACTGAGATGTCGGCTGTCATCAAGGAAGCTGCTATTGTCACTCCTCTATAGGTCTTACCAACATCCATGATTATAACAGAATAACATAATAAGCACCAAAAATTTTACTGATCAGCAGGAAATCTTGGACTAATGTAATAATTTTAAGTCTTTAGTGGAAAGGAAACAGAGAAAATAATTGCAAAAATACACAATATACTCCTTTATGGACTTATTAAATGATGATGAGAATGTATCCATATTTTCTGTTGATATACTTTTCCTTTGAGGTAGAATGGTTGGAATCATCAGATAAAGTATGTTCAAGAGAATAGAAATTGGTCAATATAGAATGGCCTGTCAGTATTACTCCTCTTAAATATCTAAGATCTCCATTCAATATACAACTGCTAAGAGATATTCAGTCAGCACACTGATAATTTCAGGCTGGTTTTGGTGGTCATAAATACATTTTTTTGAAACAAAGATCTTTTCATGCCAAACATCCTTGGATGTAACTTTCAGTTATATCTAGTTTGAGCTAATATGATAGAACTGATAATGGAATTTCAAAGGAAAGGACTCCTAACAGTTATACAATGTTCAAGAAGAACAGCCAATTCTCTTCACTGAAGTTAGTGAAAGTGCTCCTGACTTCACTGTGCCCAGGTTGAATTTAACGAGGGTTTAGATCAGCTTTAAGCCTGTCCTGGGTGCATCTAACTCTTTACTCTCCTGTGATCTGTAAAGTCTTAGATAAGAAGAGACAAGAGTGCCTTCATGAAATGAATCCTTGACAAGATCTTTCATAAAGTTTTCCTGAGTCTTCTGGAAATTGGTTTCTAACACAAAATGATATAAAGTGCATTTAGAGAAAATGCTTTGTCTTGAAAATCCATAAAGCCAGACAGAAAAATATAAAGTGTTTCCATTTTCAATACCCGTGATAGTTACTCAAGTTTTTCCTGCAGTATTACTTTCTCCTTAAGGGAGAAGGTTTTTTTGTTGTTCTTGGTGGTGGTCTGGTTCGGTTTGGTTTTCTTTTCCCCTCCCAAACTTCACTGACCTGTAACATGCCTTGGTGACTTTCTGCATTGCTGCCACAATTGAACTGGCATATACGTTACTACAAAATTTTTGACTTATACGAAATTTCTGACGAAATTTCATTTTTCTGAGAAGAAAATGTATCAAAAACAACATCAAAAAATATTGTTTTCAACCATAATAGTGTCAGCAAATTTAAGTATTCCAGAATTTATATCAATCCATGCAGGTTGACTACATACTGATATCTGAAACGGGATTAGCCATTTAGAACAAGATAAATCTAACCCAAAGGTTTTCCCTGCATGTATTTCTTGTAAAAGGCATGTCTTTTCCTAATATTATTGCAACGGGATAAAGCTTAATTAGGCTCGATATCCCGTGGAACGAGGGGGTCCTAGTGTCCCCCCCGAGATTCTTTTGGGTTCCGGTCGGCAGAAACAAACGCACGTGTTGCTCAAACGCCAGGTGCAACACTTTAACAATCAGAACTCAGGAAACAGAGAGGTTACATACAAATATATCCCGACCACGCCTACAAAAATACCCGTGAGGCGCGATGCGGGGGGGAAGCACACTCCTTACCGGACCCGCGAGGCGGCGGGGAAGAAGGAAAAAACCGACTCAGCCCGGAATAGGGAAATAGAGAGAGAGAGAGAGAGAAGAGGATCAGCCTTGCCACTTCTCTGTGTCCATTGCTATGCTTCACTGCCTGCTGCCATGTACATGGCTGGGCTCTTCACAGCCACTGTGGGAGACGACGGTGGACAAGGAGGGTGAGGAAGAGTGGAAGAAGAGCACTAACGGTCGCTGTACCACCCCCCAGCCCTTAAATACCCAAGGGGGAGTGTGAGACTGACCAACAGGCACTCAGCATTCTCCAGCTGGCCAATTGATTCAAAAAGCTCCACGCCTGCGTGCCGCCCGAGGTATCCCTGGCTCCTGGGGCCACGTGGGGTGCCCCCGCCCCTCAACCCCTACTGGACCTTGGACGGTAGGGGGAGGAGAGAGCCCAGGGATTGGACCAATTCTAGGGTGTTTGTCACCCCATAGCGGGACAATTATGTAAAATACTAATTCTGTGACATTCAACTCCAGGCTTCTGAAGTCAGATGCATTCTCCAATACCTTGACATTTAGCATGCTTTAAGTATGTGTAAAGGTTCAAGCAAGAAGAAATGTGGCGTTGGTGTAGCTGTTGCCCCACAAAAGGTGGCACTTGAAAACAAAAGTCTAAAGAAAGAGATACAAGAACTGGTTGATAGGGATGGAGATATCAATAGAACTATCTTATCTAAAATTAGAGCCAGATACCTTATTAAGCCCTAGATAACACTGTTTATGCTGTCTTTGTTTACCAAATTTAATCTCTGCATGAATCATAAGAATGCACCTCTGGTTCAGAATAAACGGTGCCCAAAGGTAAAGGAACACAGCCTTATTTTCTTTCTCAGTATATCTTTAGGTCCTAGAGTGAGAGAGAAGTGCATTTGTTTCAATGAGTGAATCTTAAAGTAGCATAGTTCAGAGTGCCCTTTCTTTTTCCTACCCATCTATCCACCCTGTTCACTCACCATTCTAAAGGAGAGTCAGACATCTCAAGTTTTAAATCTCAAAAAAAATCCACCACGATCTCATGACATCTGTTGTATTCCATAAGTGGAAGTGGTTTATGAGCTCTCCAAAACTGCATATGAAGTGATTACAACAATCTTGCTTCCTCCTCTTTGTGTAGAAGCCAACATTTGACACACGTAGCTGGAAGGTAGATCTGTACTGTTTAAACAAAAATTATCTTGGTTAGGAATGTTTTGACTCAGATTCCCTGCCCTGCCCCTCGTTCCCACATTGGCCAATATTATTGTTTTTAAACTGAAACTTGTAATGAGAAAGTGTTTGTTTCAGTGAAACTTTCATGAGGAAACTCAAACAGATCCTGAAGACCACACAGACCTAATATACTCATCTCAGAAAAGCCAGTTGCCACTGGATTGTATCTCAGAGTAGATTACAATTACTGATTTGATCTCTAAATTTTTTCAGTGTCTCAGATTCAATTCTTTGCTCCACATGAGACAAAGGAAATACAAAGTCACCTTCAATGAACTGAAATATGCTGGGATCTCTCGTCTATTTCAGAAGGCAAAGAAAATTGCAACATTACAAATATCTGGTTTTATATTTGATCATGAAAAATAAAAAGGAATTGGACAAGAATCTGAAGATGGAAGTGGAATAAAAGAGAATGAGAAATAGCAGAGTTTGCAGTTCTGAACTACAAAAAAGATAAAATTCACATGATAGAATAGAATAGAATAGATTAGAATAGAATAGAATAAGCCAGGTTGGATAAGGGCAATGAGCTCCCAAAGTAGGCTTTGAGAGACTGTTAGTTTGGTCCTTTTGGAAAAAAAATCTAAAGAAAAAAAAAAAGGAAAAAGGAAGATTTGGCAATTGCTAATAATTTTAGAAAAGGTATCAATAATATGAAATGAAGTAAATAGATAATAGAGGAAACCCTGCCCTTGTTATAATTAATATGAATAAAACTGCAATATATAACTGCAAAATATAACCTTGGGAATTTAGTATAGGAGGAAAGATTTGTAGTAGGTGAGTTCTATTAGATGACAAACTGAACACAATTTAATATTGGACCACTTGCCTCCTACTGCAAATGCCATTCAGACACCTATCAATAGGACAATTTTGGATAAGATATAAATTGTCTGTGGGTAGCTGCTGTTAGGAAGTACTCACCTAGGAGACTGAATCACACACTACAATTTACCAGAAGAGATGACAAACTGGAGAGAATCCATGAGAGAGAAAAAATAGGGTTGAGGATTTCATAAGCCCTGGACACTGAGGAAAGAATAAAAAGTGTTAGAAGGCAGTTACACAGATTTAGATATATATTCAATTTTTTCAAGCAGATTATGTATGATGAAAAAATTAGGTAGTGTTAAGGACTCACAGAGCTGCAATGTTTCTAGAAGTTTGTTGAGCAGGTTAGATAAAAGTATGCTAAGAATGCCTCAAATATATTTTATGCCACCAGAAAGCTGAGAGAAGAGGGAACAACACCTGGAACTCCCCTCTAGCCTCGCTTATCCACGTGCTTATCATGCTTCGCTGGTTTGTCTGCTAAGGTGGCAGCACTTTTAGAGAGAGTAGAAGTGTTATCATATAAGGAGTTAACAAACCAGACTGAAGAAGAGGAAGGAAAAGCATCAAAGTCATCCTTCACAGTTATGTTCATCACTTTTAAAAACACGGGTATGGTGCTATTTTTAGCATAGTTCCTGGAAACACAACATGCTGAATATTCATTATCCACAATAAGAGCCACAAGATGGTGAGCAATATTCAAATCTTTCTGTTCTTTCACAAAATGGGTGAAACTTAGAGCTGTATTTTAAGTAACTGGATTTGATTTTGCAGTATTCTACAATTAGAAGTGTCCAGAAAACTTCCAGGGAAGTGTAACCCTCTTTAAAAAAATCCCAAAATGACAAAACTGTCAACAATTCAAAGTACATTTTCATTCAAGTTGTATCAAAGTTTCTTTCAGAAGGCAGGTGAGCCCAAAATTGAGGGCAATCAGGCACTGAAATTGCCAGTGAAATGAACTTATTTTCCCTTATGCTGCTGAAACTTTTGCCATCACTTTCAAGGGAAATTTAAAATTTTCATGAGAAGAGAAGTCACTGGAAACTTTGAATTTTTCCATTAAATTGTTTGTTTACATATAGGACTTGAAAATAGACACTACAGAGCAGGGACACAAGGGAAATAATGAAAGAGTTGCTTAAGGGATCAGCACTGATACTATATAAAGTATGAAGAAATGGTCTTCCTGGAGGGGCATGGAGGAGTGGGAGTAGAAATATGTGAATACACATTTAAATAATATTGTACATTCACAGGGAGCAAGCTGAGGCCACCTAGCACTTCTTAGGAAGGGAAGCTTCCCAAGTGCTTCAAAACCTTTTAAAGCAGGTTTTCTGCATATACAATTGATGGGAGCTCACAGCAGCTCATCTCATGACTCAATGTGGCAAACATCCAGATGAAGATCATAGTTTCACTGACAGCTTCATTCTTCTCAGTCCTATTTCAGAGACCACAGCTACCAGAAATAGACTGCATTAAAAATAATCTGCAATGTAGCACTGCGTAGCTTTGGAAACCTGAATCATTTGATGAATCATAAGTAAAAGGTAGAATAGACTATCAAATGACCTAACTAATCTTTGTCTGGAGTCAGTGGATGATGATGTTAGTTCAGATTAGTGATGTGTGAACAATATTGGATATCCAATATGGATATTTTTATCCTTAAGGCCTAAAAGGTCTCACTGACAATATGATTTCTATCACACATGAAATCCCACTAGTGAATAGTATAAGTTTCTTGGGAATTCTATAGGACTATAAGTGTAATTTTATTTTTAGATATACCCAATCTGAGAAGACCTATAAACCGTGAACCTTCTACAGCTTGATCAAAGTTGCATGTGCACTTCAAGTACCTCATGCATGGGTTTCACTGATATCTACCAAAGGTACTTTGAGTGCTTCTTGCTGATGTGTTTCAAAAATAAGCAATGGGTTACGTTTTGAGGAAAATCAAACAGTCTATCAGATTAACCAGTTTGCGTTTCATCTCAATCTTCTGTGGATTATATCTATACCAGGAAATGCAAGTCTTCCCAGGAAATATCTACTGCTAAACTCACTCCAGATATCTTTTGGCATTTTCTATTTAACACTCTCTAAAGCTGTTTCTGAGAATGTCTTAGGAGTTAGCATAGACCACAGATGTTTCCAGTAGGCAGTTGGCAAGCAGCTGCTCCTTTTCGAAATGGTGAGTTAATTTACTAGCCCAGATGTAAGCCATTCTGTGGCAGTTGGTTGAAATTGCTGGGAATGCTCATGGCATACTTAATTTACTGCTATAGATATATCCATAGGGAACAAAACAAAACAGAAAATCATAGAATCATAGAATGGTTTAGGTTGGAAGAGACCTCAAAGATCATCCAGTTCTAACCCCCGCCATAGGCAGGGACACATCTCGCTAGATCAGGTTGCTCAAGACCTCATCCAGCCTGGCCTTGAACACCTCCAGGGAGGGAGCAGCTGCAACCTCCCTGGGCAACCTGTTCCAGTGTCTCACCACCCCCACTGTGAAGAACTTCCTCCTAACATCCCATTTAAATCTCCCCTCTGCCAGTTTAAACCCATTATAACCTCTCGTCATGTCATTACAAGCCTTGTGAACAGTCTCTCCCCAGCCCTCCTGTAGGCCCCTTTCAGATATTGGAAGGCTGCTATAAGGTCTCCTTGAAGCCTTCTCTTCTCCAGGCTGAAAAGCCCCAACTCCTTCAGCCTGTCCTCATAGCAGAGGTGCTCCAGCCCTCTGATCATCTTTGTGGCCCTCCTATGGACTCTCTCCAGCAGTTCCACATCCTGCTTGTGCTGGGGGCTCCAGAACTGCACACAGTACTCCAGGTGGGGTCTGACAAGAGCAGAGTAAAGGGGGAGAATCACCTCCCTTGCCCTGCTGGCAACACTTCTCTTAATGCAGCCCAGGACACAGTTGCTGTCTCGGCNAGCCTGTCCTCATAGCAGTGATGCTCCAGCCCTCTGATCATCTTTGTGGCCCTCCTCTGGACTCTGTCCAGCAGTTCCATGTCCTTTTTCTGCTGGGGTCTCCAGAACTGCACACAGTACTCCAGGTGGGGTCTGACAAGAGCAGAGTAAAGGGGGAGAATCACCTCCCTTGCCCTGCTGGCAACACTTCTCTTAATGCAGCCCAGGACACAGTTGCTGTCTCGGCTGCATGTGCACACTGTTGGCTCATGTTGAGCTTCTCAGCCACCCAGACCGCCAGGTCCTTTTCCTCAGGTCTGCTCTCCAGCCACTTGCCACCCAGCCTGGATTTGTGCTTGGGATTGCGCAGACCCAGGTGCAGGACCTTACACTTGGACTTGTTGAACTTCGTGAGGTTGGCCTGGGCCCACCTCTCCAGCCTGTCCAGGTCCCTCTGGATGCCATCCCTGCCCTCCAGCAGTCAGCTGTGCCACACAGCTTGGTGTCATCTGCAAAGCTGCTGAAGGGGCACTCAATTCCTCTGTCCATGTCACTGACAAAGATGTTAACCAGCACTGGTCCCAGCACTGACCCCTGAGGGACGCCACTTGTCACTGGTCTCCAGGTGGACATTGTGCCCTTGATCACCACTCTCTGTGTGTGACCATCCAGCCAATTCCAAATCAAAGGCACAAATGTCCACCTGCTACCAAGAAAGTGGAATGGCCAGAACTAGACCAAAGGATTCAGTCATGTCCTGTCACATGCATTACCACATCACATGAAGGTGTAAGTACTTAACCAGGCTATTTGCATACTTCTGATATAGTAGGCATAAGTCTGTTTTGCTATTAATAACTAAAAGTAATGTAACCTTTCCTTTTGTGGAACTTATTTATCTCTCACCTTTGAAAAGTTATTTCTTTTAGCGATTGTGTAGGAGTTGTTTTCACCTAAGATACAGAAGAATCTCCCAGCTGGAAGTAATCAAATTATGTACAGCAAAAGAGTCAGAAAATGCAAACAAATTCTGTGCTACAAATACTTCATGTGTGGCAACTGAAAAAAAACCCTGCAGAACAATGGAAAAAATGAAAGGCAGATTGTAGACACCCCACAAGTTACAAGAATTGTCACCTATATTTCTTCCTAGCTGTGTTACAGATTTACTTGTACCCCAGGAGAGTTATTCACCATTCTTGGATTTGTGTTTTCCATATAAGCACATTGATTCATATGTTACTTAAAAGAAGCTTTGGAGCTTGAAACCACTCACATTTTTAAATTACTTTATCTTCAGATGGAAACAGCCATAAGGATGTAAAATACTATTTCAGTGTCTGAGTTGTGACCAACTGTATCTTGATATGAAGAAAAACCAAGAAATTAATGACAGACAAATGCACTTGGCACTTCACATGGCAAAACAGTGATGACTAAGTTATTAGAAAAAGGAGTGAGCCAAAAGGTAAAAGGAAAATTAATAACATCCATTTGAACATCTGTATTTATATTGCTCGCTTGATTTCCATTGAGAATAGCACCCTAAGTAAATGTGGGTAGGAAGGTATTTAACTTAGCAGGGAAGCTATGTAGTTTGAAAACAGATTTTTTTATTTCTTAGCATGTATAAACCAAGAGAAAGGTAGTGGGAAAGACACACTCCCTTTTGTCTTCCAAAAAGATGCTTGTTTTCAGCCATTTTTCATCCCTGTCCCTCAAAGATGGACAAACCGTATTTTAAATTCATTCTCCTTCAGAATTTTGTAAAGCAAGAAAATTTCTCTGTCAAAAGTTCAGATTAATAGACTGTGAGGTGTAAAGCAGAAATGTGTCCTTATTCTTTGGTGCCTAAAACCTCATAGATATCTCTAATGGTCATCTAAGCATTCAAATATTTTGAATAGATTTGGGTTATTTTGTGGACTGGCTTGTAGTCAAAAGACACATGTAGTTATAAACTATTAAATTCATTGAATGAGTCATCACACACAAGGAAGTAGCTGAGAGTTATGAGATAATTTGGCACAGAATTATAGGTGAGTCCCATTTGTAGAAAACCTACAGATCCAGGTAACACTGAACCCTACTTGCATAGACAGGAACAGGAATATAAAAAAAAAAAAAATTGCTTACTCAACTGTCCAAACAATCTGAGATAAGCTGGAATAGCAACTCTAGCAAAGGGTTTGTTGCAACTGTAACTCACCTACATCCTCACTTCCACCCTAAATGGTACCATTCCAGCAGAAGTAGCTCCATATCATAGAATCATAGAATCATAGAATGGTTTAGGTTGTAAGAGACCTCAAAGATCCCACTAGAACAGGTCACTCAAGGCCTCATCCAGCCTGGCCTTGAACACCTCCAGGGAGAGAGCAGCCACAGCCTCCCTGGGCAACCCGTTCCAGTGTCTCACCACCCTCACTGTGAAGAACTTCCTCCTAACATCCCATTTAAATCTCCCCTCTGCCAGTTTAAACCCATTACCCCTCATCCAGTCATTACAACGTCATTACAAGACCTTGTAAATAGTCACTCCCCAGCCCTTCTGTAGGCCCCCTTCAGATATTGGAAGGTGTATTGATTGTGGGCGATTGAAGAGGCAGAAATTATGAGTTATGTAAGTTTTATAATGTGTAAGTTGGTTTAAGTTTGGGTTCTAATTCAGTTGGGAAAAGTCTTCACAAGGATGCCTTTTTGAAAAAAAACAGAAAAATGGAAAGGCTTGGGCATGAAACAGCTTTGCCCTACTTACAGACGGCAGACTGTCTCTTTCATGGCAGTGTCCAGAGTCCAGTGCATGTCAGAGTCCAAGATGACTGCAGGCACAACTTTCACGAAGTCACGATCGCGAAGCAAGGCAGGGGAAAGCCAGGGTGTTCCACAGTGTCCACACAAATGGCTGCAGTTTACCATTAGAGGCAGGTCCTGCAGCAAGAAGCCAGGATGCTCCTCAAGGTCTGGCTCAAAGTCCATGCGAGGTTTGTGTCTCCAGGTCCATTCAGGTCCTGGTGTATGTCCCAGTGCAGGTCCCGGTACAGGTCTGAGTGCAGGTCCCGGATCAGGTCTGAGTGCAGGTCCATACAAGCACGAGTGAAGGTTCCAGTGAAGGTCCTGGTGAAGGTCCGTGCAAGTCCTGCTCCAATCTGTCCAGCTGCCATATATATACTGAGGCAATTTGTTCCCTCCCTGTTCAAGCCCACGGAGGCTGGGAGAAGAAACTTCACACCTATTTTATTAAGCCTCTGGTGACAGAGGTGGGGAGGGAGGAAGACCTTTTCTTGCCCCATTCACGCCTCCTGTGGGGCAGTGGACTGGGCGTGCCCTGTCACAGTTCACACCTCATTTAAACCTCCTGTGGGGCAGTGCCCTGCCCCGCCACAGACGGTTACTATAAGGTCTCCTGGAAGCCTTCTCTTCTACAGGCCGAAAAGCCCCAACTCTCTCAGCCTGTCCTCATAGCAGAGGTGCTCCAGCCCTCTAATCATCTTTGTGGCCCTCTTCTGGACTCTTTCCAAAGCTCATGTTGAGCTTTTCATCAGCCTAGACCCGCAGGTCCTTTTCCTCTCCAGCCACTCGCCACCCAGCCTGGATTTGTGCTTGGGATTGCACCGACCCAGTTGCAGGACCTTACACTTGACCTTGTTGAATTTCGTGAGGTTGGCCTGGGCCCACCTCTCCAGCCTGCCCAGGTCCCTCTGGATGCCATCCCTGCCTTCCAGCAAGTTGACTGCACCACACAGCTTGGTGTCATCTGCAAACTTGCTGAGGGTGCACTCAATTCCTCTGTCCATGTCACTGACAAAGATGTTAAACAGCACTGGTCCCAGCACTGACCCCTGAGGGACGTCACTTGTCCCTGGTCTCCAGGTGGACATTGTGCCCTTGATCACCACTCTCTGTGTGCGACCATCCAGCCAATTCCTTATCCAGCGAGTTGTCCACCCATCAAGTCCATGATTTTCCAGTTTGGTGACCAGGATGTCATGTGGGACAGAGCCTAACGCCTTGCTCAGGTCCAGGTAGATGACATCAGTTGTCCTTCCCTTGTCCACCGCTGCTGTGACTTCATCATAGAAAGCCACCAAATTTGTTAGGCATGATTTGCCCTTGGTGAAGCCATGCTGGTTACCACCAATCACCTTTGCTTTGTTTTCCATCTGCCGAAGCAGAGCTTATAAACCGTCAAAATGAGTCCATCTTCCTGTGACATTCAAGTGCTGCAAGTCACACTACATTTAAGAAGAAAATCTGTCTTCTTTCATCAAAGCTGCTGTGATTATCTTTGGAGCTGGGGTCATATTATGCATTCAGGACATTTGTCCTATTTCTTCAGGCAAATAGCATGTTTATCATGGAACTAGTTAAGATGATATAATTGAAACAGATTGAAATAGAGAAGGAAACAATTAGTGACCTTTTTTTTTAGTGGCCTTGTAACTTAGCTTTCACCTGTCTCCCTTTAAGCAATAATGGGGCATTGTATCATCTTTCCATCTGTATAGTCAGCTGGCAAAACTTAGGTCTATGGCGTTTTTTGCTGGCTTGCTGTTGGGGATCTCCTTGTTTCCTACCAAGTAGCCTCAATACTCAGCAGATTTAGCACCTAATTACCACTCTCTCTTTAAAGGTATTTTACATGACTACACCTTTGGCAAGTGAGAAGTGGATGCTTCTCTTACACAAGGTCATTCTTGGTTCTTTTCACAGAAATGAGAGGATGGGATTTGCAAGAAACCTTTTTACTAGCTGCATGTGCTTTTGAGGCCGTTTACAGTAAGACCTACATTATGGAAACAGAATTTAGTCCACTATGTCCCTAAGGAGAAATTATATATGCTTCAGCTAGTAAAAAACCGCCTGGGTTGTACAGAAATATGCAGAGCAAGCATGGGGACTCATTCAAGAACACTACTTGATATACAGAACTATTAAGAGGATGTCTATTAGCCAGAAAATTAAATCCCATTACTGTGAAACATTTATGAAGAATTTGAGGGAAAGACCTTAATAAGTACTTTGAATGAGAATTATTAAAGGGTCATTTCTTTTAACAATTCAAGGGGCTTTTTGCACTTGTGAGGTATTTCTTCATACATGGTTCTTTTATTGAGAGCAATTCTGAGGCTTTTAAGTTTATTGTCTGTGTAGATGGCTGGTACTGCAGACTCCTTTCTTTTCTATATTGAAAGCAGCAGCTGAGGTCTTTCTGCAACTTGTGCAGGCAGGTCATTAGCATATTATAACATCATGCTGCAGTGTTTGTGGATGAGATACTATTCATTCTAGTTTGTTGGATTCTTGTGCAAGAATCAAAGAACCCAGAAAGTTTTGTCTCCAATACAGCCCTGGAAAAAAGGGAGGAGATGCAAGTGAATCATAATGGGGTAAGAGGTCCAGATGAGAAGTCCAACCTACTACAGCACTCTTCTTATAGCCTCCTTCTCCAAGCTGGCACAGTTGTAGCCCATTATCCAGTTTATATTATCTGCCTTGAAAAAAAAAAAAAAATCCACTATTTGGTATTGTCGATATGTGAAATCCTAAAGCCTACAGATGTATAATTGACTGTATTCATGCAAAAGATTGGGGTAGAGGCTCCAAGGAGAGGGATCTGAGGAAAGATGGCCTTGTGAGGAAAGAAGATGTAAGTAGGAGACAAAAGTTTGGGGTACAGCTAGTTCCAGGGCAAGAGGGAGACTGTGACTGCATGGAGGAGGGGATTGTGGAGGGGTTGCCGTGAGCAAGAGGCTCCCTAGACCCAGAGGAGCTGAGGGGTGTTGGTCACACATCCCATACACTGTATAGGCTAGTTCCAGTTTTGCCCTACTTGCACAAGGTCAGAATGCATGCATTAACCCCAGCTTCCTATTGAATATTCTTTACGCTTTGAAATTTAACAAACCTACAATGAAACTCTCCCACATAAGTGTCATTATGGTATTGTTATTTTCCTCTGTGCTTGATAAGAAAATAGTCTAACAGAGCTTTTTAGCTGTTTTGCATTGAAATACATCTCATTCTTAAAACGTTTCAAAGTGGATACAAATCTGTTTCACTAGAATCAAGCTTTCTTGCTTTGGGCTCCCCCTCTCCCCTTCAATTTTTAACCTTACAAGAACAGAGACTAACTGAAAATCATTAAGCTGAAGCAAGTTTATCTCAATAGTTTTATGTGCTCAGATGTTAGTTTGGACTAACAGCTAACAGTTAGTTTTGGAACTGTATTATAAACAACAGAATTACATTGAGGTTGGCTGTCTAGGATGGTGGAGAGCAGAGGCAGAGAAGAAAAGGTTAAAATTATTATCTGAGGAAAAGGGCAACTAATAAAAAATATGCAAATAATGTGCATAAATAAAATAACTCAGAGAAAATAAAACCACCAAATTCACAAAATATAGAAAAAGGGAAAAAATTATACATTTCACAGCTCCTATAGGAATCCTGAATATTAACTGACTCACAATAGTAAACAACTGTAAGCTCTAAAATACTTGTTTCTTGACTACCAACAGAAATTTAGTGACAAGAACCCACCATCTTGCAGAGATCTCAAGAGATGAAAAGAATATAGATGGGGATAAAGTGGCCTAGATTAATATGATGACACTTCAAAAGCACAAGTTTGAATATTCCCCATTTCATCTTGAGTTGTGAATAATTCATCATTTTAAAATATGGGGGGTTTAAAACTTAGATGCAGACTTAGATGCATAATTATTGGATTTCCTTTGATCTACATTGTTTGTTTAATCAGTTAACATTAGGAAGTACACTTTGTAATAATTGTAATTTCAGCTTTCTTATATAATAGAAAGGGGGAGAAAAGGCAAGACTTGAATACAATGCTAAAGCATCCACAACTGCTTTTAAAAAATCTTTTCAATATAAAGCATTTGTATTTCCTACACAAGATGAGAGAGAAGTAGAGGTTAGGTCTTGATGATTCAATCCAGTGTGTCATTTTAACCTTGATTACATCTTTGATTACAGCTGCCTAATTTTGATTACAAGTTTATTCTAGAACTATAGATGCTACAGGCACCCAGAAAAACTGCAGGTATCATGTTTTCATGAAATTCCAGTATCTAGTTTTGCACAGTATACTTAACAGTTTAGCTTGTATAACTGGGAATTATCCTAAACATCTCTTCTTACCTCTACAAAGAAAATATTAAAGCCAATGAAACCTGGTAAATTATTCTTCTTTTGTGTTATTATCCTGTCAGCTCTACAATAGAAGATGGCTGCTAGCCCAGATAAACTATTTATAGCAAAGTGGCTTTAAGTAGGCTTAATTACAAACTAAGATTTATTAATTCCCACAAACAGATCAGTTTCACAACTTAAAACAAACACAGCTCTCTGTCTTTAGGTGTGAGGCAAGATTATGACTTGAAAACATTTCCTGCTACTGAGCACAAAACAAACTATCTTTGAAATCCTTCCAGTGCTCAGCAGGCGTGCAGCAATAGCATCTCCATGCAACAGGGAGCAGCATTCACGGCTGTGCTTTCCAAGCTGTCTCCTTGCCTGTATCTATCTCAGCCAAAACACACAAGAGAACGTAGCCCAGGAGTTTCTACATATTTGAACATATAAAGGCCACAATGGGACCTGGAAAGAAACAAAGTCAAAGTGAGTCAAAGAAAGCCATACTTACAGTATATCAAATCTTAAGTGAAGAATAACCCCTCTTTCGACCATAGTATTTTGTCCCATCAGCTTTCAAAAATTCTTCATGTGAAATCAGCTGAAAAAGATAAGTTGCAGACACTTGAATGAAAAAAAATAGATCCTGTTCTACCTTTGCTCCGTCAAAGCTGTAACTTGTTTAGGGGAGCATTAATTACCTAAGAATGTGTGCAACAATGTTCTTGACACTGGGCTGACTGAAAGACGTGGAACTATCCTGAAGAATGTACCTGCAGTGATCTCATCCTTTGGCAAACATATTTCTGTTTCCTTTC
Organism: Psilopogon haemacephalus; assembly: GCA_013396835.1. Lineage (NCBI taxonomy): Eukaryota > Metazoa > Chordata > Aves > Piciformes > Megalaimidae > Psilopogon > Psilopogon haemacephalus. The sequence goes on along the minus strand of VWZI01021256.1, from coordinate 378,122 downwards.
AAATCTGCAATCTATTACTCCTCAAACTCATAAATATCATGATTAATACTCAGCCACGTTAAGGAAGGCACTCCTCTTAGGCTTTAGAAAGACTAGGGACCTGTGTGAAATCCTGCCTGCTGAAATACCTCCGTTTTGACCAAATTTGTAACAGAACTGAGATTTCGTCTGAGACCCTAACACAGAGCACTTGGAAGTCCCACGTGCTGGGCTGCATCAAAAGCAGTGTGGCCAGCAGGGCAAGGGAGGGGATTCTCCCCCTTTACTCTGCTCTCATCAGACCCCACCTGGAGTACTGTGTGCAGTTCTGGAGCCCCCAGCACAAGAAGGACATGGAACTGCTGGAGAGGGTCCAGAGGAGGGCCACGAAAATCATCAGAGGGCTGGAGCACCTCTGATATGAGGACAGGCTGAAAGAGTTGGGGCTTTTCAGCTTGGAGAAGGCTTCCAGGAGACCTTATAGTAACCTTCCAGTATCTGGAGGTGGCCTAGAGAAAGGCTGGGGAGGGACTATTCACAAAGTCTTGTAATGACAGGATGAGGGGGAATGGGTTTAAACTGGCAGAGGGGAGATTTAAATGGGATGTTAGAAGGAAGTTCTTCACAGTGAGGGTGGTGAGACACTGGAACGGGTTGCCCAGGGAGGTTGTGGCTGCTCCCTCTCTGGAGGTGTTCAAGGCCAGGCTGGATGAGGTCTTGAGCATCCTATGGCAGGGGGTTGGAACTGAATCATCTTTGAGGTCTCTTCCAACCTAAACCATTCTATGATTCTAAGTCAGCAAAAAAATTGCATTGGCTCAGTATGTTGTGGGTTAGACCTATGATACTACAAAATTTGTTCTTATAGTAGCAACAAACTGAATAAAACCTAGATAGTGAAGGAATGGTTATCTTCCCTAGTCTTTACATCCAGTAGCCTTTGCTACTGGCATCCACAGCATCTTGCAGACATGCTTTAATTTTTGACTTGATATTTGAGCATTTTGTTTGCTATCCCCTCACTGCAGTGTTCTAAGAAAGAGTGAAAGGTTTTCCCTACCCATCTTCTATCCAAAACTCACTGTATCGTATCTAGAATATCTGCCTTCTGTCATGTCTTTTCAGGCAAAAGCTCCTGATCCAATTAATCTCTCCTTACAGGGAAGCCTCCCATCATCCCTGCTCTCATTCTTTATTGCTTTTCATTTCCTCTGTAACCTGAATGGCAGCAGCTGCAAAACTGCACGTACAGTTCCAGATGCAGGTGCACTCTGAATTTGAATAGTGGTGTAACCTTGTTTCCTGTCTATTTCCTTACTCCTCTCCTAGTATTTCCTACCACCCATTTTGCCTTTTTAGGCACAACTGAATGCTACGGTTATGTTTCCAGAGCACTATCTGAAATCCCTTCCACATTCCTCCCCGTAATGTTGAGAGGAAATATTTGGTGTGTAAGTACATTTAGGGTTATTTTTCCCTATTAGAGATGATATTATGTGAACAGGCACAAACTGGATAAAATTCAACCACTTTGTACAGAAATTACTCAGACCTTCAGGAAATTTTCATATTTTTGACATCAGATTCTGTGTTTAAAAAACAACAACAACAAAACCCAAAAGAAGCAATACAATAACAGCAACAGAACAAACACATACACACACAAAACCAAAAACCAAAGCCCTACAGGAATGTCTTATCAGGTCATCCTACTCATGTTGCTCTCTCTCCCTTTATAGCCCCTGTTGGGGTCCACAGCCATTCCTTTTACACTACTCCAAAGGCTGCATCAACCAGGAGCCATAAGTGAATCCTGTCACTGTATTTTGTCAACCCTCTTCAATCTAAAAGGTAAGGAATGCATTACATATTCCTGAGCTAACATGTGGTTTAGGCATTATTATTTTTATTTATTTATTATCATTCAGTTTTCAGGATTTTAACGATAAATAATTTTTAATGGTAATAATTTTTAAGTGTCGTACAGGATTTAAAAAAAATAATAGTGTACAGATTTATTGTTTACCAAATTTACTAAGCATTTAAAGAAACATCACACTAAAATCTGCATTCTGATGCATAGCAATAAAGGAAAGAATTAAGAAAGCAGAGAAAAACTAGGGAAAAAACTAAGGCAGACTATATAACTGAGAATTAATTAAATGTCAAAATTTCTTTTTTCAGTCAGTCACTGTGTAACAAAGACTGCACAGGTTGAACAGTCTTTGTGCTTTCAAGGCTTTGCGCTAAATATTATTTTGTCAGTTAAGAGGGAAAAAAAAATAACGGACCCAAAAAGTACTTGAGAAAATGATACAACTTCTGATACATTCTGAAAAAAAAACGAGTAGGGTGGGAAAGAAATTCAGCTAAGTTGGAGAAAATAAATTGATGCTGTTTATGCAGAAGGTTTACCATTAGTCAGCTCTGGAAATCAGGCTTCAGAACCAATCAAACATCCCAAGTAGAACATTCAAAATCTTGCTCAGAAGAGGTGTTCATTATGCTTACTAGTTTTAACATGTATCAGCTGAAAAATTAGCAGGCATTATTCACTTATTATCAAGTGGACACGAGCTAGAAATGGTCAGTACTTCTCAATATAACCTTCTATCCAGCTTCGAACATGCTGTTCAATATCCAAATGCACACAAATGTGCTCTGCACTAATGCATGAGGTATACTTTGTTACCAAGCATCTATGCAAAACATTTTAAAATAATGAGCAGATTTAATGCACTGACAGATTTAATGCAAGAGACATGCACAGCAGCTGTTGCAGGAGAGAAATTATAAAGCAAAGCGAAAATACAAATTATAAAGCAAGAATAATGGAAAATAATCTCAGTAGTACAGCAGTCAAAGACAGATAAACAAGAACAGCCATTGCAGTGCAATATACAGGGTGTTCATTACTCATGACTGAGCAATAACAGATAATTTTGCATATTTATTAATTCTTGTATTACTATGCTGGCAATAAAGTGTGGCCTTTATTATGAAATGTTAGATATAAAAAAAGCAGGAAGAATAAATTAGTTTAGGCTCTGTACATGACTAGAAACTGTGGAGCACCAATAAATAAATTAGTGCTTGAGGGACATTAATTTATTTCCATGCAGAGTTCTCTGTTCTGTTCATGTCACATTCATTCTTAATTTGGACAGGTGAGTAGCTGGAGCTCTGAGGGCAATGTATAACCCCAAATGTCACATACATGTATGCTGATGAGCAGAATAGGTTTAAGTGAATGCTTATTTACTTCCCACACCCTGAAACAAGATAATCCAAGGTACTTCTAGGGTATGGAGGCTGTCATGATGCACCAGTGTGGGCCACTGAAATCTAATCACACCCTTTTAATATCTCCCTTCTGGTCCCATCTCCTGGTGTCATGTCACTGATAACTCTGCTTCATAACACTTAAGCACAGGGACAGATAAAATAAAATAGAGGCCTCATAAGCATCACCACTAGGGAGTGGTCACTCACAACCTAAATTATTCTATGATTTCAAGAAATTTTCTTTATGTGTGTGTCCTGGCATGGGTGTGATTAACACCCTAGAGCTGGTTCAGTTCCTGGAGTCTCTCCTCCCCCTTCTGTACAAGATCTGGGAGGGTTGAGGGGCAGGGGCACACCACGTGGCCCCGGGACCCAGGGAGACCTCGGGCTGCACCTATACGTGGGACTATTTTGAACCAATTGGTCAGTTAGAGAATGTTGGATACCTATTGGCCAGTTTCACATGCCCCTAGGGTATTTAGGCGGGGTCCTGCGACCGTTAGAGGTCCTTCTTCATTCTGCCGTCGTGCTGTGAGGAGTTCCAGCCATGTGCAGGCAGCAAAAGGCAGCAGCGGCATCGCAGCTTTACAGAGAAGTGGCAAGGCTAGAACCCCCTTCTCTCTTTCTCCTTCTCTCTTCCTATCTGGGATAAGTCGGTCCTTTCTTCTTCCCTTTCTCTTGGGAAGAAGCTTGTTTCCCCTCACGCCCCCATGGGTTTATAGGTGCGATTGGGGTCTGTTTGTATGTAAGTTCTCTGTTCCCTAGATTCTGACTGTTAAACTGTTTATCTGGCGTTTTGAGCAACTCGTGCATTTGTTCCCTGCCAACCGTGTACCCAAAGAACCCGGGGGACTCCAGGATCCCCCTCCACAGATATCAACACTAATTAAATTGATATCTCATAACAGTGTGCCAAACATCAGCATCATGAGTTTTTGAAATTTGAGTTCCTTCTGATGTGAGGCAGCAAACCAAAACTTTTCTGTTTCAGTTCTGGTCCAGGATTATATAAATCTTTGTATCCTCTCTGTTCAAGCCAAATAGCTTTTTCCTTTCAACATATGGAGATGAAACACTTTACATTGGGAAGCATAGTGTTGTTGCACCTCAACTTACAGCAGTATGAATGGTTGAAACCAAATGATCAAGTAAACCTATGAAGTAATGCATATCTGACTCATAGAAAGTCTTCCTTTTATCTCTTATCCTTTCTCTGACGCTGCCTGCTTACAGATAGAGATCTCAAAGTAGGAACTTATTCCATAAAGTATTATGATTTATGACTCTTCCACCCTTTTTTGCTGAAGAAAGTTCAAGTCAGGTATTTGACATTAAAGAAAACAAAAACAATTAAAACAAACCCCAACAACACAAAAAAACATAGACAGTCCCTCCTCAAAAAAGCCAAACAAACCCATAAACAAAAACAAAACCCCACAATGGAAAAAGAACCCCACAATCAAACTCAATCAACTAGGAACCAACCCAAACCAAACTAAACCCAACCATGGATGATGCCATGCTGCCTTTGCAGGAAGCTATGTGTCAGACAACCAGCCATGCCAAAGATTTTGCCACACCAGCTTTATACAAGCACGTTAATATGGCTCAGTTTATATGCTGATTGTACATCCTGTGCATTCACAGTATGCCAGCCATTCACAGCACACTATTCAGTCTCAGGACAAGATGGAATGCTTATAACTTTTCCTTTTGCCACAGCTTGGAAAATCTGCAGTTAGGCAGCCAATCAATTGAAAGTCTAAAGGAGGAAAGCCAAATGTCAAAGAAGAATATCATATTCAATGAGCCATAGCAGGCTCAATAAATCCAAGATAAAGTAAGACACATTCCTGCTAAAATTATGACAACCCAGCCAAGGTAATCCTTGACAACCCTGGTCTACATCCGTTCACTTATCTAGTCTAGTGTTTGGAGTAAATTCTCATCATGATCATGTTGTCAAGATGAACACACTCCTATGAATAGAAGCAAGAACAATGGAACTTACAGCAGCAGAAATGAGACTGAGACTTCAGTTTATGGATCGAAGTGTATACAGCGAGAAGAACTGAACAGAGCCTCGGGATGAAGGCTGACAGATGCTGAGCTTGGTTCTGACACAAATAACTTCTGTGTTCTTAAACAAGCTTCTGAAACACTCTTCCACTTTTGTTTTCTCATTGCAGGGCTTGATAAGAGACTACTGTGCAATGAAACTACCTGTTGAGTGCCCATGAAATGTCACAAACAGACCAAAGTGCAGCCTACTGTGAGATGAGGTCAAGTTAGTAACTTCTAAGCTTTTAATTCTGAATTATTCAGAATAAATATTTCATGTTATCCTACAAGAGAAGCAGAGAAAAACTCTTGGAATTGTTATAACAAACGCCTCCTTTTCTCTAAAGGAAAAAGGATCCTGCTCTACACATGACTGACTTGCAATCCTGTTTGGAGTTCAGTGTCTCAGCAGTCGTGTGGCATAATGTACCATTTGTTGAATGGATATATATATATATATGTGTGTGTATGTTTATATTTAATCCATGCATTTAGAGTTATATTCTCTCCTCAAAGAAAGGCACCTCAGGGAAAGCAGCCTGTCCTTGGAGCCTGTCTCACTGGTGGCTGAGAAAGGTGAATGAAAACACACAGTACCAGGAGCTTTGCTTTCTTGCTTCTTTATCCAAAGTCCCAGACAATTATTGAACCCTGTTTTCCAGTGATTTAAATTCTCGGCCTGAGTAGTCTACAGCAGATATACAGTACAGAGATAATAACAAGAGAAAAACAACAGCTGCTGCTCTGATCATTGGGAAAACCAGACACCATAAACAAATGTTTTCTGAATATTATTTTTTTCAAAATTTTATCTCTAGTAAGTCCACTTTGATTTTATTTCCCTTTCAGAGTCTTTGCTCCTATCATACAAAACCCCCTTCACCTCTTTTCTGACTATTGTCAGTTGGAGAACTCCTAAACACAGCTGGCTGTGGGTGGCAGCAGGAGGCTAAATTGGCAAGAAAACCCTGGCTGATTACAATTATCAGCAGAGGCAACTTTCTGAGGCTATTGATGACTGCTTGATTCACATTCTCAAGCACAATGGGAAATGGTGTTAAATTAGAGAACAGTAGATTTAAGTTGGCCTTTAGGAGGAAGTTCTTTACCATGAAGGTAGTGGAATGCTGGAATGGGCTTCCCAGGCAGATAGCTGAGGTTTCATCTTTGGAGATATTCAAAGTCAGGCTCTGCATGGCTCTGAGCAACCTGATCTAATGGAGGATGTCCCTGCTCACTGTAGGGGTGTTGGACTAGATGACCTTTGGAAGTATCCAAACATTCTATAATTCTATGACTATTGAAAATGCCCACAGAACCCTACTGGTGCTTTCTACAATACCTGTTCATGGCCTTTATCCAGCAACAGGTATTTTTTGCAATGTTTAGGGAATTTGGAAAGATCTTTCATAATGAAAAGTAAGGGGACAAAGCACAGTAGATTGTATTATAATTTATTCTTTGGTGGTAATATAACTTGAGTGAAACTGCTAACCAAGAGAAGGACCTGTCAGAGAGAACACACCATATTGAAATGCATTTTAAAACCCCATTCCTTAGTGATATTTTAATCTATTTTTTTTTTTTGTGCTATAAGAGGAAGAACTTGACAAAATAAAAATGCCTTTCTTCCTGTTCTTTCCCCCAGAAGAATTCCAGCAGTCAAACACATATCCCTAAAAATCATGAGCAAGAACCTCTCACACTCTTGCCTGCTGTCAGGACAAAGAATATTTCTGAAAATTTGTCCAAAGTGGTCTTTCAGGAGACCTGGGACCTCTGGACTGCAGGACAGCTACTGCAGCCTGTGCCAAGTGGTGATGGACCACACCTGCCCTCTCTATATCCAGATTCCTCCCAGATCAAATGCATGGTACAGTGCCCAGGCAGCAGTTTCGGCTTAGAAGAATAGGTGAAGACAGCACAGGGTTTGCTCACTGCAATCTCAAAAAACTTTAGGCCTGGAGAGGAAGGGGATTTGAAACGGGAGAGATAGAGATTTTGTATTTCTTCGTCTGTCATTTATTTTTTGTGCTATTTAGTTATAAAACCGTAACAGAGTTAGAAATCCTTTTACAGCGTCTTGACCTTGCTTCCTCATATATGTTGTTTTTCTGAAGAAAATTGTTTATATGATTAGGATGTTTGATATTGCACTTGGTGCAAAAAGCCCTCCTGTTCTTCTTTATGTATATAGTTAAGTGAAACAAAAGGAGTATCACACAATGCAGACGAGGCAAATGAACTCAAATGCTAGGGCCAGTCAGCATGAGGTGGAGCAGTTGGTGTATTCCAGAAACAGTAAAGAAGGAAAGAAAAAAAAAAGGGGAAAAGACACAAGCTGAATGAAATGTCAGGCAGATCACAAAACAAGCACTCAGACAATATCTGTGGCCAAACACCTGCATAATACTTTTGAGCTAAATTGCTGTTACCTTTCTCTAAAAAAAATTCTGGTTTAAACACTGTGAGATGAAGTGGTACATTTTTTACACAAATTCTGTAAATTAGAATTAATATATATTTTTAAAACTATGACAAACTGATTGCAGTCAACACTCCTAGGTGGAAACAGAATCTCAAAATATGATTTTTTTTTGCTGAAAGCACAGAATAAGGTACAGTAAGAAAGAAAGAACACTTACAAGATGAGAATGACCAGGTGGTTTATGGAAGCTATCCAAAGATGCTTTAAAGTGGTACATGACTGTTCAATGAGTCTGCACAAGGGACTAGAAACTAAGGCCACATGCTGCCACAACCCTGATGGACTTGAACAGCTTCTGGTACAAGGAATTACTCTTAGCAGACACTTGCTTTGGGCATGAATAAAGGTGATACTGAGATACATTTCCTTGCACAATTGCTTGAAGAAGCACAGCAGCTGTGCCTGCTAGAAAAGATCATGAAGTGGGTTCAACACATGGCTCCTGGGTCTGAAAAAAAAAAGGCCACTAAGCATTCTGGTTTCTGTCAGGTTCTCAGTGTGTGCAACACTACTGACTGCATTCTGGTTTCTGTCAGGTTCTCAGTGTGTGCAACACAACTGACTATCCCACTCACACACCAACCTAACTCACTGAAAAGTCTTTTTCTCTAGAGATAGAAAGTGCAGCATTTGGCCTCAAACCCATTCTGTCTTGTTCTGTCCTAAGGGAGAAAAAGAAAATAAAAATGGAAAACAGATGTGGAAAAGTTTTGTTTTCTTAAACATGGAAAAAGGTCTTTATTTCCAGTCCAATGACTCTTTCATGAACTACATTCATCATGAACTTCACTGGCTTAAAGGCCTACTTCATCTCACATCTCTGTGAAAATGAAATTGTCTGGGTTAAAGCTGTATGTGCCCAGAGGTCAAGAGAAGAAAATCATTCAAAGAGTACTATAAAGTCTACTATGACTTATTCTATGAAACAATAGCCTGTCAGCTAGGAGTTCACAAACTATTAATAAAGTCTGTGATCTTAAAACAAGAGAGGTATCAGCTACCATATAATGAAATTTAAAAAAAAAAAAAAATCCGAAGGAATAAGTACAGGTAAAACTAAATAGCAGCTTTTATTAAGATATGTTTAAAGTCAGAAGGTGACAGGTCAGGTCAGTAAGTTTCAACATTTGTTCTCCTCCAGTGCTTTCCATCACGCCCTCTATTTAAATTCACAAAAATCTGTTTTCTGAGAAAAGAGTTCAGTCCCCAGCCCAGGCTCCATAAAAAGCAACAAAGTTCTCTGCTAGTGTCAGATGTATGCATCACTTCCCCCCACCTACTGGCATTTACTGAGCCATGCTGTCAGAGCTCTCATCCAGATTAAAGCTACCTGACTGCCTTTTCAATGTAGGCAGCAGGGGCATTTCCATCTGGATCAGAAAAAGCAATTTTTCTCATCCTTCTCATTCTGCTGCTCAGTGACAACAAACTTGGGGTTCCATGGAAGGAGCTAGTTGTTACAATAGCTCAGACAACAACTGTTATTATAAAGCTCTACCCTAGATCAATGTGTCCTACTTTAGCACTTGCATAGCAGTGGAAGACCATAATGACTCCATTACAATAAAACCTTTGGCATTGAAACGTTTTTCCAGTAATTTTATTTTTAGGATAGCAAAGCTGTCACTCCAAACCATTTAACTGTAATCATGATTTTTACTATGCCAAGGGTGAGTTTTGTAGGCAATAGATTTTATCACTACCTCTGAATGTGCAAGTTTTAATTATGTAAGGAATTTCACTAAATCAACACCTTACATACAATAAGATAGCTAAGCAGAGAATATTGATAGCTCATCCTTCAAGGCCTTATTAAATTGTTCCCACAAATTTTGGAACATGTTACAATCAATTGCTTTCTTCTGGGTTTTCATTTTGTTTTGTTTTGCAAAGCAGCTGTCTAGCTCGGTAAGTTATAATTAAGTATATCCAGCTGGAATGTTTACAGCATGTTTGCACCTGCATGTTGTGTAATAAGACTCAAGAGATTTGATAAACCCACAAAAAAATCAAGTAAGAGGACAAAGGAGGACAGTGGATAGGGAGAGCAGCCTGTAAATGTGGGTGTGAGACTACAGGAATGTCTCCTTAACGGGGTCCAGAACCATGCGGGCTTTCAGCTGCATAATCATGGCCTAAATATGAGCATTCTTTAATTATGCCAGTCTGTATTTATACCTCCCATATTATTTAAACATGAAGTTAAAAAAAAAAAAAAGCCCAAACCAAAACAAACAAACCCCACATTTTGGTGTTTCTTGTTAACAGGAAATTTTCCAAAGATGAAAATGCACATTATTATCCTGAGGCGCCATAACATCCATATTAATCTCTCAAGAAAACTCTAGGGAGAGCTGTTTTATGATTATATAAGATGGATTTGAATATCTTCATAAGATAATAATAAACAGTGTCAGACTCTTTTATTGCTTTCATTACTGAGTCCTCAAAAATTAGTGCATCTCTTGGTGACATGTTTTGAATAGAACCCAAGTATTTCCTGAGTGACAGGTCAGACTGGCAAGAGAATAAATATAGTCAAATAATTACATTGTTTCACAGTATTTCTTATTAAACTTGTATAAAATGTCTTAGAATATCACAGCACCATCTCAAGTATAAAGACAATCAGAGGGTGGAGAAAACAAACAAAAAACCCAAAGCACCAGCAAACCAAACAACACAACAAGCTGCATATGAGTACATTTTGCCTTATGAACAACCCTCAGTAAACTACTTCACTATGTGTAGTTAGTAACCAGATGGAGGAGCCAAGAGTCTGTTCTTATAACTGGCACAGAAAACCCACAACATTTCTACATTCATGGGAATAAAATAAGACCACTATGTAATCTGAATGTATTGTCCTTTTCTGCACTTTGATATTCAAAACCAAATTAATATTCTGGTCAGATTCCATGAGTCTGAATCACTCTGCAGCAAGACACTGAGCAATTTCTGATAAAACTCTTAAAAGTGATTATTGAAAATGGCTAATTTTGACAACTATTACTAAGAAAGTTATGTTGTACAGTGGGGATGACCAATTAATCAGCTCAACTGAAAGGCTAAATAGTCTAAAATCAGTGCTGTGTAAACATTTAGCAGCTTAAGTCAGATGCCTGTAGCCTAAAACTTAGATAAGATTGGCTGAAGATCACCTGAAAATAAAGAATCCATTTTTGGCTGTGTAAGTATATGCTTTATGACATGGCATCCTACAGAAAAATCACTTTGGAATCACCTGTCTCAGTGAATAGGAGAGGCAATAATTAATGAGCTTTGACTTTGTACAACTTATGTTGTACAAAATACGCTATGAACAAACAGTTCATACAACAGTTACTTCCCTCCTTACACTGTTTGCTTCCACAGTCACATAACTGCAACTCTCCTGGTGTACTTCCTGAGCACACACATGTTATGTGGGTGCTCCTTAAAGCACAATCTCGTTTGTGAGCTTTCCCCACCCTAAATGCCATGGGAAGCCCCAGAGCCCTTGCTGTGTAGACAACCTGCATGTCCAACTAGAGGGGAAGCATCCCCTTCATCTCAAAGGCCTGCCTGTTGTTGGACAACACTTTTTCTACAAAGCAGCACCATGTCAGCACATATTGGACCGTGACCATACATGCAAGCCACTTCCTTTTATGTGTGCACTCTGATTAAATTATTAGCCAAAGCACTCAAAAAAAATCTGCTGGCAAACTTCAGCTTTGAGCAAAGTTGAAGTGAAATTGAAGCCTGCTTGCTCCTTTCCATAAGTGTAAGCTACACCAGAAATCTGAGTTTCAGAAGGACCATCCAGAATAGTCATGTCTTTGTGAAGACTGCTTATAGTTGGTGCATAAACACAATCAATTAATGAGTTGAGCCCTCACCAAACAAAAACTCAAGGTGGACCAGATTAGGCTAAAGATACTGATTCTTATTTGAAAGGAAAAGCACTCCTGTTGCTCTAGAAAATCCTCAGTCCTGCAAAGGATCCTACTGACTCTTGTGGTCACACACTATGGCCTCTCTTGACAGAAAAGGAAAGAAACTTCAGAATCTACCAAGCAGAGAAAACAAGACAATGCCTTAGCATAGAAATCTTACAAAGCTAGGATAAGAACTGAAAATAGCCAGAATTACACTGAAAGTAAGGGTAGGGTTGCCTCCTGGTGGCAACAGAATCATAGAAGTATTCAAAGCATTTCTGCAATTTGCCATGTGTTTGACCAATAATAACAATTGATATGTTATTGTCCTGCTTTGCCAGGTAAGGATGAGGAAAATGCATTCCTAATGCAAGATATTTTCCTTCAGACCAGGCCATGTAAACTCTTGTAAACATTGATGTTGAGGGCCTAGAAATAGAGCTGAAGATTCTGCCAAGTTGGTCCTCATTTTGGGGGACAACCCAACCTCATTGCTGATCTCTTTTCTCTCCCTCAATTCTTGGGCTCACCTTTCTGCCTCAGCAGCTCCACCATTACCCCCAAAAGCTGATTTAGCCTCTTTCTGCCTTTATACCTCAAGCTCTGGAGTACCTTAGGAGACAGCTATACTCCTCTGCCACAGTCAGTTTCTCCCATTAAATCCGTCTCCATTTCTCTGAATTTCTTTCACATGCAAAACTTTTAGTCCAAATGAATAACACCTAACAAAGCCATAAGAAACTGAAAACTGTCTCTTACAGCTGGAAGTGGCTGATAATTTTGAGAGGCACTGCACAAAATGATTCCTTTCTCTGTGAGCCAGCAAATACATCAGGAAGGAAGGAGGTTTCTGAGAGGCTACTGAAGATAACTTTCAAAGGAGAATTACTAGGTGTCCATTACAACTGTTCACTAAATCCTGACACTTGGAGCTCATTTGCAATTCTCCTCCCCACCTCCCCCAGAAACTTCTCTCAAAAAGTGTGGTTTTGCTGCAGTTGAAGTAATCCATAAGAAAGAGCTTTTCTATCAAACTGTCAACTAATTTTTCTTCCAATATAATTCTCCAGTCCTCTCAATTTTACTACCACAATTTGCTATCTTAAATAGATACACATGTGCATATAAATACATACATATCCACATATAAATTTTACATTACTTTCTTCTTCTCTGAACACCGAAAAGCCTAAAACAAGTAAGAAGACAGAGAACACCAAAACAATTGTTATTTGAAGTTATTTGCTGCAATTTAGCTGACATCGTTCTTAAGTAGTAGGTAGTCCTTCTGCCGGGGAGACTGAATTGCCCCAGAAATGTTAGTCTAATTGAAACTACACAAAAAATATGTATAATATTTGTACAACAGATTTGAACACTTTCCTTAAAAGGAGAACTATACACGAGTATGGACAGATGGTAAGAAGCTGTCCTCTACCTATCTGTGTATCTATCTATCTGCCTGTGTTGGCCTGCTTTGGTACTCAGAGATCTCTCTTTGAATAAGTGCCTGTAAGTTGGCCCTTTCCACCCTCTCTCAAGCACAGCAGCAGACCTGCTTCCCCAGTGCCACCAGCTGACAGAGGATCCTGACACCCTTTTCCTTTCCTTCTCATACCCTGCTCACAAACTGCCTTTCAGTTTCAGGATCATCAGCTGCCATTATGCACCAGTATTTGACTAATCTGTAACTGTATTTTGTTAACAAATAGGGAAAAATTAAAAATACAGGCAATAATTATGGGCCAGATACGTAGAGCTTCAGATCATGTCTCTCAAATTGAAAGACCTTGCACATCTGTGAAAATCTATAAGTGATCAATTTTCCCTGGTGTGGGTAAAACATTTTGAGCTTATTTTGAACAAATGTGTCTTTAGTACCTTAATTATTATGGCCAGGTAGAATATCTATTTCTGAATTGCTCTCGAGCTAATATCCATTGCTCCAGTTAGATCTATGAGCGTTGCAATTTCCACACCCTGTGAATATTTTTCTATTTGTAATGTCATTTTTCCTGAGATTAAAGCCTAAATCAATCACAAATGTTTTTTTCCAATGTAGATTGTTTAAACAGAATGAGCCAGACTGCAATTTCTTACTTTAAAATTTATTTCGGTGGGACAATTGTAAATGCTTGCATTAGTTAGAGTGTGCAATTGCTTCAGGAGGATTATGGCTATGCAGACAGAGCTAACTGCCTTGTACTGCTGATATCCAGAAATAAAGACAAAGCCTGTATTCAGTCTTCTAATACAGATGACTGACATTAGCTTTATTACAACGTGACACTCCTGAAATCTCTTGAGTCAGGCTAGAGATGGAGTACTTCAACCCATATTTTTAATACACTTCAAAACATGTGCAATATTCAGATTTTGGCATCTGCTTGGGCTTTCTATTAAAAGCAAAGTCCAGACCTTGCTTTATACATTATTTCTCTATCTTCTTCTGCTCATCATACAAACTGGAACTCAATTTCCTTAAGTAAAGAAGATATCATAAAGAAAGAGCAACCAGCTTGACTATACAAAGAATAATTTCACACAAGTGCTGTCACAGGGCCCTAACAAATTTAGTTTCATCTTACACAATTATTGTTGAGAAGGTGATTTTATAAGCTGTGAAAACTGCACACAGAGGAAGCATGGACAGAAGCATCTCAGCTTTAAATGTGTGATGCTTCCACTGGCAGCTGGGGTCTGGGTCAACAAGTAGTACGTGAGTTCTCTGTAAGCAGTTCTGCTACCATCTTTTTTTGTCTGATCACTCTTAAAATAATTAGCAAGCCCTCAAAAATTATGTTTATAATACATAAGTGCTGACAAACTCTGAAGTATTCAGAAAATCTCTTAACAGAAAAAAAAATAGATTGTGAATGATGATCATCTACAATATGAATTACAGATTCTGTGCAAGTTAGCCTAATTCATGAGTATGCAGTGCTTAAGGGTCCGTTGCTGCATTTACATATTTTACCATGAGGCTTTTGGTCTTGAAATATAGATTAAAACTCCACAGTCAGATGATTAAATAAGTCTGAAAAAAACCTTCATGTCTGATCTTCATATATTGAAAAGAAATGCAGTGCGGTTTTTACCCTAGATGAATATCCAGCTCTGAATTTCAGTGAGACCCTAAGACTTGATAACTGAAGTTTTTTTTTATGCCCAAAGTAGACTTCCTGGAACATCAGTTCTCTGATTTATTTTTGCTTGGTAAGAAAACAAATGCATCTGTATTTTGATAAGAAGTCAATATATATGTAGTGGTTTTGCCCCAGCTGGGGGCCAAATGCCCACCAGAGCCGCTCTATCACTCCCCCTCTTAAATGGGCAGGGGAGAGGGGAAAAATATAACAAAGGCTGCTTATAAGATAGAAGCAATTTAATAATGAAAACAAGCAAAAGCAACAGACCATGCGGAAGCAGGAGCAGAGAGAGATGTTAATCTCTAATTCCCATCAGCTGGATGATGTTTTGGTCTTGGAAGCAGAGCTCTCTATGCTTAATGGTTACTGCTGGAGGACCAACGGCATAGATGAATCTTCCCCAAACTTTCTTCTATTACCTCTTTCTTATATCTGAGCTGACATCATATGGTATGGAATATCCCTTTGGCCAGTCTGGATCACCTGGTTCAGCTGTGCCCTCCTAGCATCTTGGGGCAGGGAGATGTTGAGGAAAAAAAAGCCAAAACCCCAGCCTGAGTGCTCAGCCCAGCAGTAGCCACAACACTGCCACTTTATCAATGCTTAGATGCAGCACTGCAAAACACAGCATTAGAGGAGAATTAACCCCAGCTCAGCCCAGTTCTAACCTACTACAATATATTTCATAAATTCTTTCACTTGGAAAACAAAACCTAGCAAATTTTGGGTTGTTTAGTAGAAAACTTGATGGTAGACAGGAGACATAGCCACAAAAATTCACCAGTCTCTGCCCAGCATGTGGTGCTAAAAAGTCCTACATGGGAATTCAAAGAAATCAATTGTGTGTATCATTACCTCGGCTGGCTGACTGCAAAATCTGTAAGAGCACTCTTGCCGCCTAGCACAGGAATCATTTCTTTTCAACTCTTTTGGAGAGATGAATAGTGTGACTGAATAGTGAAGAAGTGATGTGTGTTTTCCAACACCTTGTTTGTGCAGAGAGAATCTGTCTTCTGTAAATTATTCAGAACATAACTGCTAACCTACTTAAGTTTGAAAATATGTGTACTGCAATCAGGAACCATGTATTTCAACTGTTTGAACAGCTACACTCCAACTCTGGCATTCTCTAAAATGATTGCCAAAACTGTACATGGAGATAACTATGCCCCCATGAACCATTCTGAGTGGCAAAACTTTCACAGTTCTGGGGCAATATGTCAAAGAAACGTAGCTGTTCTCTAAATATAGAAACGCTTAATTAAGTTTAACTTTTAGAAAATGTGTAAAAATAATTCCAACTTCTGGAAGTCTTTCCAGTGCAATTTGAAGCATGACAGCTGCCTCATTAATGTCAGAGGGTTAATGGCATTTCTTCAATAATGTATCCAGGTTAAAATTTTTCTCTGAACAAACAGCTTCAGTGAAGCTATTTAGGTACTTAATCTGCCTGGAAGCATTTTGCAGTTTTAATTCATGATGCATTTTCCAGTGCCATCCCATTAGTTTAATTTTTAGGAGAATAAAAAAAAAAATAATGTAAGAATCATGTGATCAGCAGTTTTATGTAAAGTGCTATTTTACCCTTAGCCATTGCCAAGGAAATAGCACTAAACTTAGAAGCAATTTCAGTGCTCCAGTATTTGGACCAGAAACAATCACAGTATTAGCAATGAGTGTTAAAACAAAATAATATGCTTAGTTAAGGCAGTTCCTAAACTGTCTTATTTATTATGTATATTACAGAAATTCAATCTAAAATGCCAGACATAACTCATTGGGATTTCCCGTTTCACTGAGGAGTTTTGAGGTTTGGTTTTGACATATTCTAAAGGGTATTAATTATGTGGCAAAGGCTGCTATAACACATTTTCAGCATGACTACGAAAAGATAAATCAGATTTCATCATTGTATTTGAAAACTGTTCAAAATTTCTGAGTTTTGGTTTTAACATTTTAAGATCTTGCAAGCATGTGTGAACCTCATTAATCCCATATTCTGAATTTATGCCCACAGAACTTTTCAGGTAATTACATGATTGAATTTTTCCTGGCCCGGGGCCTCAATAATGTGTTTTGGACCTTCAGTAATGGGCTTTGGACTATGTGTTGCACTTGTTTAGACAAGTATATGAGTGACTGATAAGTATTCCATATTTCAGACACAGTAAGATTGTCAATATCTAACTAAAAATATAAAACACTAATTTATAATGAACATATTAAAATGCTAATTTATAACTTTTCTGCCAGGAGGAGGTAACTGACAGTCTATAAAGACATCCTGGCCTGCTTTAATTAAATGGCACACTTGTTTTTGAATCCATCTGTCAAGACTTCCCTGATGCTACACAGGTGCCTGCAGAATCTTTCTCTCTTTAGGATATCAAATGCCATTAATGTACCATTTTTCCAGAACCAAGTACACAAAATTTAAAACATACAAGCAACCCTGGCGAGTTATGGCGCAGTCTTAAATTTCATGCTTACACTATTTTTTTTCCAGAAAAATCACTTAAAACAGTATGACTATGATATAAAAATACTCTCTCTGTAGGACTCCCCTCTCATGTGGCATATATGGGTACTTACGTGGTGTGTGAGAAAGGGGATTCCAGGCAGAATATGGATCATTAAAATATTAAGGCAGTTGAATAAGGTGTTGAAGTATCTGCCTTTATTGCAACATATGGTGGAAATATAGATAATTTACATTAAGAGTCTAAAAAATGGGCACTAGCTTCATGTCTGTTTATGGATATTTAGCACATATATTTATAGCAAAGTTGGCTAGTCCAGACTGCTTCTGAAATCAATGTGAGCTGTGCTTTCAGCATATCAGCATGGTAATTTCATCTAAGATGTGTTCATTCACAAATGGCAAATCTTGGTTCCAGAGTCAATAAAAATAAATAATTAAGGCTTATATGTTCAGCTACTATGACAATAAGCATGACTTGGAAAAGAAACAAAGTATAATCCATGAGGAGCAATTGTGTTCCCAAAGGGTTTGAACACCTTACAGCAAACAAATATAAGCTGCTCACTGAATGAGGCCAGCATGGCCCCTCACCCAGTGGTCTGGGACATCCTGGGACAGCAGTTGGGTTAGTGGGCAGAGGCACCTTGCTCTTAGAAAACTCTGTTCCTGCACTGAACAGCAAAAAACAAAGAAAACATTGGGCAGCTGCTACTGAAGTGAGGACTGCCCCATTCTGCTCACCGAATCCACCTCACACTACTGCCTTGTAAGTTTTACACAGGCAAAGAAGATGCAGAAACAAAGATGCTTAAGAAATGTTCACACTGGCATTCCTAACAAGAGCATCCATGCATTTTCCAGCTTTAGCAAAGTCATTCCAAGTTCATTTTTTCAGAGTTGATACTTGGCTTTTAACAGCCAGAGCCCTAGAATTCATCATCAAGGATTGTACTGACACCAGCATAATTCAACAGAAGGGTACAAACCTTTGGCTCTGGTAAGGAGACAGCAGTCCTTTTAGCTAATGGAATAATGAATAGCTATCTCAGGTTGTCATCCTCAGTCTGAGTCAGTTTTAGAAAGGAATGGACATCGCACTAGCTTTTTTTTTCACAGATATTTCTGACAGCAGAGAAGTGTAGATTCTCAGTTAATTTCCATGAACTTGATTGAAGTGTGCTCTCTTAAAAGCCTTAATTTCCCTTTCTCCCCTTTTCTCTCCAAACTGTCTTTTTTGCAGCCTAGTGTCTTAGTTATATCATGGTCCTCATTTTATAGTCCTCTCAGTTCTGATCTTTGCTCAGTAAACTTCATTGCAAGTCATCTAAAGATTCCGTTTGAACTGCCATTTTTGAAAGCTCTATAAGCAAACTCAGTTTGGATCGAATCTCAGAACAATCTTGAAACAAACATCATACCTAACTTCAGGTAGTTTGAAGACCTTGGTTTTGTTTTTCTCCACAGGAACCAAACATGATAATTTCCTTTGCCTTACAATTAATTTTAGCGATTTTTTTTTTTGAAAGGCATTGAAATTATCCAGAATCACTGAAATATCATTTTTAATTATCTGTCCAAATGGATGAATGCCACAGCAAAGCTTGAGGCAAGGCTATTTAGCAGAATTCCTTGAAATTTGCCACCAATTTTTGTGTTAACAGAAAAAAAAGCAAAAAAAACCCCATCACAACAAGAATGAATACTTATGTGAATCTATTTACCCATGTAGAAAGTTCTAGAGCTAGAAAGTTCTTAGTAAGTTTTTGTAAAATTTGCTCAGACTAAAAAGTCAAGTCCCCCTTTTTTTTTTTTTTTTTTGGTGTGTGTGTATGTGTGGTTTGGGTTTTTTTTTAAGTTTAGAAAAAAAAAATCTTCATCCTATCAATGGCACTTGTGCCTTTTTTATCCCAGGTTAATAATAAGATGCAATACACCAAAGATTTATTATTCTTTGTTACTTTTATAAATTACAGAGCTATGAATTATAAAATACCCAAACATGCTTTTCATGCTTCCTTCCTTAACCCTACCTATAGTTCTGTTTGATTTTAATTAAACCTATTTCAGTTTTAAATTTTATTTTGTTTTCTTGTGCTGCTTTCCAGGCTGTAAAATTCCCTGAACAGAAATGGTATCCTGCTGCTCTGACTGGTACCTATGCAATTTTTAGGTGAATGTGTTCACGTTCTACTGTAGATCTGCACTTCAAGTTAACAAAGGTTATATAATAAGGGAAATAATAATAGAAAGACAGATTGCAGATCCCTTACTCACAGTGCTGAGCTATTACTCATGTGAGCTACTCCATGAAATCAGTCACCAACTGCATGACTCTTCTGAAAAAGTGAGCAGTTAGCTCCAATCTGGTCCATTATCATTATGTAATGTTTCACATTAGTTTAAATTGTTGTAATTCAGAGGTCCCTTCAGTGCAGATGTCTCTTTGAATACACTCTGCTGCAGAAAAAGATTAACTTCTAAATTGCAACATCCCAGCAGCAGATAGCACAGCAGCTAGCATGAGGGGATGCATATAATATCTAATTAATTCTAAAGTTGTTCTAAGTTTAATCATCCAGGTCATCAACTTCCAAAGAGTTGAATGTAAGCTTCAGTCTTTCCAAGGGTTCTGCATGCATGCCACAAATAGAAACACAGCTATTTAAGTCTCCCCAAATTACATGGGATGTATCTTCAAGTTATACTGACATTTTTTTTCCAATCCAAGCTCCCACGTTCCTGGAGAGAAGATGGAATGCTGGATGGAAGTATGCAGGATGGTTTAGGACACAAGGCCAATAACAGGAGCTTGAATTATCTCTATAAATACTGTCACTTAGTCACACAGACAAATATGAACACTCTCTCTCCTATCTCTTTCCATGGTGACATGCATTTCTGTCCTGTTCCAAGGCATCTATGGCCAGTCTACCAGTTATGGCCGTCATCCTCATAGTCTTCTTTGCTGTGTTTTTTCCTGGTCACAAATACTGTTCCTCAAGTCTTTCAGGTGGATCAATATTTTTACAAGCTTGAAAATGGCAAATAATTATTTAAAAGTAAATTTATTTTCAAACAGGAAATTGCAGAGCTAATTAATCCAACAGGATAAATTAATCAATTGGCATTAAGAAGGATGCTTTCCACATGCTAAACTAGTCAGTCATTTCTCATAATTGTTTGCTGGAAAATAAATATTTTGTTTGCTACAGACTTTTGTGGAAAGAAGCAGATACTCAGACTATGGTAGGATTTTTGAAGAGGAACTTAATCTGCTGGGTGGTTTTGGGGCCAGTGCACACAGAGCAGAGCAAGAGCATCTCATAATTTTGGACTTTCCACTTCTATTACAGCTAACATGTTTTGGATTCTGCTGTACACATTCTTATATTGGTGAATATTCTCAAGAAATTACAGCAGTAGAGTGTAAATGCTTATGTGTGTTTGAAAAAGAAACAGTGAAAAATGCCCAGGAAGTAAGAATCAGTGTGTTAATGATGATTTTTTTCCCCCCCACTCTAGGTACTTTTAAAAAAAAAATGGTTTTGCTTTTTGAAACCAGTCACTAAGATTCTTTTTTGGTTGTATTTGCTGGGATATTCTCTGTTCTCCTTTAGTTCTCCTTTACACTAGTGAGTACAGCCAGCTAAACGACTTTTTAGGTGTTTTCCTCAAACTATCCCCTTTTTCCTCATTTGTATAGCTCTGAACCTTATCCAACTTCAATTATTTTAAAAATACATACAGAGGACAGAATTTAAAAAATCAAAAATCTGTCTACTGAATATTTCAAAAGGTGCTGACAATTTAAAAAATGAGAGCACAGAAGAAAAACCATACTGTCCTAAACACTAACTCTTAGTGCCAAATGGTAAAATTTAAGAGGCAGGGGAATTTTAAAAAAGGGAAATGGAAGGGAAAGCACCCCAAAGAGAAAAATGCACTAACTGGTAAACTCAGCAGTTGAGGATTTCAAAATTAAAAACTTGATTCCTTCTCACAGAGCTTGCTTCCTACACGTCTCATGGATAACTAAATTAATTTTACTGTGGGCTAACAGTGACAGTGGCCTGACATTTTATGATTCTTATATTGGCTTGGAGTTATCTTGCAGCTAGGAGGAGAATCCAGTCACTTCGCTTGTGCAGGTGACAGCTGAGTCACTAAGACAATTTGTAGTTACACTGGCGTAAGAGAGTAACAACATTTCTGCTGATATCTGGAAAACAGAGGGAACAGTTAGTGATAGAGCGAATAAAAGTGAACTCTACATGGGTTCTGACACAGAAGGATATCTGGGAGAAGACTCCACTGACTTCCAGTCAGAGAAAATGGAGAATGAGACAGTTCTAATTTAGAAACTCAGAAGATTGCCAAGCGTCTAGGAACACTACTGAAATTAGGAACACTGCTGAAATAAAGAACGGAGGATAAGTATCTAATACAAGAAAATTAAATATAAGACAATAGATTACATTTTCAGAAATAACATTGAAGGTAATTTATAAAATGGGCACCCTGGAACACCAACAAATGCAACTCAGCAGATTGTGAGAAGACAATTAAGTATCTGAACACAAGCACAGAAATACATCTAACGAACTGGTGGCAACTTTAAAATCTCATTCTTTGTTGGCTGTTAGACTGCCCAGAATTTGCTAAATTAAATTCTCTCATCTGATTGAATTTTCCAGAAGTACTACCCTAATTGTGAAAAGTTTTAAGTCTCTACATGTAGAAAGGTTCCTGTAAACAAAGGACTCCAGCCTGGCCAGTTTTAGACTCATGACAAGGCTTGCACTAATGACAAACTTGGCCTCACAGGCCATTTTCAAAAACAGAATAATTTCAAAGAAATACATGTTGAATGCATTGTTCAGATGACAGCTTCACCTGCAGGAGGATCATGATTCACCTTTAGAACCATGGGTCAGAGAGAAAGTAGTCCATGACCTTCATCTCCATCCAGGCATTGGTACAATATGAAGCAAAACTGGAAATAGATATGGAAGAACTTCCCACCAGAGATCAGACCAGAAAGCACCCAGTGCATGTGGAAACACAGAATTGTGTAGACAAAAAATGCTGATGTCTTTCCTTTTCTTCTTTTCCAAGTCACCCACAGCTTTCTTTATATTGAATTAAACACAAAAGACAAAAATACTACAGCAATTTTAAAAGCCATTTTTCAGAACATTGAGAATTTTATTTCAAAGACCTTCTGACAAATCTTTTCTAAGTGTGGCCAAATACACACTATATTGATCTGTGCTTGGTGGCTATTTGAAAATTAGTTCAATTCAAAATGAACTGTGATGGCAAGAAACGGCCAGCACTCTGTTGTTCTGCAGAAGCTTCTTCCAAACCATTCTAGAGGAAAAACACCAATGCCAAGCAGGGAAACTTCATTGCCTTTTTTCTTCCTGTATCTGTGGCTCCAGTTTTCATTGTGATAAAATCTAATGTTCATAAATGCTAATCTCATTTCCAATAACATAACAGAGCTAAACATTATCAGACAGTTTCCTGAGGCTTTTTTTTTTTTTTTAATAGTTTTCCCAAATATTGGAACAATCTCAAATGTGACATACCAGTAGAAGTGAACAGGTGCTTTCTTCTTGTGCGTGGTTAACAATGCAACTCTTTCCACTCAATACTGCTGTGCTGCACTCAGCAGTATCAGTTCTATAAGGTTAAATAACACCTTGCAGATTTCTAAAGCTTAGCTGCCAGTAGTTGCCATTTCCTTACTTTTTGTGGTCAATAACATTTACTCAGAACGTACATAGTTAAACTAAAATGCTATGTTTATTGCATACATTATTAAACACCTTTTAAAAAATATTAACAAAACTATATATATTTTGGCATTTTAAAATACCTTAATCATTAATTTGACTTTTTTCCTACCGGAGATGTGAGAATTAGCAATGAGTACACAACAAATCCTTTTGCTCTCAGAACAATGTAATAAAGGATTCTATAGGCTTGTATGAAAAAAAAAAGGTGAATGAATTGACTATGTAGCTGGATTTACTGAAAAACAAGAACAGGATATGTGACTGGGAATCTGTTTAATACTCTTTATGAGCCAGAAAGCATACAAGCAGGCCTTATTGCACATTCATAGCAAGTACAATATCAACAGGTCCTTAACGATCTGCAGCACAGAGGCTTGCAATTCAGAAGAAAATGAGGCAGAAGCTACTGGTGCTCTGTTGCCATGACTGGCAAAGAAACAGAGCTAAGATTTGGAGTTAAACATGTCCTGTTCTTGAACTTTCTCAAGCAGGCATACAGAAGGTGGTGAAAGAAGGATTAAAACCCAGTCCCTTTTCCTTTTCAGCTCTACATAAAAGATGGCAGTCACACTAGTGGAGAACACTTGCAGCTGATTCAGCTCATTCATCGGCCCTCTTTCGGATTTATACCCAATTCTCATTGAAGTCAAGGGAAGTATTTCCTTTGCTTTTTGTGTTGGCATGGATAGAGTCTTTCAAAGTTTCCTGGGAAAGCAAAGAACTCTCCTTTAGCAAAAGCTGAAAATGCTTTTTCCTCAAACAGCAAAAATGCTAAAGCATGTCAGACATCTCAAAGCAGTCTGGCAGAACTGCTATTACTTTCCCACAGCACGCTGCACCTGGTGAGAAGCCACAGTAAAATAGGAAGTGCTTATCCCTCCCAAACATACAGCACCATCTATTATACTTTGTGTAAAATGAAGCAATTCTCTCTTGACTATCTGCACAAGAGCAGTAAGGCAGAGCTCTCTGGTGGCTTCTATGAGCAGAAACTGAGAGGATACTTTTTAAAAATTAGTCTTTACTTAAGATAACTATTTGCAAAGCTCTGTTTCTTTGAATAAATCTAGGAAGAAGGAGTTTCTCTTGCACAGTATTTCACACATGACTCAAAATAGTATTTATTTTTCCTTTGGAGCACACTAAAATTTCTTTTCTATCAGAGTACGCACAAAACCCCTCCCTGCTCAGTTCAGCTGCTCTCTGACTTTACACATGCAATATCTTTACTTAGCCAACTTGTTACTTAAATGCATGA
>VWZI01021256.1:260201-353653 GCA_013396835.1 Psilopogon haemacephalus | reverse complement strand
TTTTTTTTTTTTTTTTCCTGCAAAGCTAATATCCTGCATGTGGAATTACTTCTCTGATAAAATTTACTTTTTTTTTTTTTCCTCAGACAAGGCTTCTATTTTTTTTCCTCTCCACATAGCAATACTAAAGCTCTCACAGAGCATTTGTGAACATATCTGTTCCTGTCAAGGGCTTTCATCTGCACTACTGCATCATCTAGGTATAATCAACATGCCAGCAGAGACTTGCAGAAAGTATCCTTTCCATTAACCTTTTAAACATGACAGTCACACTGTGCAAATTGAAATCCATCATTTCAGATTGCTTCAGGATTGTTTCTGAATCAAAAGTCTCTTCCCTACTCTTTGGCTCCACTTCTGACAATGTGCCCTTTAAAATGCCCTCTGGAAACCAGCTGTATTTGTAACTACCTTGACCTTATTAATTTATGTCATTTTCTGTAGTTTACTCCAAACCTGGTGCCGTTATTTTTCTCAGCTCACAGTTAGGTAATCTCCTATCTTATATATGACTTGAGGAGCATTTTTCCATGGCACTTCCTCCTCCACTCCTGTTAATAGAAAAGATGGCTTTGAAGTGGTGATTTCCTCATGTAGTTGAATTTTGCTACACCAACATCACTGTGGATAGTTTGACAAGATTTTTTTTTTCCTTGCCTATTCTAGGCTGAAGTGGATCAGGGAAGAAAGAATGGCTTGTCTCAGATGACATATCATCTCCAAATTCAATTCAATAGCATGATTTTAATGATTGGAAGGAAAGACAACCTTAAAGGTGAGTCTGTCACTGCTATCTTAGAAAACAATGCTATGGAATATAACTTAGATACTGAATTAGATATTATGAAGGACTGATCACAGGATGTTAGGTAAGGATTAAAATAACATGGCTTGGAGGCTGTCGTCATATGTTTTGGCTAGCTAAGAGCTAGAGGGAGGAAAATATGGCTACATATACTGGTAGAGTACCTCTGAAGATTTGTACATAGCTGAGAGCTTCAGTGACCAATGAGCCAATCTGTAGGTCATTTGTTTAACCTAAGCTTGTGGATGTGAATGTCAAGTATGTTCAAATGTCTGGAAAAAGATGAAGAAACTGAGTTTTGCAACTGCAAATCAGTTCTGAAGTGCATACAGATGGAGGACTTGGGGAAACGCATAGCATTCCTGTGTGGCACTACTCAGGTCAGAAAAATAATTGAGAACAGCAGAAAAGATTGGCAGAATAAACACAAGCTCTCCAGAAATAGAAGATACTACAGAAATTCTGACTGAATCAGAACTTGCCAGAACAAGCCATAACTGAGCTGCTAAAATGAATCACAATTCTACTTCCACACACAAGTAACACCTTTACTGCAGCGGGGCATGAAGTCTCTTTCCTCATGAAGAATCTTCCACATGAGCTGAGGCAGAACAGAATGACCCAGAGGACAAGGGAAAAACTGCTGTCATAATAGGAGAAGGCCTCTGACAAGCTGAAGAACTGCTTTCCATTTGATAGAGTGCATACCAAATTTCTACAGTCCGTCTGGGTCTTACATGCCAGTCAAATGTCTGGATGTCTCCAGAGGAGACCCAAATATGCAGTGAAGCCTTTCAATGAGAATTGGTTTTTATAAGTTCACAATCCTTTCCCAAATATTTTTGTTTAGATTTGTGTTTGTTTGTTTGTTTGTTTGTTTTTTATTTTCCAAAAGAAAGACAATTTTGCCTGGAGGAATGGAATGAGAACAGCTAATGACCCCCACGCAACCTCCCATGCCCCAAATGAAGCTGAGAACAAAACCAGTCTTCATTCTCTTGTGGAATAACTGCTGTTTCCAAATCACTGTCACAGACTTGGTAAACAGGGCAAAAATCCTAAAGCCTTTCTGGAGTATACAATAACTGGACCCTTTTAGAAGTTTGAAGTACTGCTTCTGAATTTCTTCCCATCCACATTAAGAACCAGGGCTAATGCTTTGTGGTTTGGAGAGAATGGAAAGCCTGAAGGTAGTGATAACTTTTGCCAGCAACAGCTTCAGTTCTTAACAAAAAACCCCATAAAAATTCTCTGCCCAAAATGAATTTTTACACTGTTACACTTTGAAATAGACAGTGATTAGCTTTCTGAAGCTTGTCTGATATTACTTGAGTGAAAGTGGTGGTTTGGTATGGCAATGTGCAAAAATACTTTAACACAGATGCTATGTATGTAGCTGCTTAGCCAAAATTCACCATTTGTATTTGTTATGCTGTTTTATTTGGGTTGTTCAGAGTGTCATATCTTAACCTCTATCAAGACTGAGTTGTGCAATGGGAAGTAAATTGAGTAACTCCTCTTGAAAACTGGTGGGTGGGTACTACTATTACTGAGGCTGTTAAAGATATGAAATGGTTAACAATTAACTGTGAATTATCTATAGAATTCAAATGCTGTTATGATAAGGCTGTTGTGCTGAATATTCTCATCATAAGCTGTTCGCCATTTACACAGAAAATGCACATTCAGAATCAAGATGAAGGAGTACACTTTTTTTTTTCCCTAAGCTTCATGTACCAGAAACCAAATAAGTAACACCTACTGAGAGATAAAAAGCAAGTTATCAGAGGAACATGGACCTTAGAAAAGCTTTGTGATAATGGTGGGACAGACAAGGGACACTTTCTTATCTGACATTTCCTCTGTTTATGAAAAAGGTGTACAAAAACTGAATTAAATTGAAACAGAGGTTTGGGTGTTTTCAATGAGGAGCAGAGAGGACTCTGAGACCTTCTGGTATTTAAAGGGGGGGCTACAGGTAATACTGAAGATAAATGCTTTATCTGGGAGTGTAATTATAGGACAATGGGTAACAGTTTTAAACTGAAAGAGGGTAGATTTAGATCAGATATTAGGAAGAAATTATTTACTATAAGAATGGTGACACACTGGAACACATTGTCCATAAACATTGTGGATGCTTCCTTCCCAAAGTGTTCAAGGCCAGGTTGCATGGAGCTTTGAGTGACCTGATCTAGTGGAAGGTGTCCCAGCTCATAGTAGGGAAGTTGAAACTAGACAATCTTTAAGGTCCCTTCCAACCCAAACCATTCTTTGATGCTATTCTTTGAGTCTGTGACCGGCAAACCACATACAGATTCACTGTAACAGCAGGTTATTTTCTCTATGATGGTAAATAGCTAAGTGAAGTATGAGGCACTGAGTCAGACTACATAATCTCTACATATAAATAACTAAAATCATCACTGCCTTGGTGTGGATAATCCAACATTTCCCATTAGATTAATGTGTGAGATCTCAAAGAGGAACAGAATCATAGAATCATTTTGATTGGAAAAGATCACTGAGTGTAATCTAACTCTGCTAAGCCTGGTGCTAAACCATGTCCCTTAACAACATATCTGTGTGTCTTTTAAACACCTCCAGTGATGGGGATTCAACCAGGTCCCTGCTGAGTTTATTCCAGTGTTTAATATCTCCTTGGTGAAGAAGTTTCTTCTAATGTCCTCTCCTGTCTAAACCTCTCCTAGTGCAATTTGAAGATATTTCCCCTCATCCTGTCATTTGGGAGGGAGAAGATAGCAATACCCACCTACCTAAAACCTCCTTTCAGGGAGCTGTAGAGAGAGATGAGGTCTACCCTAAGCTTTCTTTTCCCCATTCCTTCAACCACTTCTCGTAAAGCCCATTCTCCACACCCTTCATCAGCATTGTTGTCCTTCTCAGGACCCACTTCAAGACCTCAATGTCTTACTTGTGGTAAGAATCCCAAAACTAAACACGGTACTCAAGATGTGGCCTCACCAGTGCTGAGTACAGGTGCACTATCGTTTCCTGCTGACCTTACTATTCACATCCTGCTAACCTTCCTATTCCTGATGCAGGGCAGACTGATGTTTGCCTTCTTGGCCACCTGCACACACTGCTGACTTGTGTTCAGCCAGTTGCCAATCAACACATCCAGGTCTTTTTCTTCTGAGCAACTTTCCGGTCACTCCTTCCCAAGCATGTAGCACTGCAAGGAAGGAGAAAGTAAAGTTGTTTCCTTATCCTCAATGTTCACAAGGGTGCATGTCCTGCAATGACAGTCATTGCCACCCAGCATCTGGGGTGTACATCTGAAAAGACTCAAACTCATCAAATGGTCCTGGCTGAATGACTTTTTTTTTTAAAGTCCTTAAATATTTTACTAAATATTTTACTGCATAGATGTAACATGGTGCCAGGTATTTTTCTAAATCTGGCTGAGACAGTTGACTCCACTTCTCTCTCTATGAACCAGCTTGATCTCAGGGGCTCTGTGTGTTTCAGCTTTCTCTGAATGCAGTGGGGAAATGAGCTTCTCATCTCTAAACAATTCCCAAGAAAGCAATTGTGGATCTTACACTATAATACTTTTTTTTTTTTTTTTTCCTTCCATACTGTGGCAGAATTAATGTACTGGATGTGAAAAAATTGAACTGCCCACCCCAGTTAGCATCGTCAGCCTCAGATCCTGTCCTACATTCATGACTTCTCTCTGTGAAGGGATAAAAATTCATGTTTCAAGAAGAGCCTGAAGATTTCTGAAGTCTATTTTGAGACACAAATGAAAGTCCACCATTCCACAATTCTCCACAAAAGGTATGGCTGAAGCCTTTTGGTTTGAGTTGCTCGGAAATGTTTCAATTGTTGGTTTTCTTTTTTTTTAATCCCACATCAATTTTGAGTAAAGTCAAATAAAAAAGAAACATTTTAACAATCTTTTCTTACATTCTTCAAATACCTTTTTTATTTACCTGAAATACACCCTGGGATTATTATTGGTTTGTTGTTTTTTGTGGTGTTTTTGTTGTTGTTGTTGTTTAAAATAATATCTCCTGAAGGTAAGAGGATTTCATGAAAACATTTACCAGCTAGTTTCTGTTTCTGGGAATAATCACAAAAACTTATTTTTAAAAAGGGATATTAAATGCCTTCAAATCTGTAACAATAGCTTAACAATAAATGGTAGAACAGTCTTGCATTCAATCTAATAATATCAAACCCACCACATTTGTATTTTTAAGGCAGACGGCAGGAGCTATTTTAAAGAACTTTTAGCAACTGTGCTCCTATGTAGGGGGTGATCCTTTGTTTTGCAGGCATGGCTCAGTTGTCATAAGTGACAGAGATGCTCACATGCAATGAGATCACTGAGATGGCAAGCTTCCAAGCGTTTTTCTCACCAGGTGAGGGCAGTCATATTCCTTAATTAAAAGCAAGCAGCTGTCACCTTGGGAGAAAACCAGATTGGCCACCCACGCTTATAACCAGAGGGATCCTACTTGGCCTGAGTTTTCTGTATAACAGAGGAAAAGAAAAATCAGAAACAAGGAAAGGGAAGAGAATATTTCACGAGCATAATTTTCTTGTGTTTTTTGTCTCACATAGCCTGTCTTATATGACCATCAATTGCTATCATTTTGGCGGAAGTGGGGGCACGAGGATAATATACATATTTATGTGCAAAATAGATATGAAAATGCACTTATCTTTGTCCTGATGCAGTGAAAGACTGTAACATCTACATATCAATAGCCACAAATTTGATGCAGTTTCTCAGTAGCGTCGTTTCAGAGAAACTCAAGGCGATGGGGGAGTTTTAAAGCCTATTTTCCTATGGCACTGGCTTTCTTTTTTCCTACTTGCAATCAAGGGGCAAAATTCATCAGCACAGGTGAGGATGGGTCAGAGCATACCCACCTGGGTTAGAGAACCTCACTGTGCTTTGAATGAGGGCAGTGAAACTCACCTTTGCCTCTGATGGAGGAGAGAAATATTTTACTTGTTGTGTAACTTCATGGGCATTTAAAGGCAACTCTTGCAGTCTATTAGCTAGGTTAACTTCTCCAGAGACACTCCTGAGCCCTTCTGGTTCTGTGTAGGATGGGAGGAATCAGATCAATATATGCAATCACTTCTTGCTGCAGACTTTGAGCACTGACCCTTGAGTTCTCCTCAACTGTGTGACCCATGCCACTGCTTGGGCTGCTGAACAAAATGGATCACTAACATACTTGCCCTCAAATTCATCAGAATTAATTCAGCATTAATTTTGAAAACTCAGTATCTGAGAGTTGCACAGCCTGCACTTTTCTAAACATCAGTTTTGGCTAACTACCAGAGACATGGCCTGGAAGAGGGCCAGACTGTCAGTGGTATCTTTTGCTTTCTTCAGGTTTCTTCAGCAAACCAGGAAACTGGCTCTGGGCTGACAAAGGCATTGTGAGCTTGCATCTGCTTCTGGGACTGCTAGTACAATGCCTACTAACAAATAGTTCAACAGAACTGTAGGTTTTAGTCATCACTCTAACAGTCTCCTTGTAGGAGTACTTTTAACAATCAACTGAGCCTAAAACAACTGATTTTTAGAAGTACCGGGCTCATTTACTCATCAGATATTCAAAGGATTTTCTCTCCCAAAATCTTATTAATATTTTCTTCAGTTCTCAAATTACAGCACAGTATCTAATACAAGTCCAATGCATGCATAATAATGAGAGAAAATCATCCTGCAACATAGAGATCACTGTTAGAAATTTATTATAGAATTAATAACTATTTATCATTGGATTTAACTACCTTTCACCTAATGAGGTAAACTTAAAATTCAATACACTTTCCATAGAATAGTGATTACTTGTCGATGAACTGAAATAAAAAAACAGTTCAGAAAGGGAGTTCCCAGAAAAGTCAAACAACATAATCCTTTCACATCTTTGCATTTCAGTCTAAAATGAGGAACTACATAAATCCCTTTTGAAAGCTGAACCAAACAAATGGCATATGAGCTGCTTTTAAATCGGGGGAGAAAAAAAAAGAAGTTGAGAGAACTCTTTCTGTCAGTTTGTTTGGACAACCCTTTGTTTCTTAGTGGGATAACTGAAAAAACATCTCTTCTTTCTGTGTATATGTCCATATTTGTCGGAATATTTCATAGTATTGCCATATGTGACTCTCATTTGTGTAGGTTTACTTTCTGAAAGTCTTATAATAAACAGATTTCTATGAAATTTCTTTTTCTTACTGACACTGTGTTCGGGGAGTCATCTATCAACTATAGGCATGATGCACCTTTATCAAGGGTAAGCAGACATTATCCTCAGTGTATTTCATTTCCAATGCCTTTAAACAAGACTCTGTGATGACATTTAAACTGTTCAGATATATCAGATACTTTTTTTCCCTCTCACTTTTCTTTGACAGGAAACATATCCCAGACTTAATTTTCAAAGGCCTGCATTGCATGGCAGCTGCACATTGCAAAACTTATTAAGCCAGAGCATCTGAAAATGCTAACATTTAAGATACAGTTTTCCCTCTGAAGAGTGCATTTTCTCTTCATTAATTTTATGAATTCTGGTGAAACTTCTGCTATATTTGAGCTTTTAAAAAAATGTGATCTACACAGCTAACTATTGCATTCCCATTTCCACACGCTCTAAAATGTTATGAAAGCTATTACAGGTTTTATTTTAATATTTTAAAATGTTTCCCACATATCTGAGAGTGCTGAGGGAGCCTACACATTTGGGCTAATTTACAAGCAAATCATAACAGCAAAAAGACAGATACGGATCCTTTGTTATCTTGCACAAAGACTCCTTGCTTCACCTTCTTGAACTAGAGGTAAAATATCTTTGAAATACCCATCTTCTTGTTCCATATGAGACAATAATATATGGTCTGTCTTGTAGTGGGTAGATGTGTTTACAAGAATAGCCAAGGGTCATTTTTGGAGAGCAGAACCTGGGCTTCATCTACCAGAAATGCTACATATAAAAGTGGAATTTGAGGGATATATGACCTGATGTTGGCACTTTTTCTCCTTCTAGTGACATAGCACAGCATCTGCAGCCTTACAATCACCTTTACAGCAACTAAGTGCTATAGAAAGAGAACTCAGTTTAGGTGATGAATAAGCAATGTGAACAAATCACTTCTGAGCAATAAAACTCCTGGTACCTTACAAGTGTCCCCACCGATAAAAAGTCAAGAAACAACTTCATTTTTTGCAGTACAATTTTTAACAGAAAGGCTTTATATATGCACTGTTGAACTTCCTTTTGAAGTAATTTGTACACAATAGAAATAGTGCAATTGTAGCAGATGTCTTGAAAGACTGTCTTCTAAAGAACAGTGGAAGACATGAGTGACCTTATCTTCTCCTGCAGAAGCTTTCTTAATCACTACAACTTCAGTTGCTACCATTTCTCTTGCTATTGCACACCAGGAGGTACTGCGATTCAGAGGAATTCCTTACTGCCCAGTTCCTTGTTGTCTTTCTTTTTAACAGTAAGTCAGGACAATTTAACTACTAGTTTCACTATAGTGACTTGGAAAGAAGAAAGGAGAATGGATATAAAAGGTATCTTGCTGCCACTGCAGGTCTGAAATCCATCAATGCTTTGCTTTGCTTCTCTGGGAAGGAAAAGGTGTGCAGATCCTGGTGGAGATGCAAGTATGGAGTGGGAAGATAGAAACAGAAGACTTCTTTACTATTGCTACTTTGCATTAGTGTACACTTCTTAGTCATGATCATGTCTTCTGGGTGGTGGATGTGAGCAGAATTTTGGTAATTCCAGTCAAAGCAGTTTCATTCCCTCAGATTGAGGAAACTTTTTATCATGTTCTTAGTTGGAGTTTCAAGGAGATTCTGCAATTTCACTGACTGAAGCCAAAGTCTTACTGCACAGCTGAGAAGCTTTCAGCACCTTGTTACTCATTCCAGAGAAACAGGCTGGATTTGCTGATGGTTTCATCATGTCATGGTAAATATTTCACTACCACTTTTCCTGTCACTTTCTGCCTGATCACCTTCAGTCCTCATTCGACTAGACCAAGGTACTAGTTTTTGTAGTGCCAGCTGCAATGTAGCATTATTGCTACATGAGTTGTAATGAAAATCCACCTTTTTTTTTTTTTTTTTTGCCCAGCACAGACTAATGCACCCACAGAAACCAAATTAGACCCCCACCTTCTGTAAGCTCCTGCAGTGTTAACCTTCTGTTTCCCTCTCTGATTAGATTTCCTTCAGGTGTCTTCAAGTATCTAAAATTCAGTTAAGTCGGGTGCCCAAGAAAGACAGGAAGGCATTTGGCAATCTTTACCAGAGCATAGCTATATCTCTTTTACTGCATGTTCACATTTCAGTTACCTCTGTGGTGAAGTCACAAAAAGTCATTACATTGATCATCAGATGAGTTGCTGAGTACAAACAGTTGTGATGTTTTTCAGGTGTAAAGAGGAGTCCTACTCAGCATCTGGAAGGACAAAGTATCATCTGGCATTTTCTCTCAGTGAGTTCTGAGCAACTCTCGCACCAGTTGTTTATACATTCTCTGCTCTTCCCAGTTTAGTCTCTATATTTAGCCACTACACTTCCAAATTATGGCTTGGCTGCATACTTGAATTCCACAACAGCAGAAGGAGTTCCAGACTCGATGCTAAAAGGCAGGAGGTCTCTTTGATTAGATCTGCACACAGAGGACATGATTTTTGGAAACATTGTTTTCTGCCCTCAGTTTTGTTATCAGGCCAAAACCAAGGAACTAGAATATGCACTTTAGCAGGGGTAAAAATGGTTCATTCATTTCACATTTCTTCTGCCATGTGTAATATACTGGTGACATCTCACTCCTGACTGGAGAGTGGCATAGGAGAATAGCATACATAACACACAGGCAAACTTCCTTCCTTTCTGTTTTGACCGTGAATGTTGAAATTCAAATGAGAACAAGAAAGCAGCTCCCAAAGAGCTGTTTGGAGAAGTGACATGCACTTTGCATGTTCACGCCTGTGGACAGGCACCAGGCAGAAAAGTAGAAAATGTGTATTCTCCCCAAGGATAGACTTTTCAGTGACCTTTCAAAAGCAACATGCTGTTTTTCAGAGATGTTACTATATCCATGTTTTGTTCTCTTCAGTACTCACAGGCTGAACTCAACACAATGACAAACAGAGGAATGCTGCAGAAGAACTGAAACTACTCTTTTAATTCTCCACAGGTCAGTTTGCCTACAAAACAGCCTGCAATGGAGGTCTATGTGCATTATTGAGCAGCTGATTTTTTCTAAGAACACATCTATACTGGTAATAGCAAGCAAGACATACTCCGCTGTATAGTTTTCTATCAACAGTTTGATTTTGTCAGGAATTTGCCAGCTTGCAGGCATCCTCAATAACAACTTTAACAAAAGCCGGCAGTTCTGACAGCCAGTCTGTCTTCCTTAGTTCTCCCACACACCTATATACATCCGTAATTTTACACAGAGCAGGAGGGACAGAAAAAAATGCCAACTAGAATTGCTTGTACACATCTCTGACACTGGACAAACAGCTTTCTTCGCACAGAATCTTTAAGTATTACCTCCTTCTCATCAAGCTCACAGAGCAATTCTGAGGAAAAATAAAATATTTAAGGGCTAATCCTTTATTTAGAAAGCAACCAGATATGAATGGTTTGCCTTCGACAATTTATTACTGATTCTGGGAAGTCTGGGAAAAATAAATGTTTCATATCTCTTTACAAGTGACAGATGAAAGGAGTAAAATACTCTTCAGCTCTGGAGAGCTGTGACTTTTCACTGTCTGGAGGAAAATTCAAAAGATATTTGAAATTCAGGTATTTCCTTGCTTAAAGATCACTGCTGATACTTTTACAGAAGAACTTTTATCTATTCTTTGTGTGTTACATGCACAAGGGAGCATCAGGATTTTAGATTAGCTGTTAAGTGAAAAGGTCACCATAATTACAGGTGTGTAATCTCAGGTCAAGAGACAGCCTTCTGAAGGCATTTAACACCTCATTTTTTAACCTGCTTGTCCAAGTTTGTAAAAGTCTTTTTAGGCTTTGAACTAGTCCTTAGCCTGCTTTCCAGAACAGATGGATAAGTGGTGGCACCTTTTCCCTTTTTCTCTGTATTTATGCTTCTACCTCTTTACCACGTGTTTTCACTCATTACAGCCACTCTTTCTCTCTCTCTCTCTTTTTTTTTTCCCCAGTCCAGTCTATTAATCAAGCTTAGAGAAACAAGGAATAAGATAGTGTACTTTGATTTGGAGGATAACGTTCTAGCTGAAGCTATGAAAGGG
Organism: Psilopogon haemacephalus; assembly: GCA_013396835.1. Taxonomy (NCBI): domain Eukaryota; kingdom Metazoa; phylum Chordata; class Aves; order Piciformes; family Megalaimidae; genus Psilopogon; species Psilopogon haemacephalus. The sequence continues at coordinate 342,552 of VWZI01021256.1, read as the reverse complement.
CATAAAAGATGCCATCAAAGTACTAAAAGACAGTCCTGAAAGGCAGCATGATGAACTGCCTCTGCTATATCCAAGACAAGACCTGTGGCCATATTCTTCACATTAGAATCAGGCCTGGTAGGGAGTATTTGGAAAAATTATTTCTGTGTGTCTCCTCTGTAAAGCTGTTCCACGCTTCCTCTCTGCAGATAGACATCTGAAGGATGGTTGAGAAAAGCTATAATTTCTGTGTCAATCAATTGCCTTGCTTGCATGGCTGTGAGTGGTTCAGCATGGAAATAGCAAGGCAGAAGTTGCCCCACAAAAGCTACACAGCAGGACTGAGTACAAATAGTATGTCACTACACATATGAGCTACTTCACTGTATTTCTAAGGAATATCGGATGTAGGGCTGTATTTTGTCAGAGACAAGTAACAAACTGTGATGCCATGAATGATATTTTGCAAAAATTATTTAGGTATCATTTCCATGGTTAAGATTGTGTGGCTATAATGGTATGGGCAGGATCTATTCCAAAATTAATATTGTTTATTAATTTTGATATATAGCAATTTCACCACAGACCATAATTTTCAATAATAATAGGTTCTTGGAATAGTTATAGAAAGTATCCACACAGGGAAATAAACAGGGAATCTAGAACACTTAAAAAATAACTAGCAATAATATAACAAAAATTAACTAAAGAGAATCTTGTGGCCAATATACTGCTTGCCCTTGAGAGACACCAGAGAGGTTCCTGTCTGCTAAGGCATAAGTCACAATAGAATTCAGTTATAGACATGCTAACTTCAGTTTCCAGACACTTGAAGGGAGTTCTGTCAATGTCTTGATAACTGTTGAGGCTTCTAGTTCTTCCCAGGCTATAACAGGGTGCTGGGAAAGAGGCAGACGATCTCTGACCTGATCCTGGTTCCTCTCAGACTCCAGATTTGGCATGGAAGTTTGCAGAGGTGCAGGCAGGATGTCTTACAGATATGCAGAGAGCATGATTGCAGGCGCACTTCTTGCCATGCCATGAGGTGCTTAATGCCTTCTCCTGGTAAACTTGAGGCACAGCTAGTTTCCAGATGGTCAAAGCTTGTACATCAAAGCAAAGCTGGTCTGAAGCACAAGGCAGAGCAGAGCACACTGAGGCAGAGCAGAGCACACAATACTTGCAACTTAGCTCTATTCATATTATTTGCCCAAGTGTAATGGCTCCTTTGACCACAGAGATTCACCAATCAGAATGGCACTTTGCCAAACATACCATATTAGGTGAAACCAGGGCTTGCATGTTTTAGTCCAATTAGCCTTCTGTGACAGTGGCCACTTCCATTTTCTATGCCTATCTGCCTAAATAAAAGATGGTGCTTTCTTTAAAACTACTACTGGACTTTACATTAATGATGGCTGTAGGCTTTTATACCATTGTTGTTATGCATCAGTTTGAACATAAACCACAAGGGAGGATTGTGACTGTTGGTTATGAGGCCTCTTTACAATAGAGGTATAATGGCCTTCCAGGGCTGATTCAGCAAGTTCCAAGGAAGGCCACGAAGATGATCCAAGGGCTGGAAAACTGCTGCTGTGAGGATAGGCTGAGGAAGCTGAGGTTGTTCAGCCTAGAGAGGAAAAAGACTTATGGGGAAACCCTGCTGCCTTCTGGGGAGGCTGTGAATGCCTCCTCCTTGAGTATGTTCAAGGCTAGGCTGGATGAGGCTTTGAGCAGCCCAGTCTAGTTGAGAGGCATCCCTGCCCATGGTGGGGAAATTGCAGATGATCTCTAAGGTCCCCGCCAACCTAAGCCATTATATGATTATCCTGCTTCCTTGCCCTGAACCTCCTACAGAGTTTAAAAGCACAAACCTGCTCAGATATTGATGTCTGTCTTTGGCAGTTGTCCTGATTTTCATAGACAGGCAAGTACATGTGTATGGATACATAGATATAACTTTTCTGAATCTGCTCTCCTTGCGTTGTCCTAGAAATAAAGTGATCTGGATTTGAAAGAGAAAAAGCCCCACAGTTCTGTAAAGGAGAGCCTATGCACTATATTGCTGAGAAGGTGAACTTTGAGCAGATTCATGTAATGATGCCAGTGAAGTCCCACAAAAGATTGCTAACCTCCTAAAACCCATGGGGCTTTACAAGAAATGGGGTAGATTTTTTTGACTTCTATATGAGTACTAAGTTGATTTCAAGGCTAGGTAGACTAGCTGGCCTTCACAGGTAGGCTATTCTCAGCAATGCTCTTTTGAACTCCTCTTAGCAGCCTGAAAACCTCATTGGTATGTTATATTTTAGGTAGAAATCGGTAGGTGTTTGTGAAAGTAACTGAGTAATAAGGTGCCCTGGGATCCTCAGTAAAAATTATGCCAAGCAGAACTAGGTCTCCTTTTGCAAAAGTGTGACCCCTTTCACTCTCTGAAGCCAGAGAAGGCTTTTCCCTCAGTAGCTAGATAAATGTTTATTAAGCTTGAGGGTGGAAGGTTGTGATGGTTTGGGAGTTACCTGCCCCCCACTCTTCTGAATTCACTCAGACTAGACTCAGCTGGCTGGAAGTTAAGGAATGAGGCTTTATATTCTCAGCTTAGCACAGTATGCAAGCAGATATTTACAATATATAACAAATATTTACAGCTATATACAGAAATATACAAGTTAAAAGTAATACAAAAACACAATACCCCTCCCAAAAATTAGAGTGCCCAAGAGGAGTTCCCAGCCACCCTTCCACCTTCTCCCCACTTCCGAAACTTATCCCAGAATCTGCCTTATGTGCAAGGTGAATAGGAATGATCGCTGAGGGGGGTTAGAAGCAGAATGTATTAGCTGGGTTACACAGATACAGCTAGAAGGCAAGGAGAGACAGACTCTGACAGACAGAGCTCAGACACACACTCTGTTTTATCTATGCTTATGTCCTTGCTTTTATATATCTCAGAAAATCTGAGTGAATTAGATATAACTGTTGTTTTCTTTTCACAGCCTATAATGTAATTTTTCTCATTAAAATATTCCAATCACCCTCAAACCAGTACAATCCACCCCTGTCTATTTCACTCAGAGTTTTGCTGAGAACTATTTGTCTAATCTAAGACAATATTTATAATAATGACTATTACAAGTTCAGTTCATGCTTCATTCCTGCTATCTTGGATGTAGGTGATTCAAAAGCTCAGAAAACAGGAAACAGTTTGTCTCTTCACAGATGATATGAGATCAGGGACTCCAAAGTGACATTGGGTTCATCCTCATGTACTGTAAACTCTCTCATAGATTCTGTCTTATTGGATGCCAAGTAATACCTAAAACAGAAAACTCTAACAGCTTGTATTGTACACTCTCAATATAAGCTCTCTCCGTTAAGGTTAGATTTCTCTGTGGGATACACTGGATTTCAATATTCTCCTGCATTACTCAGTATGTATGACTAGGGCTTTCAGCAGAAACCACCCCTTGGACAGGTTTCCCTTTGCCCAAAGGAGAAAATACCAGTTTTCCATAATAGTTTATTTTCACGTACAACAGGAACTCTATCATCATCTACTGTTTGTACCAAATCTGATTGGGCAGGTCCTGCTCTGTTTACAGAAATCCTACTGTTTACCAGCCAGGTTGCCTGTACTAAATGCTTGTCCTAGTTTTTCAAAGTCCCACCCCACCATGGCTTTTTGAGTTGTTTTCAGCAAACTGCTGTAGCATTCAGTCTTTCCTGAAGCTGGTGCATAGTAGGGTATGTGGTAGATCTACTTCTGTGCTCTTTGGCCCAGTTTTTCACAAGATTGTTCTTGAAATGAGTGCCGTTGTCTGATTCGATTCTCTCTGGAGTTCCATGTCTCCACATGATTTGTCTGTCCAAGCCAAGAATGGTGTTACGTGCAGTAGCATGTGGAACTGGACAGGTTTCCAGCCATCCGGTGCTTGCCTCTACCATCGTTAGCACATACTGCTTACCAGAACGAGAACAAAGTAAAGTGATGTAGTCAATCTGCCATGCTTCACCATACTTGTACTTTGACCATCTCTCACAATACCGTAAGGGCTTGATTAGCTTAGCCTGCTTAATAGCAGCACAAATGTCACAGTCATGTATTACTTGGGTAATAGCATCCATGGATAAATCAATTGACCTATCACGTGCCCATCGGTAGGTGGCATGTCTGCCTTGATGTCCAGACAAATCATGGGCCCATTGAGCTAAGAACAGCTCACATTGGTGTTTCCAATCAAGATCAAGATCACAGTTTTTATCAACTTGAGAAATTTTAGCAGCTGCCTGATGGTTGTGTTAGTGCTCTTCAGTAGCTTTCTTTTTAGGGATGTGTGCGCCTACATGCCACACCTCCACTGGAATTCTCTCCAGTCATGCATCAATGTCCTGCCATAGATCAGCACACCAAATAGACTTTCCTCTCCTTTGCCAACTGTTCTTTTTCCAGTCCTTTAGCCAACCCCATAGAGCATTGGCTACCATCCATGAATTGGTGTAGAGGTAAAGGACAGGCCGATTTTCACATTCAGCCACATCAAGAGCAAGTTGGACTGCTTTTACCTCAGCGAATTGACTGGATTCACCTTCTCCATCTCTCGCTTCAGTAACTCTCCAGGTAGGACTCCAGACTGCTGACATCCGTCTTCGCTTTTTCACAACAAGACAACATGAACCATCTGTGAACAAAGCATAGTTCTTTTCCTGATCAGAGAGATCACCACAAGGAGGACCTTCCTCAGCACAGGTTACTCTTTCCTCTGAGGGCCTTGTACAGCCTGTGCCTTCCAGCCAGTTGGTGATCACTTCCACCAGACCAGGTCAATCAAGATTACCCATTTGTGCTCGCTGGGTTATCAAACCCATCCAATTAAACCAGGTTGCATCTGTGGCATGATGTGGTGATGAACCTTTGCCTTTGAACATTCAGTTTAGAACTGGCAATCTAGAAGCTAAAAGCAATTGTCACTCAGTTCCAATCACAAATAAGCTTATTAAATTTGCTCCTTCATCCTACACTAACATTGTCTTCCATATGAAGGTGGTTACATTAGGCAAATTGACCTGGTATGCATGAATTATACTTCAGGTAGCATCTAGATGTCCTATTAAAGAAAGCTGTCATCTAATTAAACCACACCACTCTGTCCAGGACATCATAGTTGTCACAATGACCACTGTAGAGCTGTTAGGTGCTGCAGCGTGGGGACTGCATGGCTGCTCTGGTTTCCTCCTTTCCTCTTGCAGTTCTGAAAGCTCTGAGAGTCTGACACAGAGGTCTTCATATGACACAAATTTAATTAAACAGAACTTGTTCCTGCATAGCAGAGAGATATTATTTAATTCTTTCTAGTTATAGCTCAAGGAAGGTACAACATCCAAGAGAAAATATGGGACATTGAGCGCTTCTAATTCAAAGTTCTTAGATCATGAATATTTCTGTGCTCAGTATAGGAAATGGTAAAAAAAAGCCTAGTTCTAGTCAAGTTCCACCTAAATTCTTACTGTGACTGAAGTAAGATGAAGTGTTTTGGACTGATAATGCCAAAGTGAGATGAAAGCTAGCAGCATCCTCTTTGTACATGCATATGCATCACAATCCCAGCTTAGATTGCTTGCTGTTCTGATCACACCCAAAAGATTAGTTGCCTTAGATTTAGTGTTGCTATGCTCCGAGTCCATCACAAATTGCTTAGCTCAGTTTGCTAGATGCTTCTTTCAGTTCTCAGCATCAGTATCTGGAGTCAGTTTCTTCACCACTGAATAATACCAGAAGGATTTTAACTCCAAAAGTCATTTCCAGTCAACATTGGTTGGGATTTTTGTGTGGGTCACACAAACAGTCAAGCCCAAGAGCTCAAACTGTAATAGAAAAATGTATATAGAGACTGTCACAAAAGCTGCCAAAAGAAAATTCAGTCTCATGTGATTATTGGCAGAAATATAACCTTTGTCATTATAAAGAGGCACTGGTTTTAACATAAACATTTTCTAATAGAACAAAGATAAAACTCACAGCCAAAGTCCTGTAATTCACCATTGGTATATAACACGTTACACAGGTATTAAAGGCATAAATGAGAACAAATTTCCAAATATATTTTAAAGCCCCTTCTCACAGGTAAATACTGATAGAACAAGAGGGAATGGCCTTAAACTGTGACTGGGTGGGTTTAAACTGGACATTAGGAAACATTTTTTCACAGAAAGAGTGGTCTGGCATTGGAATGGGCTGCCCAGGGAGGTGATGGAGTCAACATTCCTGGAGGTTGTTTGTGAAAAGACTAGATGGAGCATTTGGTGTCGTAGTCTAGTTGATTGGATAGGGCTGGGTGATAGGTTGGACTGGATGATCTTGGAGGTCTCTTCGAACTTGGCTGTGGTGGTTTAAGCAGTTACCTGCCACCCCCACCTTTGAAATAAACCCCGGCTAGGACTCAGAACACTGGAAGTTGATAAATGAAGCTTTATATTTACAGCTTTGCACAATATACAAGCAAATATTTACAAGGTATAAGTTATTTACAGATATATACAATGAAAAGGTAATACAGAAAGCCCCCCTCCCAGAGACCAAAATCCCCAAGAGGGGTAACCAACCACCCCCTACCACCTTTCCCCTCTCCACCAGTTGATGCTGCAGATAAGCAGAGGTAGATCGGCCAGGGGGGATTAGGAGTAGGAAAGAAGATAGTAGTATTACTNGCCAGGGGGGATTAGGAGTAGGAAAGAAGTTAGTAGTATTACTGAGAATTAGCTACCAAGGCAGAGACAAAGGAGACCATGCAAGAGAAGCAGCCGCAGCCAGAGCGGTCTGAAACCATCTGATATCTAATGTTCTGGTTACAATACTTAAAAACAATTTTTTAAAAAAAATTCTCAGTAAAGCTCTGGTGAAGTGACATGCTGTGTTTTCCTCTCTCAGACAATAGTCTAATATCTCACTCAAATTCTCCAACTAGTTCAAACCTGCACACTGGCTTATTCTATTCTATTCTATTCTATTCTATTCTATTCTATTCTATTCTATTCTATTCTATTCTATTCTATTCTATTCTATTCTATTCTATTCTATCCTGAGGGTCTTTTCCAACTGGAATGTTTCTGTGATTCTGTAGTTTGCAATGACAAAACCTTTACTTCTGGGGTAATGCTGAAAGACTGTTAGAAAATAGTTGGAAGTGAAAAAAAAATCAAAACTCAAAACTTTGCTCAGAGTGGATAGTAGAGGTTGCATTTCTGTATAGATCAGCAGCTTCCCCTCACCAACATTTTTTGTGGCAGTAAAGCAATGGAAATACAACTGCAAAGGGGATCTCAAGAATATAGGAGACCTCACAGACCTGGAATATTCATCATGTTTTCCTCTTCCACGCTATGTACCATACCAAAGCAGATGTTTATTTTGAGGAAGTGTGCTTTGTTTTGCATTGCTTCCTCTTTTGTTCTGTTGGCAGATACGAAACTGTGACTCTTCCGTTTTGAAGAGTGAGTGCCAAAATTTAAGTTTCAGGTTCATCTCCTTGAGCAATTCGTGGCTGAACTCAACTTGCTGTTTCTATGTTTTGGCTTTAGTTTCTTTAGAACTGAAATGTAAACAAACTTCAGTGCCACCATACAGGGATAAAAATCTCAATATGGCTTTCAACAGCAGCAGGAAACTAACATAAATACCTAAACAGTTTTCTGTTCAATCCGGTGTGTTTATGCCTAAAATATGAGGAAAAGAATAAATACAGAATAAATGTGGAGAGGGAGGAAAAGAAGAAAATGATACCTGTATTCTGTATATTAAATTGTACTGAATTACTGAGAACTCTGATCCACAGAAACTTGAGTATACATAAATTACTACTGAATCTAAACTGATGACCTTTCAAAAATGATGGAGAGTGGTACAGCAACATCATCAGGCAGCTCCCTCAGCACTCGTGGATGCACCCTGTCAGGGCCCATGTATTTGTGTGCTTTTATTCCATCCAAGTGATCCCTAACCCAGTCCACACCAGTGAAGAGTCTTCCTCTCTCCAGTTTTTCTATGTTACCTCCAGTGTCTGAAGTTTCTGAAGGCTGGTCTTAGCAGTAAAGACTGAGGCAAAGACTATATCATAAGAAGATACAGAAGGAATTGTTCTTTCTAAACAAGAATATTTATATATCTGCAGTTCTTGTCTGGGAATAAACAGTATTTTAAAACTTACCTCAAATCAGACAGCGCTGGCAAGCTCCTAAACTAAGCTTAGATAATTTACAAGCATCTCAAATCTAGTGAGACTTCTGATGTCTAAACAAATGGAAACAAATCTCTATGTGGTTTGCCATGAATATTTAATCTGAAAGGATTCCACACATTTTTACTGGAAAGCTGTCTTCCTTGTTCTCTTTAACATTATTTCTGGAGACAAATAAAGATGTGCTGCCATGCTGAAGAAGAAGCACACAACCTGTGCACATATATTGCACATGTAAATGATGATCAGAAGCTCGTGAGAACCCACATACCTTGGAATTAATGAGAACTGAAACAGGAAGCATGTAATCAAATATCTCATGTGGATGCAGAATGACCAAGTAATTCCTTCAATATGAACTCAAGCTATACTCTCTTCAAGCTATATATTACATGCCTGAAAAAATGCCAGCTGAGCTACCAAGTCTAAATGGTTACTTTACAGAACCTAAACAGAAAGTCATGAACCCAAATCAGTACTCCAGTTGTAGAGTCTCTTTCACAGCAGAGACCTAGTTGTGTACAGTATTAGACTTTCCACAGGCAGGTATTATTGTTCCTGCAGCAAATTGAAATGTGGCAGATATGTATCAGTCATGCACCCAAGAAAAATAATAGCCAAGGTTTCTGTACCATTATTGGATGAACTGGAAAGTGAGCTGCACATTAACTTAATCTTCCCATAGGTCTAACACTAGTCACATCAACCCCTCTCTTTCTCAGTCTACTTTCCAACATATCAGTCTTTTCCACCTGCCATCAGGACCTTTCTCACCCCTTTACAAAATAACTTTTGCACATTTTCATTACAGCTGAACAGAACTTCCTAGGTTCCACTATGCTCTTTCATATAAAAGTCACATCCTGGAAGCATCAGTCAATATCAGCCTTTTCAAGAACACCCAAATCAGCTTCTGACAAATATGAGATGCTAGCAGTCAGCTCTTCTGTCCTAGTCACCCACTCATTCCAGTACAGCGACCTTTCTGGCACAATAAAACCTGACAACAAACTGCAGACATGGTATAAGTATGCAAATGCCAAGTGCTATTAAATGTGCCCACTGTCTTCTGAAAGACAAGCTATTGCTTTCTCCACATCACAAGAAATCTCTTAGATCCTTGTGCAAATAAAGACAACTTGAGGTTATATTGATTTATATTCCTTAAATTCAACAGGCCTTAGGAATATGTTTAAAGGTGGCATGACTTCTTTAGAAGCTTGCAGAAGATATTTGAAGTGAATACCTGCTTTATAGATCACATGGATATCATAGTTATTTCAAAATACTAAGGCAAGGGTTTCCTAAGGGAATTAGTTGTCCTATTCACTGTTCACAGCTGGACGCTATTCACAGCTATTGCTGTTCACAGCCGGACATCTGCTCCCAAAAATCATAAAACCCCATCAAAGAGGCAACCAGACTCTTTTAATGAGAATTTATAGTTTATTACCTTCTTACTATACAGCTGACATGAAAGAGTATTAGAAAGAGAACAATGTCAACCTTTCATGCTGCCAAAACTTGATTTCAGTTGTACCAGAGTGCAACTGAGCCTTTTAATAAGAGGCAGATTTAAATTTGTTGTTCATGATTTGATTATATCTAAAGCTTGCATGTCTTTAATTGGATTCATAAAAGTCACATGAATTCAGTGGGAAGCGGGACTAAAAAATTGCTAGAAGTCATTGAGAAGTAAAATGTTCACTGAGTTTAGTGTAGTCTGCTTCATATACTTTGAAAAGGGTAAGTCCCTTTACTGTGACAGGGAAAAGAAGATACACCAAAACCTGAACTCTCTAACAAAAGCAACTGAAATTATGCCTGTATCCATTAAAAATCAAGCTTTAGATATTCCCTTTTTACCAGTGTTGCATATTCAATTTTTGTAAAAAGCTATATAAAAGAAGAAATCTCTTCTTATCTTACCTTTTCTGTCACATCAAGTGATTTCTAAGCAAGCATTCATCTTTAGGTTTCATAAGGTAACACAGCTGCCCACACAAAATCTGCAAATAAAAAAAACAGCAACAGTAAAAATATTAATGATAAACTTGAGTAGTCTTCTTTCCCGTTCATTGCATTTCCAAATTAGTACCTAAAAGTTGAATCTAATGCTAATAGGAATTGTAATTGCTCAAATTTTCCTAATTGTAAAAATAATGTCACGCTTTAATTGTGCTAGATACTTTAAAGAAATAACTATTTTATGATTTTGCCTAATAATATAAGGTAGCAATAATTTGCCAACATCCAGCAGTGTATTTGCTCAGTTAAGCATAATTGTATCACAATAAAAAAAAAATAACACCTGGTGCATTCAGTTTCGTAGTTGAAAATGCAAAAATACCTGCCTGTATTTGTTTTAGAATGTATTTCCTCCTATAAACTGTAGACATAACCAAATTATTCAGCTATATGAAACTGTTTGTCTAATAAAAGGATTGTAACTGTAAATCCTACTAATAAGATTCATAAGAAATACAGAAGGCAATTTATATTAGAATTTTACCAATCTCTTGAAAAAGCCTAGAGGACAAAAGGCAGCAGAAGAAACCTTTAATTTTATGGTGGTGCACACTGTGGGTTTTCCTTAGTAAAATTTAAATTCTTTATTCTTCATATAATAAGCAGAACTGTTTAAACAGTGTACTTAATGGGGAAAAAAAAAAAAAAAAAAAAAAGGGAAGAAATGCTCCTTCCAAAAGGATGTTCAGCAATGCAAATGCAAATTTATACCTGAAATGAGCTGCTGCCACCTTACAAGGCTTCATGGCAGGAAGGAATAAAAATTGAGGGTCTTAGGTATGAATGGAGCTAATCTCAAATATTATCTCATATTAAGGACTTTTCTGAACTTTTCTTTGACAGTTTCTTATACTGCTACTGTCTGCTGTAGTCTGGTAGTTAGCAGGAGGATTAATATCTGTCTCAAAGTGTCTTTTATTTGTCCCCTGAATTCCATTAATATTTGGCAGAAAAATAAAGTTAAATCTTGCTACTTCCTAAACAAGAAAAGGCATAGGGATATATTGAAAACAGTTTGCAGATAAATTTTGAAAACACAAAACATTTGAAGTTCTGCAGCCAATTTCTTAACTGAGTATGCAACACATAATATATACACTTTCATTCGAATTTTAAAGTGAGTTAACTCTGGCAGCATTCATATTTCCTCTGAATTAATTTTCTACATATTTTTAGTGAAGGGAATGTTTGGCAAAATAGTCAATGTTGCAGAATACTTATCTGATCTCAAATTTTTTTTTTTTTTGTGATTTTTTTGTCTCTCCAAGGGCAAATTAAAAAAAATATTTGTTGACTCAAAATCACAGCAGCAAACACTTACAATAATTCATCACTCTTACTGTCACCAAAGTGTGACGTTTCTGAACAGTAGGACAGTAACCATTGTCTAGACACAAAAATGGGTAGTAAAAATAAAATGTCTTGAACAAGGTCATAGATTAGTATCTGAACTACCATTAGAATTCACATCAAGTGGTCAGATGTTCTCTCCTGTCTCTCCTCATGAACTCATAGCAGTTTGTTAATTAGTAGATGAGAACCTAAGAGCAGCATATATATCCATTTATGTGTTGAATACTCGTTCCAGTATTGCTCTTGAAGTACTGTCACAAAAAATGTGCCTCACTCATTGGCTAAATACCTCCTGAAATTGCCCAAACATTTTACTTCCCAGCCCAATTTTTGTTACATTTTAGCTCAATAAAGGCTATGAAAAATGATCCCAGTGCAAAATTCTAAACTAGGCTTTACATGGTGAATTAGCAAAATCTTACTTTGTATAGATGTGTCTTACACTGTGAAGGAATCAGTCTACAAGTGTCCCTTTATGTTCCCAGACTGTTTTGGATACAAATGTTCCTATTTATTTATTTATTTGTTTCTTTCACTAGAAAGACTTGGTCTGCAGAACAACTAGATCCTAATCTGAGGGCTAGAGGAGAAACTGCATACCCATATGTTCAAGTGATGTTTCCATGGATACAAAGGACTTGATTTGCAGTTTGCAAATTTACCTTCGGTACGTGGCAAAACACATTCCACCTTTCCCAAGAACTGAGCGTTGAGATATAGACATCACCTGCCTCTGCAATGAATATGAAACCAGGGAGAAATGCATTTAACTTGCATTGCTAATCTGACATACTGCTGCAGTATGTGCTTGGGGAATCTTAATGAGGGTGTCATTTTTGGTGTAAGAGACATTTAGGTAGGAATAGTCAATTGCACAAATGAAGACTAGGAAACAATTGGCTACAAAGGAGTCCTGGGAAAAAAAAGTATCACAGGGATGCTGTGAACCATTGACCAAACATGAGTCAACCATGCCATGCTGTTTCAATGAGAAGCAAATACTGCAATAGGCTCTATTAATAGGAACAGCTCACCAGACATGTGATGCAATCTTGCCATCCAAGCCCTGGCTGGAATACTGACTTCTACTCAGACACCCACACAGAGATGTCTAGAGTCATCTCAGATGTTCATGGCAGGATGAACAAGAAGAAATGGGCATGTAATGCTGCAAGGAATATTCAAGTATGCTACTAGAAGAACTTTTCAGCAGTTAAGTATAGTGCAGGCATATAATATGCTGTCAGGGGAAATTCAGAAATCTCCACAACCATCAGTTGTCAAGAGTAAGAAGGACAAGTCTGTCAGCAACAACAGAAGGATAGACCATCATGACCTGGGGCTGGGATAAAGCCAACATGGCCTTTTGAGATCCCTCAGGTTTTGGTTCAATATTTCATTAAAATAAATTGCACTGAAACACTACAAATCACTAAATACAACAGCCATCCTGGATTTTCATCACACTGACAGAGTATCTCACTATGTCAAGTCCAGGAGTAAATTAAAATTAACAGTCTAAACAAAAAGAAATCTAAAGGTAACCATTTTTCTAAATATGCTTTAATTCATATAAGAACTATTTTAGTCTCAGAAGTGCAGGAAATTGCTCAGGGAGCTACTTTCTGACATGAAGGATATGCAGAGGTGTATACTAAATACTTCATTCTGTCCTCACTTCATTCTGCACAGTCTACCCAATGTCAGCTAGGAAGTTCATTTGGGTATGCAATGGTAATGATGAGAAGCAAACCCGAAGAAAGTTGTCATGGTGAAAGCTTTAACAATAGAGACAGTTATACCTGTAAAGTTCCTGTAACCAGTCAGAGAACAAAAAGATGTTCAACTTCCATTTGTTCAATGTTCAATTTCCATTTGTTACTGAGTTTCTTCGAAGACTAGGCAGAAATAAGATTAATTACATCACAAAAAAACAAGGAGCATCGGAGGGAATAAGAACACACAATCTTTTGTAGTAATTAGGAAAATGACTTCAAGCAGATCACCAGTTGTCTGAAATTGTGTCTACACTGTAGGAGGCAAAATGTGGATTGCACTTAAATTACGCCTCATTAGAAAACAAAGGCAGGTCACAGTCATGGTCACATTACCTGATGGGACTGGGTAGCAATATGGGGCAGAAAATGGGGAGAAACACAGTGCTACAGGTTCTCTCTATCTTCCTGTCATGGGTCGAGTTGAACCTGCTGCTGTTATTCATGCCATGCTGCAGTCATGCCAGCTTCAAAAGATGGAAGTGCTAACTGAATCAAAGTCTTACGGGGGTTGAAGTCAAGATTGCATCATGGGAGACTTCCTGTTCTAGCTGCTCATTTTGGGTTCCAGGCTCTTGGGTGTTGGCTCTTTTCTGTAGGCATGATGGTGGAATGGGTGGGAGTTGAGTTGCACTGATTTTGGTTTTCTGTTTTCCCTGTACTTCACTGTGCTGCTTCTTCAAATAGGTCAAGCAAGCTAAGGTAATAATTCACTGTGTTATTAGATTAATTACATTATTAGCTAAGGCAATTATGCATTGTGATTATATCTTATGTTATATTAAACTCTTATCTCTTTATTTCAACTCTGAGTTGTCTGTATTACTTTTCACCTCGCTTTTGTGTTGGGAGAGAAGGCAGTTTTGCCCTTGTGCTAACCCATTGCACTTTCCCACTCTGTTCATCAGATGTGGGGATCTCAAAGAAAATTTACAGTAGGCTCCTAGACAAAGGTGCAGAAGTTAGAAATCAGTAGTAGAGTTTGTATTCTTCCCCTTCTTCCCTTGTAAATCTGTATCTGTAGGTTTCATCTGATGTGCTTATTCTAAATCTAGTAAACTTTCTTGTCCTTCCTTAGTTCTTTCCACCAAAAAAATAACAGCAAGTTTCTAGCAGTGTTCTAAAGAGCTCATTTGCTGAGGCAAGTTTTTGTTGGTTGATGTAGTATGCAGTACTTAGCAGTTTACTTGACAAAAGCAAAGGCTTCTCCTTATGCTGGCAGAAGCTACTGCACGCTAGACTGAAAGACAAATTTCCTTCAGAAGATTTAGAGATGATTTCTTTACTGTAATTGCCATACTGCACTGACAAGCTGAATGCCATTATCACAGTAATAACTGAAATTCAAAAATGGAATATTGTAATTTGAAGATGAATACAAAGAACATAGAAAGACTTCCCTATTGATTCACTTGAACTATTCCTCCCTCTACCTGTTGTTTTGTGTATCTGTAGTCTTTTAGTGGAATTTATTCCAACAAGAACCCTATTTCTTAGTTTAAACATTTTATGCCTCTGGTCCAAACTCATCTCTGATATTCTGATATTCAAGCAAGTAATGGATTCTGTTGCCAATGATTTGGCTTGGAGAGCAAACTTGAACTATTTAAAAGAAAAAAATTACCAGTAATGTAGGATGCTAAGACATTCTAAAAATTGCAGCTGGAAAAAGCATGGAAAAGGGCTTGAGAATCATGCAAGTGCTTCAAATCAGAATGCTACTAATGGCCTTTGAAATGATCTGGAATTATTTTATTTCTTTCTACTCAGGGAGGGTGTTCAGGCCATTAGGAATGGGTACTGGAATTATCAGACTATTGTCCCTCAGTAGGAGTCTCTCAGAAGCAGTTCAGGTCATCTAAATATTTAAACATTTGAATATTTAAAAGTGTTTAAATGGGAGTTGAGAACTTTTTTTTTTTTTTTTTTTTTTAGTAGTGACAGTAGAGGAAGCTAATTCAGTCGCTTAAATGGGTCACCTATGACTTAGCCAAGCCAGCTTGGTGTCTGGCTTCTGTGTGCAGGGACAGTTCCATCAGCTCCAGACCTGGCCATTGTCTTTTGACCCCTCCCTAGGACTTGTCTAGTTGCATGCCAAGTTGGTTTATGGTGTTTAACCAGCAGATAATCAACCCTAGAGGAAAAATAAAAAAAACAAAACAAACCAAAAACTATTACCTTTCTTCTGTTTTAGCTTACTTAATACACTTCCTTAATATATTGCCAGCAAAAAGTGCAGTGTTGATAACCTCATCAGAAAGAAGTAGACAAGACTAAGATCATGATTCTTGGTAGAAGCTATCTAGAAGATGACTTTAGATATTCTGTAAGGCCATTAACAAAGGTAGGTGAGTTGATGGAATTACTTCTCACAGTGTACAAAACTGGAAGGATAGGAAAGCTCAAAAGCAGTCACAAGTGGCATAACCAGAGAAGGATTATTACGAAAACTCCAGCCAGCTTTCTCTCAGTGAAAGGCAATTGTCCTAGTAAAAACTTTTTAATAATATGGGTAGGAAGCAGGAGAGAGGAAAGATGGAAAGTAAATTTATCCAAGTTGCTGTATGCATCTCTGGCCAGCCATGTGTCAGAAGTGATGAGTACAAGAGGGCTACAACTGCACTCAAGATCAGATACGCCAAGGGGAAATAAAAAATTAATTTACAAGTACATTTCACAATTCACACACAGTTAGGTGCAACTTATTTTTTAGAATTCTCTATGCAGGCTTCACTTTACTTGATGTAATGTGTGTTTTTTTATACTCATGGGAGTTGACTTATGAATAATACAATTAGCAAGTTTGAGCTTTCAGGAAAGGTCTACACTTACTGGAATTTATTCAGTTTAAGCAAGAGGTACTTTGCACTTTACATACTCTGCAGGGTAACTATGATAGGCATAACTGTTGAAATAATTGTTTGCCTCTCTTTACACTGAGACGGAATTAGACTCACCTCATTTAAATTCCCGTTAGCATCTAAGTACAACAGCACAATGGCATAAGAATTCTAGCCTAGTATTCCTGTGGCTCCAGTAAAAACAGCACACAGGTTGGCATGATAAGCTATTTCTTTTACACCACAGTTAGCACAGACACTGGAAGGACACTAGCTAGCTGTACCCTCTCTGTGCTGCTCCTTGAAGACCATCATGGTTTTCCTGTACATCTAGGCTGAAATACACAAACTCAGAAAAGGCAATTGCAAAAGCAGTGCTGAGAGACTCCAAACAAGATATTACCCATTGTATTGATTTGGGGCGATTGAAGAGGCAGAAATTATAAATTACATAGCTTTTATAATTTCTAAAAGCCCCACCCACAATCTGTGTGTAAATTGGTTTAAGTTTGGGTTCTAATTCGGTTGGGAAAAGTCTTCACAAGGATGCCTTTTCTTATAATTCAGGAAAAATCAGGAAAAATTGAAAGGTTTGGGCATGAAACAGCTTTGCCCTACTTACAGACGGCAGACTGTCTCTTTCATGGCAGTGTCCGGAGTCCAGTGCCTGTCAGAGTCCAAGATGACTGTAGGCACAGTTTTCAACAAGCCACCATCGCGAAGCAAGGCAGGGGAAAGCCAGGGGTGCTCCGCGGTGTTCCTACGATTGGCTGCAGCTTACCGTTAGAGGCAGGTTCTGCAGCAAGAAGCCAGGATGCTCCTCAAGGTCCGGCTCAAAGTCCGTGCGAGGTTCGTTTCTCCAGGTCCGTTTTCAGGTCCGTTGAAGTTCCGGTGCAGGTCCCAGTGAAGGTCCGTGCAAGTCCTGCTCCAATCTGTCCAGCTGCCATATATATATACTGAGGTGATTTATTGCCTCCCTGTTCAAGCCCACGGAGGGTGGGAGAAGGCACTTCACACCTATTGTACTAAGCCTCCGGTGACAGAGGTGGGGAGGGAGGAAGACCATTTCCTGCTCCATTCACACCTCTGGTGAGGCAGTGGACTGGGGGGTACCCTGCCAAAGTTCACACCCCATTCAAACCTCCGGTGGGGCAGCGCCCCACCACAGTTCGCACCTCATTTAAACCTCCGGTGGGGCAGTGCCCTGCCCCGCCACACCCATGACTGAAAAAATGTTCAATTTTTAAACTTGCATCAGATTTCTTGCTAGTATAAATCAGGATATCTACCAAAATCATAGAATCAGAGAATAGTTTGTGTTGGAAGGTACCTTTAAAGATCATCTAGTTCAACTCCCCTGCAATAAGCAAGTACATAGAATTATAGAATCATAGAATCAGTCAGGGTTGGAAGGGACCACAAAGATCATTTAGTTCCAACCCCCTTGCCATAGGCAGGGACACCCTACTCTAGATTAGGCTGGACAGAGCTGCATCCAGCCTGGCTTTAAACACCTCCAGGAATGTGGCCCCAGCCAGCCCCTGGGCCTCACCATTCTCATGCTGAAGAACTTCCTCCTCACATCCAGTCTGAATCTCCCCACCTCCAGCTTTGCTCCATTCCCCCTAGTCCTGTCACTACCTGATAGCCTAAAAAGTCCCTCCTCAGCTTTCCTGCAGGCCCCCTTCAGATACTGGAAGGCCACAATAAGGTCACCTTGGAGCCTTCTCTTCTCCAAACTGAACAATCCCAACTCTTTCAGTTTGTCCTCACAGGAGAGGTGCTGACTCGTGGCCCATTCTCCAGCATGTCCACATCCCTCTTGTAAAAGAGTCCCATGCAACCTGACTTTGAATCTTTCCAGATATGGGGCTTTTAACACCTCTCTTGGGAAGCTGTTGGCAATCTGTTCCAGTATTTCACCTCTCATCCTACAAAAAATCCCTTCCTTATATTTAGTCTAAATCTACCCTCTTTTAGTTCAAAACCTTTACCTCTTGTCCTATCATAACAGGCATTGATAAAAACTTTGTCTCCTTCTTTCTTATAGGCCTGCTTTTAGTACTGAAAGGCTGAAATAAGGTGTCCCTGTAGTCTCTGGGGAGGCTGAACAAACTCAACTGTCACAGCCTTTCTTAAAGCAGAGGTGTTTCTTCCCTCTGATCATTTTGAGGTCCTTCTCAAATGCTCTTATTCTGGCATGGCAGAACATAAGGTAAGATTTCCACCACTGCACATGTAAATGAAAGAATTCTGCTGTATCTGAGAGATTCCATTTTAGCATGGAGTAGAGAACTCGTGAAGCATTATGACAAATTATCACCCACGGAAGCCTCTAATTCAGAAGCTTAAATCTCTCATTGCAAAAAGTAAATGATAACAAACTTAACCAATGTGCTAATACATAAGAGTTCATGCTACCAGTTGCAACAATCCCAAATGAAGGCTAAGAATGCTTAACCAACTGATTGTCAGTGCCTTGGTTTTGAGGTTCTGGGATTTAAGATGGTTTCATAGAAATGCTGAAGATCTGCTCACAATAACTCAGTTATGTTAGAACTATTAAGCTCAAGCTGATCAAGGCTGGATTTCTTCAACAATTTCAGTCACTTCAGGCAATTTAGGAAAGAGAGCATTAAGTTTTGTTCAAAGTATTTTGTTTGCATTGCTTTCCCACATTTTCCTATAGGCTTCCAAATATATTAGTTATTGTTTCCAAAGAACTACTACTCTTCTGTCTGAGAGACAAAATAGGACAACAAACTTTTTAGGAGGGGCAGCTTGTGGCATCAGGAATCGCAGTCTGAACATCACATAGGAAAAAAGTTAAAAGTAGATAGGTCTTTGACCTGCTCTTGCACTTCTGTGTACATGAGCAGATGGGTTCACTAGTCAAGCAGTGTTTGTTGACAATGCTGTTGCACTGGCACAGAGGAATAACTTGCCCTAGAAAAGACGCCAGTCAGAAGCAGAGTTCATTGGTTAGCTTCAGTGAGCAGTTAGAAATATGGCCCCATATGTCAGCAGATATTATATGTCTCTAGACTGAGAGCCAATAGGGTAGAATGAGATGGTCCCCAACTCAGTTCAGCAAAGCCTCCTGCCCTTGGCATTCCTCCCAGTTCTGCTCTCAGAGCTTCCTTAGCAGCAAGCAAGCTGCAGACTGACCTTTGAAAACAAACAAAAAGCACAAGCTCTCCCATCAGACTCATCCCTGCAGTTTTTCCTGGTAAAACAGAGGATGCATTACATTGCAGAAAATCACAATGAAAGGGATGGCTGTATGTTGCTACCTGTCAGATCTGCTGCCTGAGCAAATACATTGAACCTATACATCCTTTTAGTTTTAATACAGCAACAGAAGGAGACAGTGTCACAGAGGAAAGTCTGCAGTACTATCTAGGCCATACATGCCTTTAAACTTCCTAACTTAAAAAATGATACAAAACTGAGTTATTAATCATTTTACTTACATGTCAGTAAAATCCCTTGATCATGTAAAATCTCACCTGTCTGAATTCAGAAGGTTTCAAGAACTCACTAAAAAATAAAAAATAAAACAAAATAATCTGCCAATTTCTCCCCTATATTTCTTCCCAGAGGTTTAGGCTTCCTAAAGTATTTACATAGTTTTTAATTGGTTTGCAACACTTCCATCAAGTTATCTGTCTAGTACCTTCGTGTTTCATGCATTGCCTTTCTTAATGCAGCTGTGTTTTTACTTGGCTTTTACTCACTATTTGTTGTAGCACTGGTTAATCATATTAAAACCAGGACACTTCTGCATCTGTACTGGTTTAATATAATCTGCTCTCACAAGCAAGCCTCCCCAACAAAGATCAGGAGAAAATGTAACACAAAAAGCCTTGTGGTTGAGATAAGGAGTTTAGTGGAGATAATACAATGCACAATTACATTAGCTGATTTTGCAGAAAAGCACAACAAATGCAGAAGCAGCAGTAGAAACCAGTGATAAAATGACCTCCCCAACTCTCCAAGCCTGCAGAAAAGATCAACACCCCTAAATCAGAAACCAAAAGCAGCAACCAGAAACAGGAAGCCTCTCATAATCCAAACTACAAGCCCCATTATACTTTGCTTCAGCCAATACTTTCACTCTAAAACTGGCATGACTCTAGCATGGCATTGAATACTCATCAACTGGCTAAACCCATGGCATCATCTCTTCTCTGTCATATAGCCATTGGGGTAGAGCAGGTCAGCATTCTGATTTTATGCTAGCCTGTGGGACTTGGACAACCAAAGTCTAAATAAACTTAAAGGCACTACGTGGCAAACATTTGCAATATTTGAAATGCCATCCAATAAATAATTTAACTAGAAAGTATCTTAGCTGAAAAGTTCTTTCTTCAAATTTGGTGACAGAATTCAGATTTTCATTGTTTCAGTTCAGTAAACCCACCACTGTCCCTGGAGCTGTTCAAGAAATGTGTGGATATGGCACTGCAGAATATGATTTAATGTTCATGGTGGTCTTCGGTTGCTAGAGGTCTTTTCTGATTGAAACAATTCTATGCTTCTATGAACATCACAGTGCTCACTAAACCAAACCTAAGAGCAATGTCTACACATTTTTTAACACCTCTGTAGACAGTGACTTAACCACTTCCCTGGGCAGCCTATTTCAATGTGTGGTCACTCTTTCAGTAAAGAAATTCTCTCTAATATCCAATCTAAACCTCCTGTAGAGCAACTCGAGACTATTTTCTCTTGTTCTATCACTTGATACTAGGAAGAAAGCAACACCCACCTCACTACAAGCTCCTTTCAGGTTGCTGTAGAGATCAATAAGATCAGCTTGCACTTCACCAGAGTAAGCAATCCCAGTTCCCAGTTTTCAGACAATTCTACAAAGAAATTTGTAATTAAAGGTTCTGTGCATACTCTGAGCTAACAATTTTCTTGTCCTTTTCACCATGCAGATTTCAAGGGCTATAGAAGATAGAGAGCTTAAAATGTGTAGTACTACTTTCAACTGGAGAGAGAGTGTGCAAAAGATTCTGAAACATTCCAATTGCTTTATGGGAAATATGGGCATCCTGTTACCAAGAATTGTCTGAAGCCAATGCTGTTTATCTCATGCCTGAAGGGCAAACAGCAGAAAATTCACACCAGGCACAGAGTATGCAAATCTTTGGCAAAATATACCTTATAGGTCCCCTGATGCATCATTAAAATGATGGGCCAAATTTTGTCACTCTGACAGATTACATCTTCTATCCCAGGAAAAAAAACCACCACCAACAACAACAAATCAAAACAAAACCTTTGCAGAAATTTAAAAAAAATATTTTTTGTTTTAAATTACTTATTTTTTATAATAAAAATTTCATAAGCCCTTCATAATCTTTAAACTTGAAGTGAAAATTGAAGAAAGACTGTTATATGACTTATTTTTACTTCAGTGTCCTGTCTTTCTGTTGTTCTAGAGCTTTAGTATTTTGTTTTTGAAAACTCTGACATATATTGACTTTAGTTTTAAAAATAATTAGGAAAAAAACCCTAAGCCACACATTTGGTTCTCACAGCTGCAGTGAGAAGATATTGTCATAAAACTGAAATAAAACAGTTATAGTACTGTGCGATCCCATCCACAAAGAATGGTGAAATTAAAATCCAGACAAGAGATCTGCATTTTCCACTGGCCACTAGATCATTAAAGCTGTAAGACACTTCCAAAGGAGAGCAGCCCAGCAAAGAGCCATACATGTTGTGTGGCACAGCAGGCCTTGCTGTTGCTGCCTCAGCAGAAATCTGAGCTAGCTGTGGAAACTACATGCAATCCTTCTGCCTGAATAGGTGGAATTTCACTCCGTAAAAAACAAAATACACATCAGATTGCTCAGTGCTATAGACCAGAGGGATGCCAAAGATAAAAGAAGTAGAACAGGAAGTGCAACAGCAGCACTGAGTCCTAAATTAGACATTGCAAACGACTGGCCACGGTGAGTAGGAAGACATAGATTCCTCTGAACCCTGGTACTCTCTCTCTGCTGTAGGTGCAGTGGGTCAAGAAGCATTTCTAGCCTTGAGCAGTCCTGACAGTAACAGTGTCATAGGTGAAGCTTCTGCACTGAATTAATGCCTCAAAGAACACCTCTCTCCAGCACCTAGCAGTAACCAAATAAGGCTCCTGATTAGTCATAAACCAGAAACATGATCTCATATTAAATAAACAAATAAATTTAAAAAGACCAAATAAACCCCCCAAACCTTAACCCTTTCAGCAGAACTGGGACGAAGAAAAAACTAAGCGAGGAATCTGGCTCCTTCCCTCAAAATATTTTTTCCTAAAACATTTACTGTGAGAAAATGAAAAAATAAAGGCTGAGGAAATAAATGGGGAAAAAAGGCCAAGAATATAAACAAAACCTGTGTTCTCCCTTTCTCCATAATACTTCTATTCATAAATAAGCTGGAATTTCCCCAGGACCAATTAGGTTGGTTTTGGTTTGGTTGGGTCTGGTGTTTGGTTTGGGTTTTTTTGTGGTTGGTGGTTTAGTTTTTGTTGTGGTTGGTTGGTTGTTTTTTTGGCAGAACTACAGAGCAGTAGCTTTAGTAGGGCTTTCCATTTAAAATCTCTAATCTCATTTTATCTGATTCTGAACAACATTCTTCTAAGCAGAATTAATGTACTCACTCTCCTTTTGAATGTCTCTTGGGACCAGAGACTATGTATAGCACTAATTCCCTTAAATTTCTCATTTATTAAAAAGAAAAAAAAAAAAAAGGAAGAAAGAAAAAATGTAAAAAAATATCACGAGGTGTTCCTAGTTGGTTTCTTCAGAGCACCACAGGAATATAAGGGAAAGAACAACATGCTCACACATTACATAACAGGAAACAAACAAACAAACAACACCCCACAACAATAACAACAAAACCATAGAAAACCCAATTGTATTTTCTTGTTTGAATAAGCAATAAAATTACAAGAATGGGAAGAAGCATCCAAGAAACCACACATTCAGAATGAAAATTAATCATCCAGTCAAACAAACTATAGAGAAAGATTCACTTTCCCTTGATAGAAACCTGCAAGTTAGAGAAACAGTATTTACCTTCTTGGGTCATTTTTACATCATCTGACTGGCTAGCACATTTTAAGATGTCAGAAATCTGAACCTGTGCCATTTTAGATCCTTTCTGAAATGGAGTCTATTCCCTTGTCTGGGAATAGTCAGCACTGGGTGACCTTCATAAGTTATCTTTTCTCCCCTCTTGTCCACATCTGAAGCATCCAGCAGAAAAAGGAAAGATGAGAAAAACTGTTTGTATGAGTAGGTAAGGAATTTGTAACCAGTCAGCTTTGACAGTTGTATACAGATATTGCCATGTTAAGGGCACCAAAAGTTACTGAAGAGGAGCCTTCCACATGCTCTTTGGCATTTTATCACCTTTCCAAAACACCCACATGCAAGCCATACTTCACGCTGACTACTGAAACCAATACTTTGTTTTTGAGAAATGAAGTTGATAGGCAGTGATGTATTTCCACAAAGTGCTAGAAACTGCCAAACCCATAAACTTCTCAGATTTTATTGTGCAATGGTTCTTGCACAAAGCGTTTACTTAGAAATCAAAGCCTCTTTAAATATAGGAAGAGACATCATAGAGACAGACTATGGGAAAAGACTTTGTCAGATGTATTTTCAATCTTGTATGCTGAGTGTAGGTCTTCTGAAGCTGTCTTGCACACGTGTAGGGCTGAATTTCTGCCTGTGCACCTTCTACTGGTGTTGGAAATCACATCACTTACCAATGCCAGTGCCAAACTACAATTACCCAGAGTAAGCTACCACTATTTGACCATTTCACCAATTTCTTTCAGAATAAGATTGAAAGTGATTTTTTTTTTAATTACTTTTAAAATTTTTTTTTATCCTGGAAGACAGNAAAAAAAAAAAGAAGACTGTGACTGAAAACATGGACTTAAAATTTTAAAACATATTTGTAAATGCCCCTCTGTGATTGATCTAGCATGGCACATACCTCTCACGCTGATGCTAGAGCATGTGTTTCCAAACACAACATGATCAGTGTTTCAGCACTGCTCAGATATCCAGCATAGCAATTGACCTTTAGTTTGCATCAAGGCTAAAGCAGTTCCCATAATAAACCCTTCCATGGGATAAGGAATCACCTTTCTACAGGTGAGAGATAAGAGGGCTAAAGGAAAACTCATGAGGAAAGTGAAACCCTGACTGGTTGTGATCATATTTTAGGTTAGTGATAATTTGAACAACTACAACATCTAGCAGGTTCTCCATGCACCAGAGTTGTCTCACTGAATAATGTACACCTCTGCCAGTGATCTGATTCCATCATAGCAGCTGTAACAGTCCTAAATTAAGACTAAATTAACAAGAACTTCAGCTGACCACTGTCACTACAACTTCATGCTGCCTCATTCCCTTCTTTCACATTGCACAGTACCTCTCAGTACTGTTGAAAAACAGCAGAGTGATTGTCCTTACCTCCTTAAATGTGAGTTACAAAGGATGATTATTTAGCATGTTGACATAATTGCTTTTGACCTCATGCCATACTGTTTTTTCATGGGTTTTGATTCTGTCGATCCCTGATTATCTTCAAGGGAAAAAGAATTTAAATGCCTTCTTTGGTTCACAGCCAAATGCTTTTCATACAGTCTAAAAACCATCTTGCAGCTTCCTTCACAGCCCTGTCCCTTCCTCCTCCCATCTTACATCTGCTGCTATAAAAATCAGCCTTTTCCACATTTCTAAAAATTGAAAACGAAATTTCTGAATCACTTCACCTTTGGTTGCCACTCAGATTAATAATCTTTATATCATAAATAGAGGCTTAGTTGGCTCTAAGCAACTGTTATTTTAGTGTCTGACAGGCACAGCCTTCCTTCTCAGTCTGGGGACTTATTTACACTTCCATATCCTGGCCTGCTATTGAAGCTTTCCCCAGCTCCCATTCAGACAAAATTCCCACTGAGATTTCAAAGGCCCCCTCCAATGGATCCTTCGTATCTCTCTCATGTGGGACTCAGGATAATGGAGTCTGAATCCAAGCTGTTTGTGCTGGTCCCTTGATCGTGGCATTCTGCTACAGCTTCAATCAAGTGCAAATTTGTCTTGATTGCTAAAAGAAGAAAGGAATGCTGCCAAAGTGTTCTCAATGCATTGCCTTTTTTTTTTTTTGCTAAGCTCTGCATTTCCTCAGTCCAAAATAACCCTGATTTGTCTTCTGGCATACTCCAAACCAAAGGCTTTCCAGGTGTCAGTGTGGTGAGAATTCAATTTGATATGAGGGATTGGACTCTCCAGCCTCTAATCAATGTCCTTCTTTGTCTAGCAAGATAAAAATGACAGTAATGACCAGTAAATGTGTCGCAGGGGGTGCCTAGCTCCTTATTGGCCAAGGTCATTACTTTCCTGACGGCACTGAGAGAAGGTGGGAGAATTGGCTTTGCAGAGTCATGATCTGTGAATCCCCAGCACCCCACACTTGGTGAAGCTGCTCTGGTGCATAGGGCTGTCACAGCAAAGCCTGGCAGACATGAGAGGTCTTCTGACAGCAATTGGTCTTCTGGGCAGATGTCACCAGAACAGTGCAAATTATTGCTGAGAAGTGTGTCAGGGACGCGGATTGCCCCTGCCAAACAGTACTTGAGGAAAAAGCTGTGCAGACACTATTATAGAAGGACACCATGGTCTCCCTTTGCATCACTGCTCCCTACACTTCATGACAGTGGATAGTTCATCCTGATGAAAGGAACAGGCTTGCTTCATCTCTTTGAGAGATAGAAGCCATCCTTTCCCATCAGTAAAGCAGTTGCTCTGGCAACCCTTTGCTGACTTGATTTTCACACAGAGGGCCAAGATGTCTAACAAAAAATGTCATGCGCAGCTTTGGGAAGAGAGTAAGGGAGATATCTTCAATTAATCCACAACAAAAATCAAGTCAGAACCCCTTACATCATGCCGTGGGCACTAGCTTGAAAGTCCTTAACTATCCCATAGATATAAATATTTGAATGTCATTTTACTCGAGGCACTGGAGCTAATTTTCCTATTCAGTGACTCTGTCATTTTGTAAAATGTATACAATATGCAATATCATTTATTATAAAAAAACAAGAGTGCAAGCAGATTAAAATTCTGACAGAAGTGTATTAGCTTTGCTTGGCATAAGAAAAAGCTTCATTTGTTTGTGAATCATTCCTGAGAAAATAATACTCCTTTAAATACCACAAATAAGATAATATTCATGTTTGTTCTAGAAAGTATCATGAATATTAACAGAAGACAAATATAATATGCCCCTTTTGGGGACTAATAAGCTTTTTCCTTCAAAAGACTTGGTAATAGCAGCAATTAATTTTTTGTTGCAGTTTTCTGACGTCAGTAGCAAGTATAATGATATATTTACAAGTTTCACAAAGGTACTGAGAGGCAAGGTATTTTTTAAGAATGAACAGAAAGTGATTCTCTATATTTACTGCTACCATTAATGGTGTAGTTGCTGAAAAAAAAATGTATAACAAGACAGAAAATTGCAAAGGTAATTCATAGGTGAGGAATTATTTCTTTCACTCACCAGAGCAGATTTTTCAGAAAACTGCAGGGAATGGTTGTAGCAAAGTGGTCAGACAGAGGTAGTAAATGCCCAAAGTCAGGATGCAAGAGCATCACAGCTATATATAACAAAAAGAGATTGATGTCTAAGACATAGTTTATGTCTCAAAACCTTTAAACATTTCAAATTTCATCTGGGAAGAGCTGGAAGCAAAGTTATGGAGACTTCCCTAGTGACACCAGAATATAAGCTTCATGCCATGACAGTTTTTGGGGAAAAAAAAAAAAAAAAGCAATGTGATGTATTTTTATGCTGGAATTCTGTGTTCTTGTTGTAAAATGTACTTTACTCTGGCTAGGAATTTACTATGGTTAATTTATTGAAAGAGTTGCTCAAAAACTCCATCCAAAATAAAACAAGAACTCAAAAAGTCAAACTCTTGTTTCCTACTTACCTTATATCACGTGCATAACCATTTCTGAGGAAAAAAAATTAAAAAGAAAAGAAAAAGAAAATTTTACCTGGATGTAAAATTTCTAATTTGTTTTACTCTGGTGACTGTACAGAAAAGAAGGAAACTAAGAACAGAGAGACACAATGCTCAAATGCAAACAGGTTAATTTCATTAATTGAAGTTGCCCAACAGCTGGCAAAAAAAGAATACAAGTGATTTGGACTATAGTATATTTTTATGGAAGCTGCATGGGTTGTGCCTGAGGGCAGTGTAGAGAAGGAGACTCATGAACATAAAACCAGATATTTTTCCTGCTGCATTAATCATAATATTTAACTTACAAATCCAAATGATAATGCTAGAAAAAAATATTGGGTAAGGAGTTAGGATTTCCTTTAATTACAGGAGTTTCAAAATGATAAAAGAAAGCTTGGGTGGAAAGCTACAGGTTAAAAAAAAAATCTCATTGACCCAGAAGTGTCAATGAGAAATCTGAGATACTGAGAAAGAAATAACTAATGTACCAAAGGAACTGTTCTCAGGGAAAAATAAAAACCTTATCTGTAAGAGTTTAGATTAAAAAAAAAAAAAAAAGTTATTGCAAACCAAGTGGTTCAAGTGCCCTTTGGAAATGTTAAAGATTGAAGTTACAGACATGGAAGACTGCTGCAAAGGAGTAATAAACTGATATTTTTATCTTGGATCAAATAATAAAAAACTATTCAAGGAATTATGCTGCTAGAACAGGAGGTTGTGACAATATAATCCATTTAGCTTCAAAAGACCCTGGTTTTGTTTTGATTTAAGCTTGAGGACTGTAATAATCCTGTTTCAGAAATAGAAGCACTAGCATCAAGGCTTGATTAGAGAAAATCTCTTATCTCCTCCTCTGTGAGAGCCTGTCAGGAATACCTTTTCTCAGAAAGAAGAAAAGCAAGTCCCTTCTTGCTGAAGAGATGAGCTCTCTCATCCAGTGACTCCTGCTCATGCTGGGAGTCTATTTATAGGAAGAGCCTAGCCCCTTCTATAGATACCACTGCTGAGGAGGGGCCAGCTTCCCCAAGAGATGGTTTGTGACACAAGACACAGAATGTACCTCTTTGGTTTAGTATTGCTCTTATAGTCCTTTCCTACACATTTAGCAAAAAGTACAGTGGTGATGTAGAGGAGATTACAAGGTGGCCAAGGAAATAGGTAAGGATAATTCAAGCACAGATCAGGAGCAATCACCACTATAATAATTTATATTCACAGTGCAGCTATATTACAAGACAGATTAACTTGCTCACACTGGCTGTTAAAAGGTTCTAATGCAGGGAAAACCTTTTTGTACATGCCTACATGAACACCAAAGCCACATAGTCCAGAAAAAAGTATGAGGAATTGCCTGTACTGGAAGAACTAAGTTCCCTGGTATAAGCATATGTGATCATGTCATTAAAACCTGTGGTATATGAAGTTGTTTAGTCAGACCTTTGCAACACTACATGCCTCGTTCTCTGAGTATCCAGCTGAACACCATAGGTTGGATATACAGGGTATTTGAGTGCTTACAGATGTGCCAAAAATCAATGAAATCTTAATCTGGTGAGACCCTGGAATGGGTTGCCCAGGGGAGTCGTTGCGGCCACATCCCTGGAGGTGTTTAAGGCCAGGCTGGATGAGGCTCTGGCCAGCCTGATCTAGGGTAGGGTGACCCTGCCTATGGCAAGGGGGTTGGAACTAGATTATCCTTGTGGTCCCTTCCAACCCTGACTGATTCTATGATTCTATCATTCTATGAATCTAGAGAGGGATATCTAATTCTAAACATTCTTAAAGTTCTGATACCTCAAATGGAACCTCAGAACCTGCAGGCATATTTTACTTTAATCTACCTTTGACTCCTAGTTTGACTCGTAAAACACTCAATATTCTTTATTCAAGATTCTTTTCATTACATCAACCTTCTTCTGCAGATGGTTATACCACGCTCCTCTAGCTCCACAGGTAAGCCACACTTCTTTAGCTATCCTTACCTATATCTGTGTCTCTAATTCTTTGTCTTTTTTAAATTGCTGTCTGCTTCTTCATTTTTCCATAAATATCTTTCCACTTCATTTAAGTCCCATTTCATTTAATTTCTTCATCACCCAACTTTCATCAGACTCCTTGTCCCCATCTTTCAATTTCACAATGCAACTCTCTTTCTACTTTTGCATTAGGTGTTATTTCTACTTCCCTTTCAACAGATGTGGGCACAGATGTCATAGAAGATGAGAAAAAGACAGACAGCTTCCTGCTCTGTGCTTTAATGTCCATCCTTATCCTGGTTCAGAATGCCTATTACAGATCAAGTTCACATTATTTCTGTAGCCTCAGCCTGGCTGTGTTCAATCATGATGGACTATTTGGACATACCAGCCTGTAAAACTGAAGTCTTGAGCTTGTGCAAACATCAATTACTTTAAGACTTACACCTTGGCTAAATTTGTGCACTATTTCAGGCACTGGAAAGTGCACATTTTGACACAAAAGGCACTGCTACCATATATAAAACCACAATTAGAGGATTTAGAGATATTGTTTCCCGGGATAATTTTTTAATTTAAGTTTGTTCTTAGGAATAGTTTCTTCCCCAAGACTAATTCTAATAACTAGCATTTAACATGTAGCTGAACTTTAACCTTATCTTCTCAATTCAAACAGTTGAAAGCTTGATTATCTTTCAGAAGACCTGGTTAACCAGCTCTGCCCATGAAGATTCTGAGACAAAGAATTCTAGCTTTTAAACAGATGTTGTTCAGGCTACAGTTCATCAGATTAAAAGCTATTTTGAACCACCACAATTTTTCTACCTTAAAATTGCATAGATAACCTGAATGCTTCCTGAAAATAAATGCCTGTTTAAAACATACTCTGGTTTTCATAATGCCTCTGCCACAGCACTGTAATTACACTCAAGTCAACTCAGCTCAAAAATTCCAGCCTATTAGCACTGAGGAAAGAACACAGTGCAATTTATTCTCTAATATTATTGTGTAAAGGCAATGTCGAAATACATATCCTTAAATTAATAAAGAAACATAAGTTAATTAATCACTAGAGTGTCAAGGTTTTAATGACCCCTGTACTGGGAAGCAGTGAATAAGTGAAACCTTTAAATAGCTGATTAGAACAGCACTCATATACGAGTGATATTGTTTTAATTTAGTGGTTGGAGAAATGTTCTATTGGGAACAAAACAGAATTCAGCACAATGTCTTTATTCAATTTTCTAGCCAGGAAATAGTACATTGCACATAGAGGTTTTCTAATTGATTGGTCACAAATTGATTCAGTCAAGTTACAGCACCAGCTGCCTCCTCTCAATTCTGAGACATGGCAAAGTTCAGGAATGAGCTAGTTAGCATGAAGTGCTCCAGCTGCAAACAGCAAAATGAAGACGCTCCATCCAGTTTGTAAGGAAGGCTAGCAGCTTTTCTCCTCATCCACCTAAAATAGCTGCGCACCCATGCATCCCTGCAATAGTTAACTCATTCTGCTTACTTGCAACAAAGCTTCTTCTTGAAGCCTGAGCCACATGCTGTATCACCATTTTTCATTTTGTCAGCCCTTTTACCTCTTTACTGAGGATGAGATAAAAAGCAGTCACTCTTCACCTTCCAGCATCCATTTCATTGGTACAGCTCCCTTGTTGTCTAGATGAAAAAATGAGACTCTTCTTGTCAAACTTGCACTCTTGAGGGAGAATTGATAGCACTAGGTATAGCACTATTTTCAATCTGTGGCACTTAATGTATTTGTTTATGGAACCAGCATACTTTAGTAACAATGCAATTACCCTGAAAATATTCCAAGTCAGTTTTAATCACACACATCAGTTCTACTAGGCCAGCCAGCATGCCTGGAAGAAGTAAGAATTGTCATCTTCTTCTGCAGATCAGGTGGGACGTGGAATACCATCCCTTTGGTGACGTGGGAACACGAGTCCACATCTAACTACCAGTCTGCTCTAAGTAAGATGAAAATCAGCAGTTATTTGGAAGTGGGTCTGCAATTTTTCTTTTTGGTCCTTTTCCTCTTCTAAAACATGTTTATTTGCTTTTGTAATCAGCAGCAGGAATCAAAATAATTTGTTCCCCTGGTGAAAGTCCAAATCCTACACTTGAAACTACTTTTTTTTTTGTTTTCTTAAGCAAACCTCAGCACTTCAATTTTCATCTGTAGAGCTATAGGTCCACCTCAGAACTGTGACACTGTTAACCATCAACATACATACCTCAAAGGTAGGATTTGTCCTCAACCTAGAAGACAAAAGAAGAACTGAATTAACAGAAAATAGAAAAGGCAACTTAATTCTAAAACACTGCCGGTATGGTTGTCCAGGTAAGCCTGGACACCTTATTTAAGAAGACAGAGTTTCCTCAAGCCTGCATAGGTCTTAAAACCTAATTGCTAAGGCAATTACTTGGAAAAAGGATTGATAGAGCACTTCCTCTTTTAACTTTCCTCTAGATCTATTTATCCCTCTCCATTCCTATGTGCCTGTCAACAAAACATTTCAATAGAACACTTATGTTAAATAAAATAATACTATTCTATTTTTCATTTTGTAATTCTTCTGAACAAGCTTAAGAGGCCTCAGTATTTTGAATTGTTACTTATAGCACCCTAGCATCAAGCAGTAGAGACACTAGTGTTTGATTGGGATAAACATGAGCAGCTGTAACTCTTCTGACAAGTCTCTAGTAGCAACAAAGACCAGGTTCAAACTTAAAGGGCTGCAATAAAACCTAGCCCTGAACCTCTCAGTCAATTTAAGAAAATTAAACTTGGTGTTTTATGGGCTGAATCATTTACATGAATCAATTGCCTTCATAATATCTTATTAAAAGACAAGAAAGCCTCAACAGAGCAGGTAACTAGGAGAGCTCCACCTTGTTCTACAGTGTAATCAATGATATATTACAGTCTTCTGCCAGGGCCAGTTGATTGCTTTTCATCTTGTACAACCTCTGCGTCAGATTTTGTCAACAAAGTGTAACAAAGTGCTGTAGGCTATAGCCAAAGTCTTTCTCCATAGACTTTCTTCCCCATGAAAGTTACAGTTTGAGGCTCTCTACAGACTCAGATATATCACTGTGGGAAACATTCCCAGGCAGTATTTTTAAAATGAGGGATCAAAACTGACCTCTACAAGAAAGAAAGAGTCTGTCTTCAGCATATTTTTGTTATTTCTGTAAGGGTGTTTTTCCAGTACCAGGATAGGTTCTATTAGAAAAAAATGTTCCTGAACTTTTCAGATTCTGTTAGTCACTATAACAAAGAGGTACCAAAAATACCATTCTTTGTCATTGTGTGCAAAGTAGAAGTGGTTCCACCCTTGTGCATACAGACTCAGGAGAGAACACAGCTTCCTTTTTAACTCTGAGTCAGCAAAGTGTTGCCCACAAGACAGAACTGTAAATACCTTAGTTTCAAGATTGAATTCAGTATCAGAGCAGTCAAATCCACTTTTATTCTGTGTAAAGCACCATTTATGTCTTGTGATCTTAGGGATTACATAAAAACTCAGATTTCCACTTACCCATTTATTTTTGTAAAGGTATACCACAACAATTTCTAGATGCAAGTGAAAAGCATACTGGGCTGCTTTTAGCAAAATTCTTGTAAAGAACTAAGAAAGCCAGTCTTCATCTAAAGAATTTATTAAATTGTTCATTTCTGTGTAATAATGTAATATATGCAATCGAAACATAAGATTTCAGTTTAGGTTACTCTGATATTTAAAAACAAGACCATAGGCAAGAAAAATCCTACTCTCAGTGCATTCTGTACTAATAACCAAGAAAACTTCATGAAGCATAAGTACAGAGGATACAGTAAATTATATTTTCCTTCCAACTCCATAGTTATTTCCTACACTTTATGCCTGCTAGTAATCTTCAAAAGGTAGACATCCAGTAAAAAGACTACCAGTCTTGTCTTACATCCATGTAGCACATATGTGGCACTGTTTTCTCTGTGTTTTGATTAGCCAAGTCCTAATTCGGGCAGGTAAGATTTTTAAATGCTGCTCTAATTTCAACTAATTCCAGTTTAAAAGTGAGCTTCACTCTACTGCAGTCTCTCATCTCCTTTTGTCACTTTGTAGACATCAGCACCACATCAAATTCCATATCAGCATTTGTACAATATCCATGTTTGAATCTAGGTGTCAGTCATCTGGTTTTCATTATATATTCAGTATTGCGCATCAGTGAATAATCATCCTCTCACACACACTGAAATGTCTGTTCAACAAATACCAGGGGAAAAGTCAAATTGGGTATTTGACAGTGATTTTAATCATGGCAGGCTTCTTTTTCCTTTCTTCCAAAGCCACAAACAAAGGAACTTTACTATACTGCCATTATATTTCATTGTCATACAAGAAGCCATATGTAGGCCTTTCATTCTGCACGTTTATTCTGTTTTCTTTTGGAGAAAACCGACAAGATCATGCAATTCACAGGATACTCAAAATGTCTTACAACAGCTTGCTTGGAAATCTGACATTGATGATGATGTTTATTGCTGAATAGTATTCTGGAGCAACAGATTACAAGACACTCTGTAAAGAAGAGCCATTTTGTTGTCTCTAAAACAGAATTAGTAATGATCATGTGGACAGAAAGCTGACAGACAAGGCTTTCTGTCTTAGTTTAAAATGCATCAATGATCATAATATCTTGCATTTTAGAACTATGTTCTAAATGGTTTTGAGATTAAAGTAGTAGATTTCAGTCAAAAATCCATGTCGTACACTATGAACAGCATTCAATAGAATGAATGGAGTATACAGTAACGTACTGGTGACTGAGTGTATGTGTCCAATGATTATTGTACTCATAACATTCACTCATCATGTTTGACAGTCACTGGAAGACACCGGCTGATTGACAGAGAGGCTTTCTGAAATGAGGCCTGAGCATGTTTTAGTAACAATGTAGTGAAGTTTTGTCTTCTACAGTTTGTTCTGAGAATGCATCTGCACTTTCTCTACTAAATACATTAGTGTCAGATACCATCCTGACCAGGTACAAAGCTGAATAAATGGCCAACTGTTCAAAAGAGTTCACTTTCTTCAAATTCTCTGGAATGTTTCTTTTCAACCTATCTTCTTTGAAAAACAAATTATTAAATAATTAGAATATGCCATTAGAGGTGGCAGTTCAGCATTTTTAGCCCAAATATTCCTGTTTTCTAATTTGTAAAATGCTGCAGCGTGGCATGCAATTTGTGCAAATGCAGTGGTGTATAAACCAGAATAGAGTATATACATGTGTTTGGATTTAATTTCTCTCATACTGATTATCTTCCTGGCTGTCTGCTCTCAGTGTGTCATAACTCCTTCACCTCATGTCCTACAGGGTCTTACAACTCCTCTGCATGCCATAGGCATTCCACTGTCTGCTATGATTTTGTTGTTTTAAGGTAATTATGTGTTTGGAAATTAATAACTGAGGTGCCAGAGACTAACTGGCTCGCTCAAGCTAAAAGAGTAGGTAGAGGAAGGTGTGTACCCATTCTGAAGGCCACCTTATCTATCAAGTCACCTTTAATTTACAGAATTGAATCTTTTTTTTTTGGTCTCTACTTAATTTTATCTCTACCTTCTCCATTCTGCTTTCTAAGCCTTGGAAGGGCTTCTCTATTTAACTGCACTGGAAGTACGTTTTACCTCTTTGAAATCCCTTCAGTGCCTATTTTGTTGCCAAAAACATCTCCACAACTGTGAGCTTGTATTAGGGCCTTAATGAGCCTTGATTTTGCCCACAGTCAGGAAAAACTTTCTGCAAGAAAAATATTGAAAATAAAGTAAGTAACCACATAGAGACATTATTTTGAGATTTGTCTTTGGTAGTACCAAGGAAATGGGATCTTTTGAATAATGACAGTACTTCTATTCACAGATCACTTTGGTTTCATGACAGCAATAAAGGAAGCAATGTTATTTTCTGTTTGCCAAAAATGTTTTTATAGTATCATGCTATTTTTCATTTTCAGATGACCATTATTTTTTAGATACTTTATTCTGTATCTGAATCATGTAATTCCTTTGTATCTTGGTTTATTATTCACTAACAGTAACAGATATTGAAACAATTAGGAGTTTCTACAGTAAATGAAACTGCTGTTTCACATGCCCATATTCCAGATGCATGTAAACTCTACTGTTTCCCCTTCCCAACCAACTTCTTGTAGGATTTCTATCTTTAAGGAAGGAAAGTAAAAGAGGAAATACCAAAGTATCTGAGCTAAGCACAATATGCAAAATTTCATTGTTCCCTTCCTTTACCTTTTCTACTCATTTATCATGTACTAGTGCTATACCTCAAGGATGGATACCGTGGATGATATTGTTCAACACCTTGTTAATGACCTGACTGATTGCACTAAGTGTACCTTCAAGAAGACTGTACGTAATAAAAAACTAGGAGGGGTATTTCATATATTAAATGATTATGCTACCATTTAGAAAGACCTGTAATGGAAGGGGTTATGATTAATTAATGCAATATGATTTTCCAAAATTAATACTGTTTATTAATTTTTTTATATCCAAACTTTTCCACTCCCCGATCACTTATTTTTAATATTAAACCCGTTCGATTGTAACAGTCATGGAACGAATACCAAAAAATTAGATCTAGTAGTAATTATTAAAATGCATAAATGATCAATTAAATTGTAACTAATTAACACTGAAAGAGATTTCTTGCAGTCAGCAGTGCCACTTGGCCACTAGATGGAACTCAGGCCGCCTTTCTGCTTAGGGCAGAATCTAGGTAATATGCAGAGCTTTAGGTTTTAGTCACAAGTATTGCTTTTCCCATCTTGCAGGGTTATCAATAAATTGAAAGTACCCAGAACACTTGCAGGGTTTCTGGTTGGTCCGGCCACTTGCTGCTGCTGCTGCTGCAGCTGCTGCTATGGCTGCTGCTGCAGCTGTGGCTGTGGCTGAGACTGATTCACACCAGGCTCCACAGGCTGCTGGAGGAAGGAGAGGGTTGCAGACAGTTTCTGAGCTGTTCCTGGCTTTTTGATGATCTGTGTTGCCTTCAGGCTTGCTCATCTTCAGGCAGGTGAAGGCAGATGTCTCGTGATGTGTCTCAGGCAGATGTGTATCTCATGCTGCTAATCACATGAAAGCTATTCAAGTTGCTCCTGGAAAGACTTGAAACAGTTCCAGGGTGGAATATAGTTTATATGGCCGTATAACAATAATAAGGCATTACAGGCATGGATGTAGCAGAACACAGAATAATGGCAAAATCATGGCAGAAGCATAAGCATGGCAAAGGCATGCTCTGTTATCTGCTTTTAATATCAATGCCTGAGATTGATTGGACTCTTTTGGACATTAGCGTATCCAATCAGAGTGACAGTAAGCCAAGTTTTACCATATTTGGGTGAAAGCATAGGTTTGCTTATACCATACTGGGGGAAGAGCATAGGCCCAGCACACACTTAGCATAAGGCCAGTATATGTAACTTGTTTACCATGGGTTGCAAGCAGGAGAAAAACAAGTGATATAAGCCAGAGTGCTTAGACTCCATGGAACCAGGTCTTTTGTCTCTTTTCCCATGTCTTCCCCAAAAACAGAGGGTAGGCAGAAAAACATGTCTGGGCATGGCAGCACACATACAGGCCTATTTTGACCCTTCAGGTCTACCACAACAAGACCTCAACATTCTGCAGAGAGGAATGAAGTTCAAAAAAACAGGCTAGGTGCTGACAAGCTGGAAAGAAGATTTTCAGAGAAGGACACAAGATTCCTGGTAGACAAGAAGTTGAACATGAACTAGCAAAGTGCTTCTGTGACAGGAAAGGACCAACAGCAACATCACAAGTTACGTGAAGTTACTCCAGGCATGGTGATAATGGACATTTACAAGATATGATTGGACAGAGTGCTACATTATCTTATATGTAGCCTTCCTTTCCCATGAAAGTTCAGACTGGTTGATCTTCTAAGGGCATTTCAAATCAGAGCACTTCCATTCTGTGGTACCACTTCTCCTTTTGCCTTTCAAAAGCAGAAAATCTCATAGCAAACATGCTTTCCATTTGACTCTCCAAAATAATATTTTCTTTAATGAAAATGAGAAATGGGGGACTTGAAATCAAGTGCTCACTACCACCAAAAAGAAGGCAGATTTTCCATCTTAAGTGGTTTTTAACTATTGTAGTTGATGTCATGTTTTTGAGATTTCCGAATGACCAGTGCAATGACTATAAATATATACAGAACATCAAACTGCATCCTAATCTTTGTACATCTCTGAAAAAAAAAAACCAACAAAAAAACAAAACTGAAAGGTTGCATATTATACATTGTTCTTTTCTTTATGTAAGGGTTTTTGAGGTTACTATGACAGTACAGTGTAGCTCACAACATAGGTATTAGATCCTAACTCATAAACTATGTTGTGTATAAAATAATACATTTTCCAATTCAAATAGCTTGATAAACATTACAGCAACCTCTTTTTGGAAAAATAAATATTCACTCTAACTTTGGGCAGGATATACTTCTCACCACAAATTACAA
The DNA here is from genome assembly GCA_013396835.1 of Psilopogon haemacephalus. Classification (NCBI taxonomy): domain Eukaryota; kingdom Metazoa; phylum Chordata; class Aves; order Piciformes; family Megalaimidae; genus Psilopogon; species Psilopogon haemacephalus. The sequence goes on along the minus strand of VWZI01021256.1, from coordinate 304,740 downwards.
ACTTTGAAATCCTAGCACTAGCCTTTTCCTAGGCATGGATTATATTTATATATGGTGACACAATATTCAAGCTTAGGTATCTAAAGTTAGAATTCATAATCCATGCACTAAGAAATAAAAGAAAAGCATGCTGATTTTAGACTGTACTTGTTCTAAGCAAAAAGCAGAATGGATGGGTGTAAAAATACAGGTGGGAATGTGGGGAAGAAAGGAATAAAAATAATTAAAACTAAAATTAGTACCATTTCTGGGAATCCAGCATCATATAATTGACACATGCTGAGTAGGTAAAAGACATAGCTACTCAGGAACACTTTCTGCATGGAACTTGGAAAAATGTCGTGTTGAACTATTACACTGCATTGAAGTTGCGTGAAACTAGCTAGGTAAAAATAAAAATTAAATCAGCCCCAACCACAATTTGATAGTGACTACTGAGTAGATGCAAATCTCTCTGCATTATTCAAGACCAAGACATAATGGAAACAGGTGCAACAGCATATTTCTAGGAAATAAAACAGTGGCAATACCATGGTTGTTATCTTAGCTGAGTTTAAATGGAAACTGAAGAAATAGAAATGTGGCAGAATGCAACTTCAGTGGCTTTTTGATAAACAGTTACAAGAAATACAATTGTCCTGGTAGATCAGACTTATGTTAGTGAACAGTAATGAAGAAATATTCCTAGGAAAGAAACACATTATAATATTATAGTCTAGCACAGCTTTGTGTCAAGCCCTTTCCTAAATAATTCCTGGGTACAGTCTAAGAATTAATATGGACAAAGAAACATTCTGAGTAGGAAAGCCACATATAACTTTCCTATTATGGAGCTAAGAGAGATAACAGTATGGATAAAGTTATTTTGTACCAGTTAGTCCCAGTGCTAGAAATGTTAATTTACTATTATGTAAACACAGTCAGCCCTACTTGGAAAAGTAGACTGCAGACACAGTCCAGAAGTACTTTTGGTCATTACTTTAGTAGGACTTGGAGCCAAAAATTGTTGAGGTACAGTGGCTGTGTGTGATGGGTTGGGAACTTCCTCTACCCCACACCCTGCAAAACGAAATTTACTAGACCAGCTCAGATGGCTTGGAGCTGAGATAGAGCTATATTTTACAGCAAGCTAAATTTACAAGCATATATACAAAATATATTCACAATTATATACAGTTTAGAAATAATACAGAAATCTTTTCCTGCCGGACAAAGAAACCCCAGAAGGGTCCAACATCACCTTCTCTCCCCCCCAGAGAGAAAGCCAGTAAAATCTCATGTATTATCTCATCAGTCAAGATGATTATTCAGTCATGCACAGAAGAGGAGTGGAGGAGGTGGAAGGCAGAAGGCAAAGTGAACAAAGAGTGGGAAATTGTTTGTACATTGCTGTATTATCCCTCTTCAGAAACCAGTGAATGATATAGGCTTTATAATAATTATTTTTTTACAACCAGTGCCCTACTCATTCAGTCTATACTCAAAAGAATGTCCAGAAAGTTCCTCTCTCTTGTTTATGATTCAGAACCAAAGTAGAGAATTAGCTCTTAAATAGCTACACTGTGTGTGAAGGACATAAGTTACTTTCTGGTAAGATTAGTGTATAATGTGCCATTGTGAGGAAACACTGTCTGACTGGTTCAGTGAAGTAGGTATTTCAAAATAGAGGTATTAATACAACAAATGTGGTGATTAAGCAATGTTTAACATGGAAGACAAAAGGATAGTCATCAAAATTGCTCCATGAGGAACAGAACACTTAGCCTGATAAAGAGCAGAGGCTACATTGCACTGTAACTGTTGGCCAAATGTTTTGTCTGAGAAGCTACGGGGTAACCCATCTTGAGCAGAGCAGTGGAACAGGCTTAAATGGCCAAAAAAGCATGAGTTGTGACCAGTTGTTAACTCAAGTAAGTGTTTCACAGTAAAGTTATAGCATATTTGCACCATGCGGAGAACAACTACGGCATTCAGGTGATTAATAAGAATCCAAGTTATTTTATAAACTGAAATACACCTCTTCTCTTAGGCAGTGATTATTTCATTCATGTCTGGCTGTAATCACTTCAGGAAAGTTTGTGGGAACTACTACATAAGCAGTTCTAGCTAAGAATACAAAAATAAACTTCTTTTTTATTTGAAATTACTGGGAAAGGGAAGGGAAAATAATTTTTTCCCAGTTGCAGTTTGACAGTAAGTCTAGTCTAAGCAGCTCTTGGTTAGAACAAAACAGGAACCTGTCTGCCTAATATCATATATTTCTTGTATTAAATATAGCACATTGTTTTGATAAATAGTACTTTAGCTTTTAGAACTTGTTCACTTCTGTGATAATCTAATGAGGGCTTTTATTCGACATAAAATGCATTAACAAGATATTTTGTACACCTAACAAATTCTGACTCTGCTTGTTCTGCACTTAATTATGCTGCATTAGACAGGTAACTGTAAATACATTATTACCACAATTCAATCATACCAAATCTTACGCAGCATTTGTGTAAATATTTCATCTCCTTGTTTGTAGCAATTGGTGTGATAAAGTACCTCATACGTAGCCCTTACACATTATAGTATGGTTATTAGCATGATTGATTACTAGGATATAGAAACTGAACTACTTCATCTGGAGAATATATGCTACAGAAAGGAAGGTATCTTGCCTTCCTCCAAATCCTCTCCTTTTTTCTGAAGGTACTGCATCTAAATAGTTCTTCATGGACTCACTAGAGATGACTTTGTCATGCAGAGACCCATGGAGCATAATTGAGATTTGCCAGAATTCAGACATTCAGCAAATTCCACTTGTTTCTCTTCTCTGATCATACGTGAGAAAAGCAGTATTGTTCATATCTGGAAAAGATGGTAATAAAAAAAAAAACAAAAAAAACCAAAACAAACAAAACCAAAACACAGGCCAAATTGGATACATAAGCAAAAGAGTGAGATGAAGGGATCTGGAATGTTCACTGTGGTCCAGGAGCTCTGATAAGCAACCGTTCTTTGAGTGATGAAAAGGCTAAGCCCAAAGACATTGCTGAAACAAGGACATGTACTGTCTCCTGAGAAATCTCTTGATGCCTCAGAGCAGCAAATGTAACCAAAAGACAACAGTCACCTTGTTCTGTGTATTCATTTTTCTCAAAAGATGTCAATGCTGGATGCATGGGCACTACCACATTTAAATATCAGGGATTTGATTGAATGTTGAATGTCAGTAACACTGACACTGTAAACTATCATCCTCTAACATCTTATAACTGACTGAAATAGCTAAATTTGTATTCAGCTCAGCAAAGCAACCTCATTCAAATTGTCCCCAAAACATCAGGATTTCTATATGCTAAGTATGGTAGACTGGATGAAAATTTACTCGTACTCTTAATGCATTAGCTTCACGAATTCACCCTTCCTGCTTTCCTTCTTCTTTAATACAAAATGATATTGCACACATGTTATTCTCTCTAAGCAGTTCCTCCTACCTGCTAGATTGCCTCTCAGCCTGTGGTCTCCTATATTACTTAAGGCAAGTTTTGCTATTTTAAAGACTGTTCATTTAAGACAGACAGAGATTTCTGTTCATTCTGGATTTGATAAAGTGCTACTGCACATAGTTGCTGTATGCTCTGAACTCCATCGACATGCTTCAGTTCCTTGGCTTCCTTCCTATCTCTTTCAAACAGAAGAATCACAAAATATTCTGCAGGAATAAAAGGCCTCAAAGGTGCATATGCCACAAATTCCACGCAAAATATTATTTCATCCAACCTTGTAACAATAATGATAGAAGATTCATTATATTTTTCCTAGTAGCAATGCAGGTAGAAATTCTTAGCTCTCAAAATCCTGGAGCAACATCCTGTACCAAAGTGCAAATAAAACTTTCCCCACAATCAAATTTCTCCAATCAGAACTTTGGTTCAAGATGCTGTTGAGCAAAATAAACATGAATACTCACACACAAATCTTACAATTCAAATGCAGGAAGAGAAAGCATCCCACACAGCAAAAAAATATAGATAATGCAATAATAACAGTTGCTGTTTTGTTGCTCCACTATCTATCACTGCAGTCCAACATGAGTATCTAAATAATTTTTCCAGATTTACTGTGAATTTCTTCTCTGTTAGTGCAGTCTATCTCATTACAATTCCCTTGAAAGCACAGAAGTAAGACATGGTCTTATTAATTGGCAGAAATAAGGTATTTTAGCAGAAGAAAGCCTCTTTAAACAATATATTTATCCAGGGAAATTCCTCGAGGACAAGAGCAGTAGCAGAATAATTCTTCAGGAGTTAAAACATGAAATATAATGTAAAGCAGAGCTTTGCTAAAATCCATGTCAAAGACTGCAACACCACACTTTATGGCAGGTTTCTTATAAGTCACCAGGGCTACTCGGCAGTGTTCCTATGTAACAATCCTAAATGGGATAGCTGTCACAAGTTCAGGCTAAATTTCTGAAGCTCCCTGAATTTTTGGGAAGATCTAAATTAACCTAAAAATTACCATTTGAATGAAGAAATTTTAAGGTTCCTTACTGCCAAAAAATTATTTAAAGCTTATTAAAAGTATCTCTAGTATGTATACACCTACAGGGAATAACCTAGAAGTAGCATTTTGGAGTTTAATAATCACTCCAGCAGATACTATTGTTTGTCCTCAGAAGAATCAAATCTGCTCAAAGGTAATTTGGTTTAGTCTTGATCAGCATTTTTCAACATGTTATATCCATTTGGAGCTGGATCATGTTTTCTGAAAGGTCACACTGTTTACTTAGTGTCCTGAAACATCTTAAAACTGTAAATTGCAATGTGAACAAACCATATTTCTGGCTAATAAAAACTGTTGCTTTATGTGTCAGATATCATACAAATTAATTAAAGTTTTTGGAGTTTTTTACTTTTGTATCTTTACAGATTCAACGCTTAGCAGGTATTCCTGCAAAAGCACACCTTCCTCTTTTTTTAATAAATGAAATCTAAGAGTTACACAATTCCATTAAATAAATAAGTATTAAATACTATATTAGATCAATAAATGCTAAATTCCTTGATTTAGCATTTATGAAAAAAAAAAATGGAGTATTAAACATTTTGTAAGACAGAGAGAAAGAAAATTGTTTGTTTTACATGATAAGTGATATAAACATGATTTTTCCCATAATAATTATCTTAAGACTCCTGATTCTGTGCTGTTGTGATTTTAGTGGGTGTGTCAGTATGCTGTTTGTTGACAGAAACCATCCATCAGCCCCCAAAACAGATGCAGTACATTTCAGCAATGAAAATAACCTACATTATTACCACCCTGCAGCTGTCATACTACCTGGCGGAAGAGGATGTAGTGTCCCACTATCAGGTGTTAATGACACCTACCATGAAAAAGAATTTTCAATTTTCAGAGCTGATGGATATCCTTGGGTTCTGGACAGGGTTAGAGCTACACGGGGATCTTGGTGAGTTACAGTCCCTAAACATGACATGGACTGGGCATAAGTCAACAATGCACATTTGCAGCCCATAAGGCCTAGTCTGCATTAAAAGCAGTGTGGCCAGCAGATTGAGAGGTGGTTCGACCACTCTGCTCTTATGAGACCTGACCTGGAGTCTGTGTTGAGCTCTGGGGCTTTCAACACAAGAATTATATACATCTGATGGAGAGGTTCCAGAAGAAGACCACAAAAATTATCAGAGGACTGGAGCACATACCCTACAAACACAGGCTGAAGGAATTGGGATTGTTCATCCTGGATAAAAGAAGACTCTGGTGAGACCTTCCAGTACTTTAAGGGAGCCTATAAGAAAGCTGGGAAGGCACCTTTTATAAAGGCACATATCAGTAGGACAAAAGCAATGGTATTAACATAGAGAAGAGTAGATTGAGATTGGACATTAGGAAGAAGAACTTTACTGTGAGGGTGGTACACTGGAACAGGTTGCCCAGGGTAGTTATGGAGGCCTCATTTCTAGACATTTAAAGTCAGGCTTGACAGGGCTCTAAGCAGCCTGATCAAGTTGAGGATGTCCCTGCTTGATGACCTCTAGAGGTCTATTTCCAATCCAGTGCACGATGCATTCTCTGATTCTATGATTCAATATATCTGCTTATTCTTCATATTCCCTTTTAAGAGACAAGCAGGTCATTCAAAGTAAAGTTCTGAAGCAATATCCATATTATATCCTGGGCTGAAACATGCACCCTGAAATAATCAGCATTTCCTCAGTTATTCAAACAAGGAAACATTATTTTGACTTTATTGTTGACCTGCATACCAGAAAATGTTTCCGCATACCAGAAAATGAGGACATTGTGTCTAAATCACAAGTAATCTTTCCTACCTTTAACATTCTATGCTATTCATTTATATTCCTAGTTTTGCTAAATACTGGGAAAGATGAGTTAACTAAACAGTAAAAATCAAGTTCTAAATAGTAGCGTGGTAGTTTGGGGGGCTCCAAGTTCCCTTGAGAAGACTACAGAGACAAAGTCCCATCCCAGGAACAGACCAGGTGGTCCCTGGAAATTGTAATTTTGTTATTCAATCTCATAATCCTGCTATCACTTTATAAGTGGGCATGGCTGCTACCCAACACCCCACACCCCCCAGCTGATTGAAAATGGTCTTTGCCAATGTGCTGGTTTGAACTAATTGGAGAATTGGAGTGAGAAATTAGAGTATTGGCTGAGAAATGAACATACATTATGTCACTTCACTCACAGCTTTACTGAGAAAGAAAAAAAAAATTGTTTTAAGAATTGTAACTCAAATATAGATAAGTCAGACGGTTTCAGGCCTCTCTGGCTGTAGCTGCTCCTTGCATGGTTCCTTTGTCTCTGCCTTTTGTAGCTAATTCTCAATAATTCCACTAACATCTTTTCTACTGCTAATCCCCTTGGCCGATCTACCTCTGCCTATCTGCTGTATCAATAGATGGTGAGATAAGATTGGGGAAAGGAGGAAAGGTGGTAGGGGTGGCTGGGTTACCCCTCTTAGGGATTTTGATTTCTAGGAGGGGCGTGGTGTTTCTGTATTACCTTTTCACTGTATATATCTGTAAATATCTGTTATACATTGTAAATATCTGCTTGTATATTGTGCATTGCTGTAAATATAAAGCTTAATTTATCAACTTCCAGTGTTCTAAGTTCTAGCCAGGGTTATATCAAAAGGTGGGGGGGCAGGTAACTGCTAAACCACCACAGCCAGGGAGATACGTTTAAGGTTTGGAAGACTTGTTTTCACATGTTATCTAGGATGACAAAAGCTGTACCTTTTGTGCCTTGAAGGCTCTGAAAAGAGACTAATTTTCAAATGAGTCAAATTTAACAGAGCACAACAAATATACTTGGCAAAAAGCTGGCTAAATAGAGCTCAACAGGCATATGCACTTCTGCAAATCAGTTTAGCGTCTGGAGTCTGATTTTTCTGTATTGCCTTCCCTATCTTCTTGAAGCAATTTTAGGAGAAATAACTAGAGAAGCAGCATTGACAACATATTGGAAAAATTCTGGTTACAGATGGTATAAAGAGCACTATCTTGTTGAAAATCCATAAAGACTCAAAACAACAGAAAAAATAAAAAGGAATCAACAATAGTTTGTCAATCCCACAAGCTTTCCAGATCATTGAATTTATTTCCAGAGTTAAACAAATATGTTTGAAATTTAAAGGTAGATATTGCTAACAGGTCATGTTCTTCCAGCAGTGCTGACCCAAGGTTAAGAATTTTTTGCTTCAAGCTAAATTAAGTCAATAACTTCAACAGGGTGGTATAATATGCCCTACTTTTAATAATGTTCTCAGCTTGACACCATCAAATTCCTATGTGTTTTGCCAAAAGTAAAGTTTATTCTCCTCAAAAGTCATTGCATGTGACACTCGCATGAGCTTTTTTGTTAGAAATAATAAAAACTCACTGGAACACAAAATCTAACTAAGAAGTTTCCAGAATCACCAGGTCCCAGCAAACGACACTAATAAACAACATCCATTTTCAGTGTATGCTATGGTTTCTGTAGATGTGTTCAGATGCCGATACAAATGTGAAGTGAATGAAGACTGTGGGAACAGCAGAGGTGTGGAATGACCAGACTGCTCAAAGTTGAGCATGGCTGATGTGCAGATAGCAGGCTATGTGTGAAGAATGATAAACGTGGTGAGAGAAAAAAATAGTGCACACGTGAAAGGGAACTTGCTATATATTGCCTGAATTTGCAGCACACCCCCTCTTGCAAGGTTATCTCCCCTCTCCTCTGCCCACATTTGATTGCATTTGGCAGAGTGATGAGTACTGCAGCCAGATGAGATATAGTTATTCTGCTGAACAATCCCAGAGGATGCAGAAAGACAGAATAATCCCCCAGCCAAGATACAATCTAGGTCTCCAGCACACAAGCTGGACGTTTTTACTTTTTGGTTAGAAATGCGGTTTCAGACGTTATTCTGTATCTATATATCTATATTTGATACAATGAGAGTATTTATAACATAGGACATTTAAAAGATGATGGTGAAAGGTGACACTAATAGGCACTGAACCTTCCAAGACTTCTATTCTTTCAGGTATTATGACTGCTTTTACATGTATTAGCCAGGATCACTTGAAGAGGCACTTCTTCTTCATAGATAATACTTAAATAACTCAACAGTATTTCTGGGCAATGCCTGATAGTCATTCACATTGTTCTGGAATGTACAAGAGTTAATCCTTATTCTGTTTAGTGCAATGAACTTGCATGATCTCTTAATAAAGTTACAAACAAATTAAGTAATACAACCATTGACAAACTGAATAATGGTGTAAGTCTTGCACTAGACTTTTGCTTGTATACTTTCTTGCACCAGCTTTTAGTAATAACTGCTTCATTTTGTCCATTTCCTCACCCTTCTAAGACCTGCTCCTCTCACATTGTATGAGTTTTAAAATATCCAATTCAAATCCCACGATAAGGCAAGACCAAAGATTTCAGTCACATTACGGATGAAATTCAGTTGAGCCTTGACTGTACTTTCTTTTCTTACTGCTGCCGAGGTTATTGTTAGCAGCTATTTTACTGAAAGAAGATGGAGGTGGAGAAAAAATAAATGAGAAAGAATGAGTGGTTAGATAGCAGTGTTCTGCAAGATATACTTAGAATCAATCATATCACTGTTTTCTCAGCCAGGCTAGTGATCAGAAATTCTGTGTCTTTTCCCAAGTTCAGTGGCTGTGCCAGCCATTCATTCTGAAATGCTTCATGTTTCCTGTAAAGGAATTCACAATAGAATCATGGATTCATGGAAAGTTTTACTCAAAGAACAGCAGGAAGTGAAAGGAGACTCCTTTGGTACAGCGCAGCATAGTGTGCAAAAGGAGAAACAAACCAAGAAGATGGAAAAATGACATAGCAAAGAAATACAGTTTACTTGTTGTTCACGAGAAAAGCTTTCTTGGAAGTTAGAACTGGAATTTCATTCGCCGCGTTTGGAACTGGCCTAGAAAAAAAAAAGGTTTACACCTGTAAGAGTCAGAGGTAAAGGGGTATGCACACACAACTAGACAATATTTTGTTTCTCTAAGTATGGCATGGCTAAATAAAATCTTTTATTTAAGTCATGTTTTCTTTCCTTTCATATCAGGTCACTGAAGAGAAATAACTCAAGAAATAAGATAGACTTCCTCCCTTCGCCATACACATCCTGGGCGTCCTGGCATTTAATGACTGCCCATTTATATTTGGCTTGACCTTGTCAGTCTGCCACTAAAATGTAACTGACCTTGAGAGGAAAAATTTGCTAGTCAGAACAGTTTATCATGGAAAAACTGGCTACAGAACTAAGCAGTGGCATTGCTAGCCTGAAAAAAAAGAAACCAAAAAACCCCTACAAATTTTCCATACCACCAGTGGTTAAACAAATAGGAATACAATCAGGGTCTTATGGCTACAGGAGTCATTCTACTATCGAAGTCACAAGAATTTGTGAGATAGAAACCTCATCTCTGTCTGTATCTTGCATGTGCTCTATTTCAGGAGCTTATGATGAGTTTTGGATTCTGTGTTGGTCTACAGAAATTAGTTGTTGCCTTTTGAGAGGAAAGACCTGTTGTTGGTGTGTTTTTTTTTTTTTTTTTCAATGGTGAATGGAAGGTGCTGGTGTTAGGAGTTTGCCTTTAGGATGCTGGGAAGATACAACCAAGTCTGGCACATTTTTCAATGTTCAAAACTTAGTGGGAGAAATAAACACAATCTTCTGACAGCTGATATGGAGCAACTGTAAGAGGAAGTTCCTGAGCATTCCCACAATGTCTGGCATGTATGCAGGGACTCAGCAGCAGCAGTACAATGTCTTAACATAGCCACTTACCCCTCCCATTCCCCTGACACCTTTTATCTTTTCAAGTCAAGGCATGGAGGTGTGGCTGACCATTTCCCATCCCCCCCATAGCCACTCATCTGAGGCTGCAAAGCTAATGATGAAAAGCATGAGTGATAGCACAGTTCACATTGGTCTTCACATTAGGGATGAAAGGTCCAGTCTTCTGGACAAGCCGAAGTAGGATACACCAAAACCCAATTATTCAGAGTAATTTCTAATTGATAAATACATCAGAGATCTCTCCCTAGCCAAAACCAAACTTGTGTAAAAGACAATTTAAAGTGGAATGAAGTGGAATGTTTCAAAATGCATAGACACATTTAAAGGATAGTTTCTTTTCTGCAATGCAAAACTGCAGATATAATTGACTACTGGACCATGGGGTATATATTTATGTTGGGCTGTACATAGGCAGAATTCTAACAATACTTAAAAACTTAAAATGGTGACATCACTGAAACTCCAAAAGTATAACATCAAAGACAATCCAAAATTAGTTTCTAACATCTGTGTTACCCCATTAGGGCAGTTCCTACACTCTTTTCTCAGGGCTGGAGCTCTAGAAGTAACATACAGCCAGCTGAGCAAAGAGGAATAGCAGGTATTGCACATCAATTATATCAGTGCCTAGTCCCTTAAGGAAACTCAGTGGGTGTTTCAGTTAAAAGATTTTGGCTCTATGCAGCATTTTACTTACTTTCACAAACAATACCGACTCAACCACTTTCAATCTCAAGTGTACATAACTAACTAGTAATTTCCTGCATTTGTGACATACTGTGGCTCTTCTTGATGCTGTTAAAGTTTGTGACAACACAGAAAAGCCCTGCAAGTTGATAGCAAATGCCTCTTGGTAAGCTGTTCTGCAAACTTATGCTCGTGTAGCAACATGGACAACGTATCATTCCATGCTGGCTCTATTGAAAGAAAACGATCCTATCTTTCAGTTTAAAAAAAAAAAAGAAAAGAAAAAAAAAAAAAAAGCTGTAACTGTTGAAGCCGCATGCATCTAATAAGCTACTTCTAAATCTGCCTCTATCATTTTGGTCTGTGGACTAGCAGAACAAAGCTTGCAGAATCCTTCTCAAGTAAGTATTGCTTTCTCTTATTAGCATATTTGCATACTTTTTAAAAATTTCAAATATATAACAGCTAGTAAAGAAGTCATCAGCACTGAATTAGTAGTGCTGCAATATGACAACTGAATGCCTGCTTTAAACATGAACTAGCATGTTCTGTTTCATCTGGCAGACATTACTGTCTTAAAAAGGAAATATTTAATATATTAAGATACAAACCAGCAGATTCTATGAATAAAGCTTCCCAAAGCTGCAGTGCTAGAAAGCTAATGGAATGATTTATAATTGACTGTCATAGAGGTTTTTTAACATGAGTAATGCCTTTTTTGTTTGCATAATACACATCACAGAACATATCTGTTTGATCTCATCAGAAATGGAATATGTATTCTGAATATACTACTACTCATTAAGTATGAAATTGAAAAAAATATTTATTATCTTCAAGAAAGGAAAAGTCAGATAATGTCATTATTATTGTTAATAAAGCTAATATGGACACATTGTATAAAAATTTGGAGGAAAATATTTGTAATGGCTGCCTGTAGAATTTTACAAAGTATTAGTCATTGTTAAACTGAACAGAGCATAGATGAAATAGTTTTTTTGTATGAGAAACCACAAAAACACATGCCTTTTGCCAACAAACAGCACACATTGTAGCATGCTTTCTGTATGAGTATTTAAACAGCTGTGATGAACATGTCTCTTTAAAGTAAGATGGGGCTATGGGTCTTGTAAGGAAAAAGAAAACCCAAGATTTTGCTTCGTGTTTAAGCTGCAACTGTTGCATCAGAAAGGAGTTAGGAATAGGTAAACTTCACATTTGATGTGCAAGCACACCATTATCCACATTCAAACAGACTTTTTTTTCCTCATTTGGTCCTAGCTTCTTAAAACCAGTTCGCATGGCATTCAAATTTGGTTGCAAACATAAAGGTTTGCAGTACCCAGCAAACATATATTGTAGCTGCATCTGTATCTATATCCTAGAAACTTATATTACAAACATGACCTATGCATCTACATAACATTATCTATTATAATTTTTATGTAGGTAAAAATACTCTGTAAAAAAACAAATTATTTCTTTAACTTCCACAGAAAAGTACATAAATACCTTCCTTCTGCTCAAATTATTCATTCCCTGAGATCCCATGACAAAAGAAGTCAAGAATTTACAATTTATGTCTCCTAGTCTTTTTTTCAAGTTATTCATAACAAATTTTAAAGTATACAGTATACTGTCAAACCAACTCATTTATATGCAGGCGAGCTTTTTTTCAGCAAACTTCCAGGACATACTGAAGCATGGAACTGGAACAACCATTTCCTTATTTAATGTGTAAGAGAAATAGAAAGTCTTTGGCAGATTATGCATAGGGAGCAATAAAGAATGACAGCACACATAACAAAGTTACTGTGTTGTAGATACGGTGAACAATAATAAATGCTTCCTTTTGCAAGCAATACTAAGCTTCAGGCTTAGTACTAAGCATCAAGCTTCAAAGGCCAGCTCTGAGCAGCCTATTAATTAGAAGCTAATAATTGAGAGATTTAGTCTGACACCCAGCACCCTTCTCCAAATCACGGGAAAACAGAGGACAGTTATAAAAATGCCAGTAAATAGTAAAGCTTGTGGTACCATCTCCACAAGACTAAAGGAGACATCAGTGAGTAGTAACACCAGTAAGAAGCTTTGATTTCACAGGTATTACTATTCAGAAACAAGAGAAAGTTCTCATTGGTAACTATTTCTCAGATTAGAAAGCTGAGATGGAGGAAGAGGTCTGAATTTGTGAGGCCTCCAAAGGTAAATTGTGACTCCATGGTCAAGGAGGTAGCATTACCTAGATGAAAAGGCCCATTCCTTCTTTACCCTTTGTGGTTTCCTAATCCTCCAAAAGAATAGTCGTAATCAAATCTCACAAATTAGGTATAGGTCAAACCTCCCAGGGACATGACCCACTACAAAGAACTGTGAATTTTTGTAGTATGCACTTGAACAGCTCAGTCAAACACAAAATTTAATAATTTGGATAACCTCACTGGACAGGGGTGGAAAAAAGGATACAGCAATGTAGTGGTTTAGCAGTTACCTGCCCCCCCCCCCCCTTTTATAAACCCCGGGTAGGACTCAAAAACACTGGAAGTTAATAAATGAAGCTTTATATTTACACCAATGCAAAATATACAAGCAAATATTTACAAGGTATAACAGATATTTACAAATATATACAATAAAAAGGTAATATAGACACCACACCCTTCCCAGAGACCAAAATCCCCAAGAGAGGGTAACCAAACACCTCCTACCACCTTTCCACCCTTCCCCAGTCTTATCTCACCACCTGTTGATGCTGCAGATAAGATGAAGTAGATTGGCATAGGAGATTATTAGCAGGGAAGTATTTAGTAGAATTACTCTGAATTAGCTACCAAGACAGAGAGACAAAGGAGAGAATGCAAGAGAAGCAGCCACAGCTCAGAACAGTCCGAAGCCGTCTGCTATCTAGTTGTTTTGAGAAGAGCACTTTTAAAACAAATTTTTTTTTTTTTACTTTGTCAGTAAAACTTTGGTGAAGTGACACACTGTGTTTACCTCTCTCAGCCAATAGTCTAATTTCTCACTCAAATTCTCCAGTTAGCTCAAACCAACACAAGCAACAACTTATTACTTTGTGAATTATACATTTGACAAAGACTTTCTCCCAGTCTTAAAATTTACTCTATTTGTAACATGTAATTAACAGAATTACATATTGCTGCAGATGTAAAAAAAAGATGACAAAGAAAAAAAGATCTCTCCAGTACTCCAGAGGGTATGACTGGAATGGACTTTGGGTAGCCTTAATAACTCAGCAGTAACATGGTATCACTTCAGAAAGGGATGCTATATGGCTTAGCAGTGCTTTGTAGACTGTGACATCTAGCATCAAACTAGAAATGGATTTTGTGAAAGAAATTAGATTGGTATAGGCAATATAGTTTGTGGGGGTTTTTGTTTGTTTATTTGGGTTTTGATTGGTTGGTTATTGTTTGGTTGGATTTTTGGTTTTTTTTGTTTTGTTTTGGTTCGGTTTGGGCTTTTTATTTATTGCTGTTGTTTAGTTTGGTTGGCTGGTTGATTTTTGTGGGGTTTTTTGTTTGGTTGGTTGGTTGGTTATTTTAATAAAGCAGAATTCAGTAGGTCAGAAATATTTTCATTTCACCTGAAGAAAAAGGAATTGTACTTTTTTCCAAGTGTGACTTTGCATGAGAAACAAATTCCACTCTTCAATTCACTTCTCTACTGCCTTAAATTTTCTTCTACTGCCTTAAATTTTCTTATGCTTTTTCTTCCTCTATTTGCCAAATAAGAATAAAAATTATTAAAGGATATAAGGGCTAGGAAGAGAAAAAAGGGAGAGTAAAATGAGGAAAACTCTGTACCTATTTGGGAAAGTCACATGACATTGCTATCCTATCTCAAAGAAGGACAAGTTTTAAAATAGACTCAAAAGATTTGACACTTTCCTAAAAACACGCATGTTCAGGGAGTAGTGGAAGAAACTAAGACTTCGCATCTGTGTATTCTCAGAAGGATCTGTTATTTTGCTTTCTTTTCACCAAGCGACTATAAAGTGAACTGGAGACAGAAAATCGAATGCTAGTGTAATGCTGATGACCTGCAGCTCTACCCATCCTACAGCACGGCTGCAAAGAAATTACTGCACATGAAGAAGAGCTTGTAGAGCAGTTGGATAAAGCAGAAGCTGACCAAGAAAAAGATGATGGTGCCAGAGGACAGGAAACATTTTGAAGATTCCTTAATAGTCAAGGTATGCAGCCATGGTTGATCACTAAACACTAATCTAATAAAGAACCTGTTATTCACACATTATAATCTTCTATTAGCTAGAAATCTCCATCTCTCTCAGAAGAGAAAAATAATCACTCAGGCAGATGGTATTACAACCTTTTAGTACTGAGAAATTCTAACATGAAGAAAATACTATACTGCATATTCTCTGAAACTTGGTGTAACTAAATCATAAATCTCTTTCCTATATTGTAGGTAGTTTGTATTTCCCTCTTCAAGGCAGTCCATTTTCTGAATTGTGGATAAATAAAAGATTATTTAAAGCCCTTGAAAAAAAAATCCCAGTCTACAGCTTCATTTTGCTGGATTTTCTCAGCAAGACTAAAATTTCTCTTCATGAGAGAATGAAAGGGAGAAAAGTCCCTTGAGAATTAAGGGTAACAAAATGTCATTATCTAGTGCCACAAGCGTCTCCTACATTTCTTTGAGCAGCTTAAAAAAATATACACAACAACATGTGTCTGCAGTTTCCACCACTAGGAAACAGACAACACAACAGCCAGTAGTTCACAGCTGATACTAATTTGGCTGCTTGCACAGTGATGGAAGGCAAAGTATTCTACTGAACATAGTAAGGACCTGTGTTGAACAGTCTCTTCTGTCATGCTTCCATTAAAGTGATTTTAAGCTTGACATATTGAAGCATTTTCTTCTTATGTTTGCCTCTTCTTCAATATTTAATTAATTTTAAAAAATATTCATATAGCTTGCATATTAAATACATGGCTGACTACTTTTACTGCAGCTGTAGCATTGGTCAGAGAACAGTGACTGTTTCAAGGTGATGCAAGATTCATGTTAAACATCATCTCTCCTCACGTGTTACACACATGCTCAACACTTTACAGGCTTAGCACAGCTCTGTCTAGTATACAGCTATAAACTGAATTAATCAGACTTCTGACTATTGGCAAGAAAGATGGCATAGCAGTTTGTTGCACTGTGTTTGGTCACTCTGCAGCTGTAAGATAGACAAATGTTTTCCAAATCATAGTGGAGAAGTAGGTTAATGAGAATTTAGAGAAATTTAGATCCTTTAGATCATTATATTTAGATTCAAGGTTGGATGCAGGTACTCTCCACCATGCTGTTTCCTGCATAGAAGCATGAGTTTCTCAAATGTCTTTAGTCTGTAGGACAACACAGTACTTTCCCATATCCTTTTCATGCCAATAAAACCTGATTTAATGGTAGCAGCACTAGTGCAATTTTTAATTTGTCTTTACATAGTACAGACCTAACAATAATTTATTAAATAACCCAAAAAAAAATCATTCCCACTAACAATCACTCAATGAAATGAAGGAATCAAAGTTTCATTTTACCGGACCTGAAGACATTTGGATCTTACAGAGTTATAGCAAATGTCTGCAGGAATTTTCCTTAGGCCTACAGGTAGAATTTTCCTACAGGTCTTTCAGATGAAACCTAGTGAGGTAAAATGACCACAGGAAATGCTGGCTATGTTGCCTGTCCATTAGAAATTATTTGTTCTAAAACAAAATAAAAATGGTGAAGGTAATATTTAGGGAAATGGATTTTTTGGAAAAGCAATACACTTTCTGAGAGAATAGTTAAATAAAACAATGCTGGAACCAACACTGTCTTGCTGAAGAAACTGGGCTAGGCAACCTTGTATCAAGAAAAAATAGTGTTTGGCAACCACACAGAAGAAAAGGGGAAAAAATCTGCTTAAAGAAACCCAGAAAGGTGCATCTGTATTATTTAAAGGGATAAACTTAATGGTAATGCAGAAAGGTCTCATAAAACACCCTGCAACAAAGTGCATTAAATACTAACAGTAGCAGATAAGATGTGATTTTTTTTTTATTAACAGCAGGAGGAAAGAGTATATCTGAACAAGAATGGACACTGTAAGAGTTGGGATATAGCTATTTTGAGAGTGGTCTGTGTGCTGAAGCACTAACATATCTGCAGGGAAAACCGAGAATTTCTAAATTCTCTAAACCCTGCCAACAATAGTGAGTTTGGCTCTGGTGGTCAGGCAGTATTTCTGACCATCTGCAAGGTTGACTTGGAATTAGAAATAAAATAACATATAGGAAATACACTCCACTACAGTGGAAACATCCCCCACTGCTGTAATGAAAGCAGCACAGTGTAAGTATTGATCTGAAATCCTGGAGTCTAGTGACTACAAAAAGGCTCTGGAACCAACCTTAATTGCAATTCAAACAAACCTTAATGCTGTTTAAAATCAGATTTACATCTTTCTTTTTTCCCCATTAATCAAAAAAAAAGTCTCAAAGTTAGAGCACATTTAGATTTGATTACTTTTAAAATGTATTCTGCTTAAATTATTGTTAATATAGCAAAAAGTGTAATTTTAAATGTCTAAAACCTTGCAAACTTCTTAGGTACAAGAACTGTTGAATGTTGTCTGTTTTGACCTTAAAATGATCATATCTTGCAGAACTCAACCTAAAGAAACTTCTAGTTGTCATAACAACCTACAGCAGCAACTACAAGACAGCTTGTATTTGCTTTTGATACTATTAGCAAAAACTAAAATCTCCTGAAGTTTAAAAAATAGGAATATTTTTAAATTCCCATAGGACTCAGTTTTCCATTTTAAATCTTCAGACAGTGGTCTGTAGAGACATTGCATTGCATCAAGTCATGCTTGCAGGTGACTCTATTATGTACCATTTTTATACAAAATATTTGGTTTCTAATCATACCTATGTAAAATGACACTAAGAAGATAAATAAAACTAAATTAATCTTTAGAAAAATCTTAATGTGTTTTCTTAAGTAACAAATTTACTAGACAAGTCCCAATCTTGTGAAATGAAATATTGAAGCATTGCGAAACTCCTGTTTAAGATGCAATCTTATCTATTATTCTGTTATAAATGTTTCAGACTCAGCAGTCAGTTTATCAGGAAAGGATCAGTATTGCTCTGTTTATGTTCTTATGTTAACAACTAAACTAAAGTAGAGCATCTTAGCCATTGCACCACAAAAAATTACAAACTGGATCCACCTGAGTCCCATGACATGGGACAGGGCTGAAGTGACTGCACTGGGGGCCCCTGAGCAGTGCTGGGTAAGTTTTTCCAATGCAGTCTTTGACAGAAAGAGGCAGGTGGGCAGAGTATAGGGAAGAGGTCATGGACAGACAGGTGGGGGTCAGTGCGCGGGCAGGCAGGAGCACGGAGCAGGGTGAGGGTCAGAGGCAGGAGTCTCACTTATGAATTACCATTATATGAGTCTTGATAGTACATAGAGATGTCACTTTGATCAGGGTCTCATTATGCAAGACTGTGTACCAGTGCAGAGAGATAGCCAGTCCTTCCACAATTTTAAGGACAGTTAATGTTGGCTACAGAAAAAGTGCAGATATTCATCAAACATCCAATAACAGGGTAATGGCAGAGCTGCTAACAAAAGATACCTTATTTACAGTAAAGTCCATCAGTTATGTTAGTTTTCAATTGATTTTGCACAGGCATAATGACTTCTTTCAAGAATTGGGACCATAATTTCTAAAATAGGTCAAAATTAATGTATACGTTTTTTATCTTAAGATTAGTTTAATGCTAATATGAAAATTTTAGAAGAACCTGGAAATAAGGCAAACATCTGCATAGTAGAGGCATGTTGCAGCAAGAAATTACAGAATTATGAGCTCTATGAAGATATTTGTTCTGAGAGTACTGCAGCAATGCATTGCTATTCACAGACATACCTGCTTGCACTAGAATAAGAAATTCCCTTTATGAGTAATAACTTCAAAGACATTTATATGTATAACATAAAATAAATTAACACTTTAAAATGTAAATCACTCAACATGGAAAAAATACGATCATCAAACCATTACAAGAGTTCAAAGTTCAAAGTTTTGATTTAATATTGAGATTATCTGTTTGTACATGTGACTAGTGGAAATAATTTCAGTGATTTCAGATAATCTCTGGAGAATGGAGAATTTTTTGTGAATTTATTTAAGGAGGGCCACTGAATAATATTTGTTATTATAGTTATACTAACCAAGATTTAAAGGGACTGATATGAAAAGATAATTCAGGTAAGATGACTTAGTTGTCATTTTGCACTTGTGGCTCCTTATTTTTTCTTAATAATTTGATATATCTGTGTCATATATCTGAACCCATTAGAGAGAAATCATCTGAAGCAAGAGAAAAAGCAGTACAAGCAGTATAAAAACCCACAAATGGGAGGGGTTTATATGCCTTACCTCGGTTACCTATAACCTATATTCTAATATTTTTTCACATTTTTTTAGAAGTTGCATTTGTCTCCTATATAGATGACATATTTCAGAACAAGCAGGCTCGTTCCTGACAATGGAAGACAATTACATGAGCCATTTTTCTGGCTGTGTCACAGACTTCTGTCAGATTCACATCTTCACATTTGCACATATGCAAGGGATAGATCAGCTTGCTCTTATAGTTAATATAGCTTTGTTCATGCACAAATGAGCCCAGTCCTTCATGAATAAAAAAGCTCTACTCCAAATATGTACAAGCCATTACAGATTCTGGCTCAGCAATGAGGCTTACTCTGTTTCTGAAACAGACATGTTAATAAAGTCAATTAAAACTGCAGAACTCACACTTTGCCAAGCTCTAATGGATACTGCAAGGCAAAAGACCTGAAATGCATTAGCTACCTCTTTGGGGAATTCTGTTTGCTTCAATGAGCAACCATAAGTTTCTAGGAGTCTGTATTATGACATACTGAAAAAGTCCTTAATTCTGGCTTTACAAAGAAGAGAGTAGTGCTGTATTGTTCCCTGACTGCACTGAAAAGGTCATGAAAATCTTTGTGTTGACAGTAAAGAGCATTCGTCAGCCCTTTAAACTGCTACCATTCACATTCAAGTGAGAGAGGAATAAATACATCTAAAAAAAAAAGATGATGTGAGCAGGATTTATGGCATTTTAAGCCATATTGTCTCTGTGATCACAATGTTTGTAACATTTGTTGGAAAGGCACAGTCCCATAGAAAATATGAAAGCATTTCAGAAACTAACTCCAGTAAAAGCAATTGATTTCTGATGTGTTAAAAGGATCTTCCTGTCCTCCTGTTATTTGCAAAATTAATACACTTACTATGTTAATTTGAGTGATTTGCAACACTTCAGCAGCTTTTATGTACTGTAGTTTAAATGAGTTCTGAAATCACCAATGTAGAGACAATAAATTCTGTGCAATGGGCAAACTAACTTGTAATGAGGAACTTGAATATAATGTCCACTCCAAAAGTCCATAGAACTACATTTCCATTCAAGCCATCTCTGAGTTTTCAGATATGTATATGCTCTTCACTCACTTTTTTCCCCTTCCTTGCTACCTTCTCTTACTCCTTAATCCAAAAAAAGGTCAGGTGACTTACCTTTACTATTATGGTAAAGGAAGGAGATTAAAGAAAAAGGTCTTGAGTTGTTTGGTTTATTATTATTATTACTGCATTCTTTAGTGAATTTCTGTAGCAGCATATCATCAGGACACTTCAAACCTTCATGATGATTATGAAGTCAGATTATAGCTCCTAATTTCACTTAAAGTAGCCTTTAGGCTAGCTCTCACATGCATAAAGCAAACATAGACCTCCTGCACTTCACAGTTCAAACTTGCTTGTGTATAAGGACAGTACAGAATGAGAACAGCTTCACATTCAAAGTACAGGAAGAACCCATCAGTACTACTCCAGACTCAGTTACAAAGCTGAAATACTGCGTTTTGCTTTTGATTCAAACCTTAAAAAAATATTTTAGAATTACAAATATGGCAAGAACAGCTGGTAGAAAGTGAGGATCACATTCTCTTTTTCCCTTTCTGTGTCTACAAGATGTGTCACCAAGCATTCTCATAGAATAGCAAGCACTAGTAGCATTAGGACAATCTAGCATGACCTTCCCTACTATCGGATTTTAAAAAGCCCTGAAACAGAACCACACCAGACCTTACTTAGTAAGAATTGATCCACATCACAGTAGTTTGGTTTCTAGTTCAACAGACAGGAATATATCATATGCTGCTTTGGATCAATCAAAGCCATGCTCATCCACAAGGCACTCAATACCCTGGAAAATTTGCATGTCCTATAGATTCCATTCATTAGTATGGTTAATTAAAATTATGGGAACATTGTATTGATCTAATTATGAAACATATACATAATTTGGGATGCATATGGGATAAAGTGTGGTGTCAGCACAGTTATGCCTCTCAAAGTCATGCCTGTTGTCTTACAAGATAGAGAAGGATTTATGGGAATGCCAGCTGACATACAGGCACAAAAATAAATGGAGTCACAATCAAAGGGCTCCATTTCCTCTGTTAAGCCAGAGGGAGCTGTGCCTGGAAAACCATCCAAGCAAGAGAGGGTTGGCAGGGTGACTGAAGAAAGAGCATTCAGTGCATCCACCGCCGCGTGTGTACCAGAAGTAGGAACTGATGTGGAGAGGAAACTCTCTGGAGATTTGACAATGAACAGTTACTCAAAACGCTGCAGCTCCAGTGAGGACAGCTTTGAGTTACAGGGTGGCACAAGGTCAGAAGCTAAAAGCTTTGTTAAAAGCAAAAATAAGGATGAAGGCTATCGACCCCATCGATTAAAGCACTGTCAGAAAGGGAGTGAAAAAATTCACAGACTGGAACACTCTTCTCTCCATCCAGCAGAAGTGGGAAACATAAGCCAAAAGCTCCAGAGACAGAAGAAGACTCACAAGAAAAGCAGTTCCTCTGCATCTGATTTGAGCTTGGTGAGTCAGGGATCATCAAGCTCACTGTCTGTTGTGGAAGAAAAAATAGAAGCTAAACTCAAATTCTCTCAATTTATTAATGAAGTTACTTTCAGAGTGCTTGATCCCATGAGCCTGAGGGCATACCGAGCTGCTAAACTGAAAAATACCTTTTCAACCAGCGTGAGAAGCTTAGATGATTTGCATATTAAGAGAAAGTCTTCTGAAAGCTGGAAAGAGAACATTCTAGCTGGGAAAACCCATGAAGAAGCAGACTTAGAAAGTCTGAGAAGTGACGACATTGTGGCTGGAGCACGAACACGCAAATTAGAGAAATCCTTCTCCCTGGATACAAGTCATTCTCTCAGGTCACTTGATAATGGTGCCTCATGCATTACAAGAACTGGCTTGCCTGTAGAAATTATGATTTCTCAAAGCAAACAAATGCCAGCCACAAAATCTGCATCTCTGCCTAGAAGTACAAGCATGGTGAGCTCTCTTTCAAATCACTTTTTGGGTGGTATGTGAGAAGTAACTATTTGAGAAGTGTTTTGTCTCTCTGGGTGGGCTCTTACTGTACATAATCTTTTCCTCAGGGTGAAACAAACATGGAGGGTTTATTTTTAGTAGCCGAAGAAACCAGTTCTAGGAGGTATGGAAGGAAAGAAAGACAGGATACAACACCCTAGTCCTTTTACTTTGGTGAAGGAAGTCTTTATGAGATCAAACAAGAAAGGTATTCCTACACTGCAATGAAGAATACATATAACTAGGTCAGGTCAGTTTGCGTAGTAACTCTCAGAAAAGGGTGAATAGAACACTCTGACAGTCTATTCAGGCAGCTCACTAATTTAAAATTTGCTTAGGTATGTCTACACTAAGCAGGCATGCTCCATTAGTGTGTCTAAACACCAGCAAGAGTTCTAACATCCTGAAAAACGTTTATAAGGTTTGTTCATCTGGAGAAATACATCTAGATTGATAATTTTGTTCCTGATTTCTCTCAGAAACAAAATGAAACAAAACATAACAAAAACCCCCACAGACAAACAAACAAACAAAACCCCAAAACATTAGCAACTGAAAAAGAAAGGGAAAGGCTGAACCTTTCTTCAATGGCTTGGTCAAAAATATTTATGTTTTTAATTTTTTCTTATGAGATTTTTTCATTTGTCTCAGGACAAGGTATTCATGTTTACTGAGGAGGTCAAAGGGAAATTGTTCTTTGCTTGCATAGCATTGTTAGAAATTGCAGGCTGCCAAGTGCTCAACTGATACAATATGTTATCATGTCTCCAGAGCAGGAGTTGTAATTCTGCTAAAAGAATAAAAGCCCAGGAGCTGTTGCTTAACACTATACACATGTACACAGATGTTGCTAAAACGGGAGCTGCTACAGATGCATTATTATTTCAGAAGTCTATTCAAATTCAAACAAATAAACAGAACACTGTCTGTTTTCACAGAGGACTGTGGCAAGTGGAAGAACATCTCATTCTTAAGAATTTAATACAATCTTCAGCAGCTCAAACTTGGAACTTTATAGGATGTGCTTGGATGTTTTGATTATCACCTGTCAAAGATGGATAGAGGGAGAAAAGAAGCAATGAAAGATAATCAAACAGAATTTGCACACTGTTACATCACATACAATGGGAGCAGCCTGCAAAGCAGCCAGGAGGCTCCAGCCTAAGTCCATGGCAGGATATTGTGTTGTTCACATTTCAATTAGCCATCTGTCAGAATGCCCTGTAATTTCATTCAATTGATGAAGGGATCAGTCTATCCCAATTTAAGCATCAGCTTGCTCTAAATCTAGTAATTTGAATTAAACGCAGTAGTTACCAATCATTTTATCTTAACAAACAAGCAACCTGTCATACCGCAGAGCTAAAAATCAAAAAAGAAAGGGATAGCAGGAAAGAAAACAAAAGTAAAACACATTCAGACACATCTACAACTCATGTCTCCTACATGCAAAAACTTTTACTTCTATGCAATTTATTTAGTGCAAGCCCTTACCTGAAGCATGCCAAGCAAGAAGCAAAAGAATACCTGTACAGACAACCATAGGTACCATTACTGTAAAGATATATACATATTACTTTATTATGTAATGTTCATTTGAATATGCATGTAGAACATTGAGTAAAACTGTTCCATGTTTTAGTTGCCAAATTATTCACAGACAGAAGACAATCTTCAAGAGAAATAAATTGATCCAGTTACATTGTCTTGAATATAAAAACAAGACAGCAGATGTATTACATATACTGAAGAGCATAAAACAACATGCTTGAAAGTTTGAGGTTAGGAAAGATGCACCTAATAAAAAAAAAAAGGAAGTGACTTAGAAGAAGAATACTATGACATTTCCTCCTGTCTGTTATGCTTTCTGAAGAGCCCTGAGGTGTCTGCAGCTATGTCTGCACTACATTTGATGTGTCTATATTGGATACAAACCCACTAAAGTGATTTTCAACTTCCAGACTTCTGAGAACTGGTCAAAATGTTCTGGGACATTTCTGCAGCAAGTATTTATCAGTTTGCAAACAGCTGCCACAGAAATGAAATCTCACAAAGAAAATATCTTCACTCAAGAGCAATGCAGAGGAATTTCCAGACAGCTAGCAGGGTCAGAGGATGCTCCAGTTAGTGATTCAGGTTAAAGGGAATAATGATGGGTAGAAAGCAATTACAAAATACCATAGACATGACATTGTTATGGTCTAAATATTTAAGCAACCTGGTCAGTAAAGTGAAAGTATTTCTCATTTATATGTATTAATCTAAATTTAGAGTCACTGAATAAATAAGCACAAAAGCCAAAAATTATTTAAATAAATGAAAGTGACTAGAAAGCGATTTGTTCACCAGTGTAGAGGAGGGTGAACAAATTGAGACTCTGTCTCCCAGACTGAAATGAAAATATGAGTTCATCAGGCTGAAAAATATACGAAAAGTCAAAAAAATTCAGGAAGAGTCTGAAAAGTGTACACAACATAAAGTTTCTCAGAATTTGGAACACATGCTTTCAGAATCTGCTCAAAGAGAGATTAATGCAGAGAGAAATGTGGATAAGTCCAAATATATTTTCCTCAGATCCGGAGTACATTTCAAAGAAAGCCGGGCATGAGAGCAGACTCATCTGTGTCTTTTAATACACATTTTATCTTAAATATATTCATTCCAAGTAACAGATGCCTCCAGGAAAGCTCTGAATAACACTGCTATTACTCTAGGAGGAAACTATGGGAAAAAACTTAGTTCTTAAATAATCATCCAGGATACCAACATCAGACATTAATAAGTTTGCAACATCCTGAGATTTGAAGGAACTTGAATATTAGTTTTCAGTTAACTTTAATTGTACACAAATAAGGATCAATTTTCAACTAGATCTTGTCTTTATGTATACACTTAGCTTGGACAAAGGACCATATAACATAATATAATATAATATAATATAATATAATATAATATAATATAATATAATATAAGACACCAATTTTTCTCTATCATAAGAAATCAGGCTTACATCGCTCTTAGAAGAGCTGTATCTTTAAATCTTATTAGAAATTATCAGTAATATACATTCTGTGTGAAAGAGGTCTTAGAAGGACTTAATTATTGACTCATGGTTGCAACCATATGTGTACATATGGTAAAGAATTGTGCACGTTTCATCTAAGGTCATAGCATAATCTCATCACACAAAATAATAAAGGTCAAGACTGATCAATACAAATTACTTACTAAGCAGCAATATCCCCTCTGAGTTGCTAGAAATACAATGTTCCAATTTGGTGCAGAGGATGTTGTCTTAAAAAAAAAAAACCAAAATTGGCTTGAGTTGCAATAATGGCATTTGTACAAAATATTTTGGAAGACTTCAGATGCTATAAAATAGTGAATTTGACAAGTGATCAGAGAGCAGAAACACAGAGTTGCTTGGTAGGAACTAACTGTGCTTACAGAGCAATGTCAGAGAAAAATTTAGCTGCATCCTTCCAAAGTGGCACTATTGAAGGTAGAGCCAACAACAATCACTCATTACCTAGACAGCATCATCGCATGAACACAGCCTCTGAAGTCAGAGTGATGCGTCTGCATGGTAACTTATTAGGTGGGCTTCTCAGGCTGGTTTGGCATCAGCTTCAAGATTTCTTCTATATTTGGCATAATACAGGCTATAAGCTAACTGTATCCTTGTTCGTCTTTCATCTCCATCCATTTTTCATCTCACAAATGAATTGCAGAAAGCTCATTAACCAGCTCAGCTACAGCCACCTGTCAGGACAAAGTACCTGAAGGGTCACTGATGCAGTAGTTCTGTCTGCTGTGTGATTTAAAGGGCTATAGTTTGGCTCCATACAAGGAAGTCGATTCTCTCCTTGTGGTGTTAGAAAAACTATCTGAAAACAAATTATTCATTTTTCACTCTGATTTCAATCAACATGTGCTCTAAAGTGTTTAATTACTATAGCCTTCAAGATGGAAAGGAACAAATGCGTGTTACAAAGGTTTGCATCTGTTTGAAATGCAGAAGAGTGAAGCACAAGCTAGAATAACAGACCTTTTCATTCCTCTCACAAGAAATTTAAATTACAGTAATTATTGCAAAGAAGAAATACGACTAGTGAGGACCTTTATATAGGATATCAAGAAGATTCAGATCCTGATTAACTAATATAAAAAAACCTGTTTAATTCTTAAGCAACCATATAGGTAGCCTTCTGAAGTGTCATAACCTTTAACACAAATTAGTAAAATTACACTCATTTCTGCCTTGCTGCATGAGGATTTCTGTTGTTCATTACAGGTTCCCTTGCAAGAAGAATGCCTTAGTGTGGGGATGGCTCTCTGAAGGTGCAGGGGCATCTTCAGAAATTATAGCCTCATGCGCCTGAACTTCCCAGGCATGAAGGAACTTGCAGCAGAGGAAGACTGTCCTTCAAAATCTGTGGATAGAACACCATAGCAATAGAAAATACAACCAGTCTTCCATTTCTAAAGTAACTCAGTTTCTAGGGCATCTGAGTTCTAACAGAATCTCACTGAAAAAGTAGACAAGGTGGTGACATATCTTTTGCTCTAGGACAGAGATTTTTTTCTAAAGAAGGCTTTCAATCTCATTTCAACCCTTCCAGTCTGCTACAATACTGTAAAAAAAGTATTTTTTTCTTGAACGAATAACAAATCTTTCATTTCCATTTACAGTATAGTGAAGTTTACAAGTAAGATTTAGGCTCAAATATATTATAATGGAAAGATCTATTATTTCAGTGGCTCATGCATGCAATAATTTTAAAGAGAAATAGTAAAAGGTGGCACTAGTAGTGGGGAGAGATGAAATGATTTGTCCACATCAGTGATCAAGTCAGCAGCAGAGCACAGGCCTGAAAAGCTTCCCAGTGTCCTATTTTCTGGTCTGTTCCTGCTCTTTCAGACAGACAGGACAATACAGAATTACTCTCAACTGCAGACATAATGAAGCTTTGATCCACTGCTCTGATAACTCAAGGTTACCAGAGAAAGGTAAGAAAGAAAACTATATCAGATGCTTTGATTCTTCAGCACAACACGCATATGACAGACCAGATCACTAAAGCCTCATGTGAGTCTCATATGGTGATGGAAAATGCCACATGGCCACTCTTCCTGGTATCCTAGCCTCTCTTGCAATGCTATCCTGCATGACACTGCTTTGAAGTTTGCTTCCCTCTGCCTTGCAAGCTGGAGGTGACTGTTAGTAGCCTAAAAATGTTTTGTGAAAATAGCTATTTCAAAACACATGCCTTAGTTTCTTCATGAAAAATGCGCTTGAAAAAAGGTATCAATCACTTCCTTTCACCACTCACAGACATCAGACAAATACAGCAATTGTCAGCCTTACTAGCTTTGTACTTGTTGTCTTATAAAGTGAGCATAGATACTAAGCTGCTAGCAATATGAACGATAACAACTTAACTGTTATTTTTTCTTAATCTGCATATCTCTGAAAACAGTCTCTGGTGTGGTAATAGTGTGTAAGAATCATAGGTCAAAACTATAGAATTATAGAATGATTCTATTTCTACTTCTGATATCAACACTTTTTCTAATTCTGCACAATGCTATTACAAAATTGTCATTTTGGGTGCAGTAGTAATGAGTATTGCAAATGAGTATTACAAATGTATGCAGATCTATACACTTGTAGTTTCCAGGGTAGGTAAATTAGCTTTATGATACATCATAGGTATTAGACAGCCAAATAAACTGAGCTATAAAATCTGAGGGGCAAAAGCAATGTTTTCCACAGATTAAGCTATTTTAAACATCTCTTCAGTCTCTGTGAGGACTTAAGCCATGTTAGGTTTGAGGCATATATTAGTTGACCTAGCAGAAGTCAAACTCAGGTAAGATGAAACTCAGAAAAAATTCAAAGTCCAAGTACTTACACGGTGCTGAATCCTGTCCTTCATTTTGTTAGTGACATTTATGCTACAGTCACAAGATATGGGAAGCCAAGAGGACCATGCGCAATTTCATCTATAGTTAACAACTCTTGTCCCAGTAATGTAATATTGACTCCTTTTTCCACTGCTAAGAGCAGTGCAGCAGCCATGTACTAGAGGAGAGATCAGCATAATGTTTTTAGAGCAGCAGATGTGACATCATTTTACAAGCAACAGTATGAGCAGATGGTGTTTAGAGACTTCTCCTTGCCTGCTCTAAAACACCTCCGTTGGGTCACTAATGGATCCTTCATCTAGTTGAACACAGTGCATAAAGCTACAACGTTCCCAAGATGACACATATGGTCATTTACAGCTCCTCAGCTCATCAAATACAAATTAGATCAAAATCACCTTTACAAAGCATAGACATCTCTAAGCCAGTTCTCAAAAGAGCAAGCTATTCATTCAAGACAGAATAAAACAAAGACAGTCTGAGCTTCTTGACAATAAAAAGAACATGTTTTCAGTGGAATTAAATATCTGACTTTCAAGCCTGCAATTTTTGAAGTTAAGTTTTGTACTTGAGCTGCCCTCCCGCCCAGCCCCCTCCCACTCCATTTATTATAAAAGAAAGGGTGTAGCAAGTGAATAAGGAGGAAGACATTTGGATAAAGGAACAGACATTATTATAATGATGCATATCTGAACAGGATTCAGGACTTCAACTAGAATACATAACCATTTACTAGCCAAAACTACTATTTACCTTCAGAAGGGCAGCTACTCATCCAGAGAAAAATGTTGAGTGCATGCAGTTCACAGTAATTTCAGTATCTCTTGTCACTAACCATAGGAAAGCAACATTAGTAGCCATAAATATTTACTGTTCCTTTTCCAGTGTTTTTTGTTAACATGACTTTTCCCATTTCTTTGAGTTTGAAAATCACTTCTCAGTTGCACTTTCTGTCTTTGGGTGCATTTAGAAGGAAATGGTCCTTTCAAAGTAATGGAAGATACAACAGGCTTATAATAATTACTATCAGCAGAAACGCCTGAAAACTGTCAAGCCAGACAAGGGAAGGCAAAAAGAACAAGAGGCATAAAAGACCAATAGATCTTTCTTGTCTGGCCTACATTTGGCCTAAAGGCCTTCCTGTGCAATTTATGACAAGAGTTTAAAGGTATTTCAAGCTGTTTTTCATTTCATCATTTAGCCAGAAGACTGTTTGCAATGTTCTCAAATTTTATTTTTTTTCTCCCTGCCATACCATGGCTTTGGTATATCACAGAAGAGGAAGATATCAGCATGCAGTGACTTTCCCACAGAGATATGCAATAATCGGCACAACTGTTTTGTCTGGTCAACATAGTGAACATCTCTGTATTCTGCCAAGAGAAGATTCAAGTGTAAGGCTCTACTCAGAGGTTGCTCTGATTTATTTTTCACTTGTGAATGACTGATATTTTTTATCTACTTGTTCTAAAGTTTTCAGTGTTAAAATCCTACTGACTGACCAATTGTATGCAATTAATAGAAACCTAAACATAACCTTGGTCCCCTCCCCATCATGCTCTACCATCAAGCCTAACTAACATGAAGGTTCACTGCTTATTATGAGACTAGCAAAGTGTGAGTTTCATGGAATCACAGAATTGTTTTGGTTGTAAAAGATTTTTAAGATCATTGAATCCATTATCTAACTACCAAGTCTGCTACTAAACTGTGTTCCTTAGCACCACCTTCAGAAATGAGTATTCAACCACCTCCCTGTGGTGCTTATTCCAGTGTTTAATAACTTTAAGTGAAAAGTTTTCCTGAAATATCCAATCTAAATCTCCTCTGGTGCAACTTGAGACTATTTCCTCTCCTTCTATAACCCTATGTCCTGTTTTGGAGACAGAAAAGGGGGTAATCAGTATTACATTATTCTGCCAAAGCTGCATTTGAATCGTCTCTTTTCTCTGAAGGCTTGGTGCTCTGTGGGTTTTAGTGTTATAACAGAAAGTGCAGCATTAAAATGCTTAGGCTGACAAATTTCAAGAGCAGAAAGTTTTATGATCTACCAGGTGAACTGAAAGATTTTATACTGCATGTATGTCTCAGAAATGAAGCCTACCTGCCCCAAAACCATGACTCAGAATATCAGGAAATACTTGAGGTCTAATAAAGAGAAGCAGAACCCCATTTAGGAAGTGGCTTTATATTTGTGAAATATATAATTTTTTATAAAAATCTTTAAAATGGCATTTCACAGACTAGGTCAGACATTTATTTCAATGATTTACTCTTCCCAAAGGGGCTTAAATTTGACCTTCTCAGATGACAGTCTTCAGTGCCAGAAGTTTTAGATGACAGGAAAACACATTTTGTGGGTAAGAAAGAAGCAGCAGATGCCATAAATCTTGGCTTTAAAACAGTCTCTCTTGATACTCTCATAAGTAAGCCAGGAAAATAAGGGGGAAAATATTAAAAGGTAGATGCAAAACTGATTGAAATATCTTATTGAGAGGGTAGTACATAATAATCAGTTGTGACTGAATCATGACTCAGGAAGACAAATACTATTTAGTATTAGCAAGCAGATGCATTTGTTTTGAGATACCATTGCTATCTGTCTACAGAGAGTATATAAAATATGCAATTCTGCTCTTTTTCCTGATCTAGAAAATACAGGAGCACATTTACATGGCTCTGTAATACTCTTGAGAGGTTGCTATTGAAATTTCCAAAAGTATGGCTTTCCAAGAATAATAATGCACCTACTGAGTTTAAAGGAATATTTTCGATTTCTGAAAACCAGCTCTGGTGGATTTTTCTCTGTGGTGGAAAGCTTATTCTATAGGCAGAATGGACAGAAAATTGTTTAAATATCTCACTCTGTTTCTCACCCCCAAAACCACCATGTATCTCCAACTAAATTTGTTTCCTTTTTCACTACCAAAAGGATATTCAAGAACTTGTTTGGAGCTTAACTGAAAAAATTCAAGTGAGTTTATGAAGTGCCTATTGGTGAACAGTTAGCTTGAATGTAGTCTGCAGATTTTCTGCTGTGACAGTGAGTCCAGAGGAGGGCCACGAAGTTGATCAGAGGGCTGGAGCACCTCTGCTATGAGTACAGGCTGAGAGAGTTGGGGCTTTTCAGCCTGGAGAAGAGAAGGCTTCAAGGAGACCTTGTAGTGGCCTTCCAGTATCTGAGAGGGGGCTACAGGAAGGCTGGGGAGGGACTATTCACAAGGTCTTGTAATGACAGCACAAGGAGTAATGGGTTTAAACTGGCAGAGGGGAGATTTAAATGGGATTTTAAGAAGTTTTTTACAGTGAGGGTGGTGAGACACTGGAACAGGTTGCTTAGGGAGGTTGTGGCTGCTCCCTCCCTGGAGGGGTTCAAAGCAAGGTTGGATGAGGCCTTGGGCGACCTATTCTAGTGGTAGGTGTCCCTGCCTATGGTAGGAGCTTGGAAGTAGAGGTTCCTTCCAACCTAAACCATTCTGTGACACTGTTGGCTAACAGCTCTCAATTCCTGGTGGCAAATTCAATACCTACAAAGATAAGCTAAAATTATTCAAATGCACATCTGTATCTGTCAAGCTTATGAGCTGTTTGCATTAATATGTGGTGTTAGTTAGGCAGGAATGATCAGTGATATGGCAGTCTTTGTCTCCTGCTCCCTGCTTGAATAGCAAGAGCATTTTAAACAAAAGAGAATGAGGAATAAATATTGGACCTATTCGTACAGTAACACTTGTTCTATTGAAAACAGAGAGGCATTTCCCACAAAGAACAGCTATTCCCCACATAACTCTAGTAACAAAAACCTGCTGTGTGAACATGGTTAAAATGAGCAGCTATTGAGGATCTGAAAACTGGTTCACAACCACTTATTTCTGCAGCAGCCAGCCAGACCTTCACACCACTTGCTATGCTGCACTGTGCTGCAAGCTCACAGAAAGTACCAGACACGTCCTATTTCTGGAGACTCAGAGCCTTGCAACCAGAAAACTGGGACTGCCTTTAAACCATCAGGGTGAAATAAAACAGCCACAGCCACTGCTGAACCTTCAGGCACCAGAGGGCACCTATAGGCCATAGTGGTCCTAACTACCTGAGGTGACCCCCACTCGGGACACAGCCTGGGATCCCATGATAGCCTCCGGGTGCTGCTAGTCCTTGTCCCAGTGAAGCTGCAGCAGGGTCAGTCTCAGCTTTCTATGGTCCTGCCCTGTCTAGCCATGGAGTCCATCAAACGAGGCCCACGGCCCAGCCCAACTCTGTCCCCAGAGAGATGTTTAGTGTCCAGGGCTGTGGCTACCCACAGTGCCCCTGCTGCTGCCTGGCACAGGCCTCAACTGCCAGACCCTGCCCTAACAGACCCCAGGGAATGCCACAACCCTGTGGCTGCTGGGCCCCAGGGATTCTCAAGCTCCACAGCGGAGCACACAAACATAGGGCAGATGGAGACAATGCTCTGCCCAACACTTGTGTCCTTTCACTCCAGCAGAGCCAGTCCCCAAATAGCAGCAGAAGATAAAATATTTCTCATTACATGAGAGGTTATTGCAAGGAGGGAACAGAAAAACCACACAGAGCTAAAGCTACTCACTCATCATAAGGAATTTACATAAAGTAACAAACTGGTAATAAAATACTGCAAACACTGTCTTTGTGGGTGCCCATATTAAGCAGTGTAATGCTTTTCTGCATCCTTTGTCTTGGATATGTCCATCTTCACTATTCAGTATTTCAAGGTTCTCTATTGCCTCTTTTTTTAAAAAATGTTTTTGTTTTTGGGAGTTTTTTTAATGTTTTAGTAAGTCAAAATGGGTGCTAAACCAGTCAGCAAAGTTACATGAAGGAAGAGTACAGTCCATTACAATCAATGTAGTTAATTAAAAAAACAATTAAAACAGAAAGAGTAATGAGAACTGGAACACAATAAATAATTAAAACAAAATTCTTTTGGCTCTTTTGCTGAGCCACTCAGTCCCCACTTAAAAGTAAATGACTTTTTGCTTCATTGATAGCTACAACAGCAGACCTTATGCAATTCTACCATCTCCTCCCAGTGTTAGAATGTAATTGCATACGCTCCCCTTTCCCACTTTCCTCTTGCTTTACCTGCTTCCCAGCCCACTGTTGAACTACCAGCGCTGCAAAACTCAGAGCTGGACTAACAAGACACAAATACAGGGCAGCCAAGAAGAATTTGGTGGTAGAAAATAACAAATGCCTGTTAAGTTTTTCCCCGAAAATGTAAAACATTCTTTTACTGTAAGAAGCTGTTGGTAAATTATTACTTTTATATTTATTTATATCTGAAATAGGAAGGACAGAAAGAAGACTTTGGCAGCTTCATTGTACCTTACTCAGCCATTTTGGAGTGCAGGAACTAATAGTGCAGGAGGCAACCTGGGGAGAAGAGGCTTTGTTCTTCAAGCAGCAGGCATTCAGAAAAAGAGCTGGGTAGTAATGTAGCTAACTGCTTAATTTCTGAGCTCAGATCTGCAGGAATCATTTTTGCAGATTATTGTGTATCTGTCTGATATTACCACATCAGTGTTACAGCTCTATAAACTGTGTATTGATAGCTATGGTCGGTTTCCTGCTTTTCTTGTATTCATTCAAATCTTAAGTGTTCCTTTCTTCCTTGAACGAAATACACCTCTCCCTCATGTTGGGAAATAGTGACAAAGAGCAGGTTGTTGGGAAGAAAGCTTCACCTTTCACTTTTTCCTTACATAACTTCTCCAGTTCTTTGAGAAGGAATAAAGTGAGCCCTTCTGGCTCAGTCACTATTTAATAACATGATAATTAGCTAAACATCATAACGACTAGGGATTAAATATTTTCCACTCTTATTGGACTTCTATCATCACAAGAAAAACAACAGGCAGCTTTTCTAGTAGCTCAAGTTATTTTAGTACCGCAGATCAATAGCTTTATTGCATTTCTCAAAACTATGGAGCCTAATAGCTATAGTAAATATGAACATGTGTCCTTTAAGCTACAATGGAATTTTATAAAGTTTATGTGAACTGGTGTAATATGCCAGGAACAGCTAGCTAACAGAAGTCTTTAAAATCCCCTTTTTCTGTTAAACAATTGTTAACACCACAGCTGCTCCTGCACTGTGGGACAGTAATGAGAACTTCTGAGACAGATCAAAGCTTTCCTGAGATGGCCAAGGCAAAAGAGGTCATAATACCAGCTTTTCTTACAGTCGTCTGCACTGGTTTATCATGTTACTTTGGGTAAAGGCCCAATTTGGCTCTGCCTTTGTGTCCCCAGCTGTAAAATAACCCTCAAAGTAATCAGTTTTGTGTAGCATTTCAAGACCTGCTCATAAAATGGAAGTGTTCCAAAATCTTAGAAAGCTGAAGGAATTTACCCATAACATGATCAGTTAATTAGCTTATTTGCATAGTTTGAGGAGTCTTTACACTAATGTACACTGGAATTTTTTCCTATACCTCTCTAATTAGGGATGTTTCTCTTCCTGGTAGTCTTAAATATTTATGCCATGCTTTGTTTTGTTTTAAATATTTTTAAGATGTTGCCTGCTACTGAAAACACTGTATCTTTTCCTGAACTACAGAATATAAAAATTAAATTATGAAGAGTGCTAGAACATCATATAACCTTTATATCTGAGAGGAAATAACTTTAAGAATAGTGTGTACAGTCTGGTTGGCAAGATAAAGCTATAGCACTACAAAGTGCTTATAAGTAAAGGCACTATTTTAGTTTGGTGGGAGCGTGGAATAAACTTTCTTGAGGTACTGAGGAACAAGTGAGGTTTGTGTTTACTGTGATAACACATCTATAAATGGCCAGCTCTTTATTTCACTCCTCATTTCCCTAAAATGTCAGCAGCTCTTTCAATGGGGTATTTTTCATAAACATCACTCTCAGGTCCTTCTTTCAGTGACTTAAGTTAGACATACATTCTCCAAAAGAATTATCTACATCACCAAAAGAATTACCTGTTTCCACAAGCCTTTGTACACCTCTCTGTTTTCAACCAGAGCAGACAAGTTGACACTGAACACATATATTTTTATTATTTCACATTTAATCTATTTTTTAACCAGAATTTTTCAAGAGCATAGGCTTCTCTCATGAAGAAAAAAATAAATGAGTAGCTTTTAGATAGCATCAGTTTAGTGAAAGAAATATTTCTTTGTCAGTAAGATGTTCTCAGCTCCAGACCAGTAAATCTGGTTCTTTCTAACCTNGATCAGGGCATGATCTCTCTAAGTCTTAGTAATGGCAAAAGTATTATATTTTCTAAGGAGATTTCTTGGACGTCAAATTTAACTTAGCATTTCCCAGCAAAGGTGTTAGAGGTGCAGAATTATATCTGCAATGTTGTTTTAACTGGACATTTAAGGGCATGCAAATCTCTGAACATATTAACCTCTGTGTGTGACACCTAAATTTCTTGCCCTGAAGAAATTATTCTTCTGTTCTTATGCAATTCTGGTAGGCCATGTGCAACAAAAAAAAACCATCAAGCCAATCTGTAATTTAAGTGCATTTTCAACCCCTGAAAACTTTGATCTACAAGGAATGACTGCAAGTCATGGCAACTTTAACTGTCTTGCCAAGATTTCTTTTCAGTCTTTCAGTTCTTGGTGCTGCTTTTGCCAGCCACAGTACAGAACTCAGCCTTTCTGAACTGTAAGGGTGATGCAGTTCAAAATTACTTCAATCACAGATTTTCTATATTTGCACTTTCCTTTTATAGCTCAAAGTTAAAAATATATTTCTACATTAAATATAGCACTCAACCCCCTGTAATGCAGTTCTGTAGTTAAATTACTACAGAATTAAATTAACTGGAAACTATTAACTCCAGCAAAATTGCAGCAGAACTTGCTACTGTCAGAAATAAATCTACCTTTCCATTATCTTGTTCTGAATTGTCAGCTGTAACTTTTACAGATGAACTTTTACAGGTGAACCATTAAAATATTTTCCAGTTGTCTTTTGTATTTCCAAAAATACCTGATCCAGCAGATCTTTGCACAGCTCTGCTCCTTTGTGTTTTCTGTAGTTTTTATTTACAACTGGTGCAATGGGGTGTTGCACATTCACTGTGTTCACTTTGATCACTATGTTCACTTGTCTCCACTTAACAGATCAAAACTTTAGTCACAGCCATGTTAGTGCTTTATATTAACAATTCACCTCTCAGAAATTAATTTTTAAAGTATGAAACAAAAAAGGGAGCACAAGGGGAAAAATGTTCTGAAAGAGTTACAGCTTTGCCATAAAATCCTGAAATTGTGTTCACTGGCTTTTATTTATTTATAGAAAATTTGGTTTGAGGATTATGACTAATATTGTAGAAAGAAAAGTGTGATAATATTTGTGCTTTTATTGTCAATGTAAAACACATTATGACCACTGTGGAATTGATTATAACTGAGAAGGGAAGTCAAAGGCAAAGCAGCAGAATCTGCTAGTGCCATCTTGCAAATGCTCACAAAGGGACACTGTGCTTTCTGGTGTGTTAGGCAATGAAACAAATACAGGTAGACAATACGCTCACGTGCTGGGAGCCACCACTCTTCCCCAGTTTTGGGTTGCATATCAAAACTGAGTGAGATGCATGTGACAGCAACTACTTGGAGGTAGGAGCGAAGTAACTTTGAGACTGATTCCCAGGTGGTAGGTGGTGATAGCTTCCCTGGGATTTCATCACATATGAGCTGGTCAGCCTGCAAGGTTGCAGCATCCCCCATGAAGTGATATGTCTTCTCACATGAAGACAGATTCGTATCACTCCAAATCCCTGCTCATCTCATCAGCAAAAGCCCTGAAATGCCTTGAAAACTGTCCAATATAGCTCTTGCCATGGACATGAAAGAAGTTTGTATAGGAATAAGGGTGCGAGGCACGTAGCATGGAGGCTACATTTATCTGAGGCTTTAATTTCTCAGTTGTGAAGGATAATGTAGCTTTTCCATTCTGAAGACATGGGAGAAAACTCGGAAATGCTAACACCTTTTTATGCAATATGATCTGCACAATTTCACCAAGATTTAGATGCCTTAATTTCTTATGATAAAGAACGTTAAGAATTCCTTCTGGTTAAAAATAGCTTGCTTCTATGACTTTGGTTATTAATAGTTTACCCAGAACTGATCTGAAACATTTTGATAAATGTTCAGAACCTCACAACCTTATATTTGATCATTTATTTAACTAAACTACTCAGTATAGAGTTAAGAATATCTTCAAAGCAACAGCTTGTTTGAAACTCTATCTACATAAGTTATTAATTAGAACTGACTTGTAATATTTTGATATAGCTAGTTTGAAATACACTTTAAAAATATCTTGCTGCAATTTTTCTTCTTCTTTACAACAAAAAAAACAAAAGAAAAACCCCCAAAGGAACAACCCAAAAAACCAAATCACGCTTTCATTCCATTTGGTTTCTCTGG
Organism: Psilopogon haemacephalus; assembly: GCA_013396835.1. Taxonomy (NCBI): domain Eukaryota; kingdom Metazoa; phylum Chordata; class Aves; order Piciformes; family Megalaimidae; genus Psilopogon; species Psilopogon haemacephalus. The sequence goes on along the minus strand of VWZI01021256.1, from coordinate 266,806 downwards.
AAATACCACTCTTTCTTTTATAAGCAGGCTTTTCTTTACATCATTTATACTTTTAAAATACCTTTTTTTTTTTTTTTTAATTTAGCATAATTTTCTCAACATTTCTTACTAGGAATTCCAGTAGCTCTTTCTTAATGGTGCTCTGTCCTCAAGATGTTTATCTAATAACATATTTCCATTATTTATTTTTGCATTACTTTCCCCAACCCACTTTTCCTTCTGAATTAGTCACATATCTAAGTAGAATTTGTCTTCTTTTCTTTGATGTTAATTTTAGACAACTTTCCATTCTTCTATGCTCACATACAACTTCCCAGTAATCCTGATTTTTGGTCACATAACACTTCAGATTATACTCTTTCTCCTGATACTATCCTTTTGCACTTCTCGTAGGAAAACCCAGCTGCCTATTCCAGAGGGCAGCAATAGTGTTCTTCAGTAAAGCCTGCAGTTTGAACAGAAAGGGACCAAAACCAGAGAGCATCCCCAAAAGGCATGATACATAGGCCTCATAGGGCCTGAGTCTAAATTTATGCTGCTAAATAATTTTAACAACTGACTTCTAAGTATTACATAATCACAGCAGGTTGGGGAAAAAATATTTCAAAGTTCTATAAAACTTCACCACTCTGTTAAGAAGTACTGTGCTGTTTCTACTTCTACAGACACTGTCAGCTTCACAGTCTGGTCACTGTGCCCCAAAGGGCTGATGAGTTTAACAGAGTCGCTATAAGAATCTTTTAAAGATGTTGCGTATAAAATGACATGATGCTTTCCTTTAAAATATGTGTAGAGATCTGTAGCAGCAATAAAACATTTTTCAGTGAACAGAGAACTGATCAACAGTTCCCTAAAGATTTGTTTCCAAGGGAATCACCTGGCAAGAATGTCAGAAATCAGGTCTAATAACATTAAGCCTTTCCATTTGTGGTTGCAAGTAAAACTTCTTTAACTATGATTAATTATTGGATAACATAAACATTCACTGTGCAGTAAATAATGATGAAATCAGAGCAAAGTGATCTCAATTTTAACTTTTTGAAAGAACATTAATAGAGTCCAAGATAACATTATACATCCCAGTGCAAGAAGGAAGGGCCATACTTTTACACTAGGAGACTCTAAAGCAGACTTTGTTAAGGGTCAAGATGTTCTAAGTAGTTGAAAAGAAGCTAACACAAACTTGGATTTAAAACTAGGGGGATAGGAATGATAAAGAAGTAAATTTACCTCTGTGCACAGAATAGACAAGATCAGTGCTAGAAAGACTGACAAATAATTCAAGGATGGCATTGAAGAGAGGCCCAAGAATCATACCAGACCAGAAGAAGTTTGTGTACGTGGAAAAGGGTTCCAAGGTGGTGTGCTCCATGGTCATTCCAGGCACAGAGATGAGGTTGACAGTAATCCTCCAACACTTACTTTGCAAAAATTTCTTAATGGTCCTCTTCTCCTGGTCATTCCACAAGACTGCATATGCTACATTTGCTAGGTCCTGGGGACCTCTAATTAGCTAAAGGAATAAATTACAAAGCAGTGAGAGAGAAGTAAAATTTTGTTGTAAATCAAAACAACCTAAGAATAAAGAAATTGTCAGACTAAATGATCCAAAAGTGCAATAAAATTAGAGGTTAAAAATAGAGTAACACAGTGACTAGTAAGAAATAATTTAGCAATAATATAAGAAAAACAGATAAAGAGTGACAGAAAAAGCCCTTAAAGATAGCAAAAACTTATTCAGGAAAAGATTTCAAGTAGAACTAGTAGAATTGGAAAAAGGTATAGTGAAAGGGAACCAAATATCAATACTGAAAAATACTATATCAATACTGACAAATACAAATGTCCTTGGTGGCAAGAAGTCTGAAGTTACTGTGGGGGAAAAGAAAAGAAGGAAACAAAATTCCATCATGGAAAATGCAATAGGAAGATTAGCTAACTGCTACTGTAGTCACAAAGGCAGGCAGAAAAAAAAAAGAAAAAAGGGAAAAAAAAAGTCATTTTTTCGTGACCATATAACTCCAGTGTAGAGTACTGCAAAAATTTCTGATCTTCCTCTCACTAACTCCAGACTGAAAGAGAATGTTTTTAAGAAAGAGGAAATAAAAGTAGTCAAAAGCCTTCTTTATGAAGAGACAGTAAAAAGAGTGGATTAAGTTTATGAAAAACACATACAAAACCATGGGTAGAATAATGATTGTCAGATGCTCCAGTTTCTACCTTTGTAATGCAAGAATGAAAGACTTAGATGACATAGAATGGCAATAAATTCAAAAGTGATCAAAAGAAGTGATTTTGAAACAAAGTAAGTTCCACATGGAGCTCATTGTCACAAAACAATCTTAAGGTCTAAAGATCAATAGGAATCAGAGTAAAGTTAGACATTTATTTGAGGGTATATAAAACTTTAGGCAGCAAGATATAATCCAAATTCTGTCTGACAGGAGTTAGAAAATTAGCTTCTACTTATGGGTTATTCCATAATCACTCATTATATCTCTTCACACATCTTCTTATGAAACATTGGGCATAAGACCTTTAGTTTAAATGCTGTGATATCAAAAGTCAGGAATCCCAAAATTCTGGGTTAGGGAAGAGGAGACTGCTTATATCACCAAGCTGCCGACAACCATATACAATGAAAGCCCAATATGGAAGGATGCAACATCTATACCACATATTTTCGCAGGCTTATTCTAGCTTTGAAAGCATAAGGTTATAAACAGGCAATGTTCGCAGGGCAAGAGAACTTCTGTTCGGCCAAGCGATACAACTGGGTAAAGAAAAGAGTGAGAAAATTTCTTTATGTGTTTAACCCATTATTTCTTCCAAATGAAGTTCCAGAAACATCACAACTTTCCTATTTGCTTCTCAGAAAGTACCAGCTGGTGTAACAAAATGTATTAATTATCCCTATAAAACACAATTAGCTCATTTCAAATAGGCTAGTTATAACTCTAAAGAGAGGGAAAAAAAACCAACCCAACTCTGCTTTTTCAAAGCATGACCCAACAGCATGAAATATTCCTTTCTGAGGGTTCCTTTGGATTTGTACTCAGAATCAGGATTCTAGACTGACCTCACAGCAGCCTAAATACAAACTGAGCTTGACAGTCCTTTCTAGTGATGTCTAAAGTACACAATTACAGGTAAATCCTTGCTATCACTTTTGGTTTAAGAGAGAGAAGAGCAATGTCATCTTCTCCATGATAAATACTAATATCAAACTTGAAGTTAAAGTGAATTCTCTACCCCAAAGGAATATGCTTGTTGGATGAAACTCTGGAAAGAGTCAAAATAAATAGCAAAAATGACACACGGATCAATAGAGCCAGAATATCAGTCTATAAATTTAGATCCTTTGCCTGTTGAAAAAGAAAATCAGAGGAAGTGCTGTCTCTGACTGGCTCTGGCATTTTCCTACAGTGAATGTCAAAAAATACTCCTGCCATGGGGTTTTTTATCATGTAGTTATATTACTATTATATGCTAAAATATCCATTTTGACTGCTGAGCCTTTTCTTTTTCATTCACTCCTAGATTTTCTAGACATGTATATTCTAACCCTTTCATTGTTTTATTTATCTCAGTCTTTTTTTCCTTTCTTTTTTTTTTTTTTAATGTTTCATATATTTTTATTGTTTCATTGGATTCTGTATTCTGCTACACTGGTGACAATGCTTCTTTCCCTTGTTCTCTCAATTCCTGATATTTACACTACTCAAAGAAGTGTACAACTGTATGAGATGACAATAGTCTGCCTTAAGGCTGAGGTTCTTGTTGCTCTTTCTTTTTTGGACATCCAGAAAGCTATTTTAAGAAGACACCCTTGCATACTTTGTAGTTGCTTCTATGCTTTATTGGTATGCCTGTCTCCTGTTTATCAGGGTGATTAATTTCTCAAGCAGATCTTTGGCACTAAAATCCCATCTAATTTGCAAAAAGCTATTTGGCAAATACAGAGATTACTTTTGTTTATTTCTGCACAACAGCAATTTTTTTACTGCTAGATATTTACAAATGTATTATCACGTCAAAGACCATTACCAATATAAATATGCCTTCAGTTTAATTTATACCAAATTTAAAGTCTTATTTTCTTGCCATAGACAGGCATAAGCATTACACGTACATGACACTGCCTGTGATTTTTAATACTGACTCCAGCCCTTTTTGTCTCTGAATATTTCACATTTCTTGGTTCTTTTCTTCTTTCTGCATATTTACGATATTGGAAAGCACTTTTAACAACCTTTATTTTACATCTGTATCAATACAGAGACACCAATACTCAAATGTGTCTCCTGAATAGTCCCATTGTCACATGAGTTGAAAAGTTAGATTTGGGAAACTAGATGAAATGGAGTCTTGATCCACAATAATATCTTTCCTCTTTATTATAAAAATTAAATGGTTTGGGGTTTTTGGGGGGTTTTTTTGCTTGTTTTTTTTTTTTTAAAGGTGCTAACTTCCCCTTAGCTGACTAAAAGAAAGCAACTGCATCTTCATTTAACCTTGACTGGAAAGCCAGTGTATGGTGGTGCTACTTATAACACACCGCTCATTAATTTATTACAGTCTCACTCAAACATTCCTTGTTTTTCCAAACCTGTGAAATATCCTGGTGTATTTGCAAGTGACTGTCATTGTTTGCCTCTGTCACCTCCTCTTCCTAATGCCCAAACCTGCCATTCTCCTAATAATGATAGATGTAACACATTCCAAAAGATGCTCAGCCCCTCTGAAACGATTAAACCCAAAAAAATCCACCCTCAGTAAAGCAGTTCTGGGGCAATAGAGGAAATTCCCTTGACTCTCCCTCTTCCCTTAATTCTCCCAAGAAGCTCTTTGGGAGTAATTAATGACACTGATTGGAATCAATTTGACATGGCCTGCTCAGTCTCTTTCATTGTGACTTAGCAAATAAGAAACTTCCACGGCTGTATCAGAATCATTCCTTCTACAGCACTCAGAATCCAGTGACTTTCTGGTGAAAGAGAAGTTGTGTAATGACTCTGGAGCTCAGGAAATGCTGGATTCTCTCCATTCCATGCCTATCTTCACCAGGTATTCATCAGAAAACTGTTAGCATAGCAAAGCACTGCATGATGCATTATTAAGGCAATAATATTTCTCCTACAAATGTTATCAGTGCAAAACGACAATTTTGCCAGTGTAGGCTGTCATTATTTGATACCTTCCCTTTCTTCTCTTCTCTATAGCCTTTTTGTAGGCTCTCCTTCTGTTTCAATCTTTTTTTCTTGTCTGTGGCAGCCACCTGGGATATGAATAAAAGATTGACTGACCTTGGTCAATAGGACGGCTTCACATATGATCCGTGGCTCAGAATTAATTTGGAGTCACAAAGGAGAAGAGTCTAGGTAATGAGTCTGACATATAACAGGAAATCAAACAACTCTCCTGACATGGGGAGAAGTTTTATTGTTGTGCTATATAATGATGCTGGTATTAAGAAGGAAATAATGTTTCTGAATAGAGAAAAAATATATTTATCTGCAATCATAAAATTCCATCATCACTTTTTGCTAGTTAAGAGGCACAGAAACATTTTTTGTCTATCTACGATCTTTGTTTCTCACTTACAATTAAAAACCATCTGTAAAAAGCCTTCATTTTTGACCATTGCAGAAATCATCTGACTGGCTGCATCCATTGATAAGAGATACCAGAGAAATCAGAGAAAGAAGTTTCCTTTCCTTTGCAGTAACTTCTAAAACAATGTTGAATGTCACAGCTCCACAGAAGCACAGAGACATCTGCAATATTTCTTGTCAGTTTCAGAAATCTAGAAGCTCTAGAAGTAACTGCTTATAATTATTCCCAAAAGGCCATAATCCTTAATTATAGAGGACTTCCTTACCTGGAGGATCCCCCTTCACTTTAGTGTAGATTTGCTCACTGATTACATTCATGGAAGTTAGTGACAGCTCTTCTCAATATAATGCAAAGAGAAGTGCTTTAAATAGAAAGAAAGTTTCCTTCCTTCTTGAAGTCAAGGGCTCAGGAATGGCTACTCTGGAGGACATGGAGACATGACACTGCCTCATATATACTTCATTTCTGCTCTGTCATCTCTTTTTCACTCTGAAATAAGCCAGTTGGTTATCCTGACCACAATCAGTCGGTTGTGCTAAGCCTATGAAAGCAAGAAGAGAAAGCCTTTTTTCTTCTTGGTTAAGCCTCTGTAGTGAATGTAATAAAGACTGAACTAATGAGATTCTGTGGTATTTATGCAAAAGCCAATAGAAATGGATGAGAAATGCTATAATTTATTACAACAAATGCTATCGCTTATCACAATTGCCCTATGGAAACTTAGCACACATGTTCTTTTTAGCACAGCTCCATATAGGAATATCCATTTTTTGCAAATCCCAAGATTCCTAAGAACTTATTTCATACAGTTTCTTGTTCTTTGGATCATTTTGTTTCTTCAGAAATGCATGGTTGAATAAGAAAATCCTTTTTAAAATAACATTTGTGAACTTTCCTCGTTACTTTTCAGAAATCTGGAATTTCAGTCCCTTCCAACAAGTTTTGCCTGGCACTGTGGTCCTTTCTGCTTCATTCATTAAAAAAAAAAA
>VWZI01021256.1:156205-260187 GCA_013396835.1 Psilopogon haemacephalus | reverse complement strand
AAAGGCAGTGTGGCAGCATGAATATATCCTTTGGGATTCTACATTAAATGCAAGGTCCTGCATCCTCAGCTGGCTTACATCTGTGTAGCCCTTTTGATGTCTCGTGGCATGCAACTGCAGCTGTACCTCTTACTAGGCATTTGAATTGATTAACATGCATGCTTCTTTTTTATTTTCCTTCTGCTCTGAGGGCTGCACCCTGGAAGATTTACTGCACACTAGAGGAGTAAAGTGCTCTCTGGGTCCTCTGAGGACAACATAATTGCTGAATCAAAATCTCCCATGAGAAATGGGAGCTCTGAACTTGGCTTTTGAGGCTGAAAACATCTATTTCTCAGTGTATGTATAGCAGATTGTCAGAGAATACTCTCCTAATAAGATGCATGTATATAACCATGGGAAGAGAGAGAAGCAGTCCTTTGAAATGTGTCTGCTGAAATTCAGACAATAGATCTTTAGTCCAGCAAGTAATTAAACACATAAATAGTCACATGAAGTTCACTGGGACTACTCATGCACACAGTTATGGGTATAAGCATTTGCACTATCGGGATTTAGTAATGAGAATCTAATAAAACAAAAATGGTTAGCATCCTAAACTGGGTTGAGTCACTGTCAGAACTGTGGTACAGTTGCAGACTAGCAAATTGTTATTCCAGGTGGAAGATATAAATCAAAATTCCTTATTTCATTAGGTGTGGGTCCTAGTGTTTTGTTTTGCAATATCTAGTGGCATTAACATATTTTAGGGACTATCAAAGAGAAGATTCTTAGAGGATCTGTGGTTGCTAGGAGACTGGTACTTCAGTCCTGCAAATCTTCCACACTGTGAACAGCAAACTGGCAATAATCAGGTTTTCCTGCCAGACAGCACTCAAACAACTGAAGTTTATGGCTCATTGTTTTAAAATTGTGATTTAACTTTAAATTGTGTAGAATGGGAAAATTTAAGAGTTGGATTTTTCCAAGTAGGTATTTTGTCTTGTATCTATAATATGCCACCCTTAAATGTTCTTAAAAATCAATAATACACTGGATGTCTGATATCTAGAAACTCAGTTTCAGTGTGCTTGCAGGTCTCAGCCAGCACAGAAAGTGCTGAGCTCATTTAAGACAGTTCAGAAAGAGATTTTTGCTATTCCCAGGCCTACCGTTTCCATTCCCATACATTTCATATGATCTGGACACTGAGCAGCCCCAAACCTTGACCACCTGCAGGTCCCTGCACTTTAGAGACTTCCCAACATCCAGCTATAGCAATAGCTAGTGCATTTGTCTCCTGACACTTAAATATCTCAGAATACAAACGTTCAGTGACAGGAATGCCACAGTAAATTTTGTGCCACATTGACTGCATTACCTAATTTTAACTAAAGAAAATATCCCATATCTTCTAAGTCAGGATGGCTTTGTTACAGCGTCTAATAGAGCACTGTGAGAATCACAGAAATCATTGAGCATTGTAATTTGGTGATCTTTAAACTTATGGCCCAGGATGCTTGCTAGGCACAAGGCATGCTCTTTTGAGTGGAATAACACTTGTGACCACAGCTGCATATGAGTTGTGTGCTTTGCTGCATCATTACCTTTAGTACAAAGGTATTAACTTATGAAGAATTATGACTGTTTTCTCATTCATGACTTTTCAGCTTCTCAGTGTAACATTCCAATATCAAGCTCTGAACTATAGCCAACTGGAGTCAACTTTTTCATAGAATTTTAGCCTGATTTTGTTTAACTGCAAATAGCCTCATTTCTCAGCAGCTGAGAGGAATGGAATCTGGTATTTCACTGTACTCATCTCACACAACAGAAAAACTCTTTGCTCTCTCGTGTAAATGTAAATGTATATGAAAGTGATAAAAGGAACAAAACAGGCAGGGGAGAGGGGAAAAGGGCAAAATCATAGCTACAGTCAAAGTGAGAGGAGTTGCTGTTCCTTTCAGAAAAACTACAGCATCCCTCAGAGTCTTCTTAAAACCTTCTACTTATTCTGTAATGATTCAAATCTGGTTTGCAATTATATCCAAGCACTTTATAATTTCAATCTAAACCTGACAGTTCCATGCAATTATATGTCCCGAATATAGTATTTGTCCTCCACTATGGTAAGATTATATAGTACTAGCAACATGGCTGAATCATTGACAAATTCAACCTTAGCTATCTTCTCTTGCTTGCCTTGACAACTAAACTATTGAAATTCCAACAGTATGAAATCTAAAAATAGCACTGCATAAAGAAAGACTGCAAGTAAAGCCACTAGATAATACAGGCTCAATGCTCCTGTGAAATGTGACACGTGCAAAAGCCAGATGTAATTTTAACAATACAGATTCCTTCTTGACAAAGGAATCTCCAGAGTCTGATTTAATGTCTCCACAGTAAAGCCTAACAATTCCACATTTTGTGTAGGAGTAAGAACAGACTTCTTTAAACTCACAGAAAAGAACCCCTGAGAAGAATGCTAATGCACAGTGTAGTGAATGTAAAAAGAAAAGGCCTCTTATAACCCCTTAGCAATTAAGACGCTATATAACTCCAGCTTCGAAGTCACTTTAAAATTATTATGATGACACAACTGGACTTAGCAGTGCTGACAGAGAACAGTAATACTGTGGCTTTGCCAAAACCAAAATCAGCGCATATTAGGAAATACTTTCACTTATTTACAACACTGGAGTGAGAATCTGGTTCTTATGCACAAATGCAAAGAGGAACAGGCAAAAGGAAAGTTTATTCTTTCTTATCCTGCCTAAAAAAGTAATTAAGGAAGAGGTAGATAAGCAGTTAGCAAACTACCTGAAGACCTGGAAAAGTAAGGTTCACATTCCTTCTACCTTTTAACATCACTGTCCAACCTTGGGACTCCTTTAAGGAAGTCAGACTCTCTGTAAAATAGGTACCTCTCTAAGCTTGGTCTTATTTCACAGATTAATGGAAATTAATAGTCACCATCTTGAGGGTTTTGCTGAGTTATCCCTACAAATACATATATATGTCATATAGATATATATTACAAATATAGAATGATCTCTTATTATCTCTTGACCTCCAGGTAGCCAGCTAATCCAATGAGTTTGGGGAACCGGGGAATGCACTCGCACATGGGTATCCCCCTCTGGGTACACTTTCAACACTTTATTATAGCTCAAATACTAGAACCATAAAGAGAAAGGTATACTGGAAACTACAATAATTATAGCTCAGACACTAAATCATTGAGAGAAAGATATATGACAAGGAATGCTGAGTAACTGTTGATCAAAGACCAGGTTATACTCATCCTATCCAACTGACCAGCAAAACTCCTGAGATGCGTAGATCACAGGGCTGGCAGGCACTTATCTTTTTAAGGTAGGTATTCCCACCAGGAGCTGAATTGTTATGGTGGTAAGACTGGTGCTTCTCCAACCCAGCTACCTAGGCTCTCGGTATGTATGGGTTCAGAGTTCTGTGGCCAGGGTGTCCCAGAAGGCCAAACACAGGAGAACGGAGCTCCTCCCTTATTATTTTGGAATCTGTTACATACCATCTTTCCCTATTGCTCATGTGCATACTTGCAAACCCTTCTTCCCCTGAATCTTATCTCTCAGTAACTTAGTGATTATTGGCCTCTTGTAACTTCTGATCAACACATACCAACTCTTCCCTCTTACAATAGCAAAAGACACTTTATAACTTTAACAGTAAAGAACTAAGGGATGCAACTTTTTAAGCCTAGTTTACAGATGCATATTTTGCATATACCCTAACACCACTGAGGACTGAAATATACAAGGTAGTTTTTGCACTGGCAGCTTGTGGTAAAAAACAAAACAAAACCAAACCAAACCAAAAAACAACAACAAAAACCACCCCAACCCCCAAAACCAAACAAACAACTAAGAACTAATAGCACTCTAGGAATATTATACCTTCTTTTCCCCAAATGTAGATTTTTCCTTGCACATAAACCAAAGTGATGACTAGAGCCACTTCCTTTGTTTCAAGTAACATCATAGTTCCCTTATAGTCTGCTGTGAGTTTGGGGAGACTTTTTTTTTTTATCTCATCCATAAAATTATTAGGAAGATTCTATTCCTCTGGTGAGGAGAAAGACTGGTTTGAAGGAGGAAGATCAAAGATTTCTTTAATTTTATTCTCTGGCCTCGTTCTTTTAAACAACTACAGACACAGATCCAATCTATCACAGGCCACGGCTTTTTATTCATTGGAATAACCATTGTTCCAGAAATAGATACAGTCCCACTAGTATCACTTTGAAGTACCACACATTGGTTGGAAATAAGGTGAAAAATAAGGTGAATCAATAAACAGATATTGTTTTCCACCAGTGCTGTGCAGCAGAAGTGGTGAAAGCTTTGAAGTTTGGGTTTCTTTTCAATGAAATATCTGTGACATTGTCTGGGTATATTGTTGAACCTTGTTTATTTCACTCTTCCCTGTCCACAGAAGAGTTTGTAGGTGACAAATACAAACGTTCTCTTTTTAGAAGACTCACACAATTCCCCAGAACATTGGTCCCAGGGAATTAATGGTGTCTTTGGAGCTGACTCATGTTGAAGGTAGTAGTGAAGAAGAGAGAAATTTCTTTTGGTGGAAGGAATGTTTACATTGGTTTATGTTGTCCTGCCTCTGTGCAGGAGCAGTCACAGTCAGAATGTTGTCAAGTCTGCCCTCCTATCCCAAAACAAACAAACAAACAAAAAGTACATAAATATTTTCAAACTTTATAGGACATCCCTCCAGTGCTTTGGGAGATTCTCTCAACACATAACTATCTCTGTGATTAAAATGGTCCTGCTAACATTTTCTCTAGGTCTTTTGGCTTAACTTTGAGCCTATTATTTCCTATTCAGACTACAATGAACATGCTAAATGGTCGATTTCCTTTTTCTTTACAGCTAGCTTTTGCCTGGTTGAAAACAATCATCTTTACTCCTTTTTGCCTTGGTTTTGATAGGAAGAGTTTCCTAGTTGTTTTAACTTTCTGAATTCGACCTTCGGAATCCTTCCTTATCTATTGACAAACAGGAGCTTTTCAAATGGCAACTCCTGGGGCTAAATACTTTAATGTAATATCTGTAGTTATAGTCACTAATGTTTGTATTAGAGGCACTCAAAAAAGTATACTGGCAATGTGCAGTCAGTAGTGCCAACAGACACAAGACTGCAGCTAGTAAATTAGATTGCATCTTCCTCTGGTTTCTCGGTCCTTGCTCACTTACAATATTCACAGTTAACCCTGTTGCTGGTGGGGTCACACTGTAGTAAAGCTGGCTGAGAGTGAAGTGCACAGAGGGTCTGTTGGACAAGCACTGTGGCTTCACCCCTCTATTTTAAGCTTTCCTAATTCTACGGCATCATATGATGCCAGATAACCCTAAAGAAAATATAGTTCACCAGTTCATTCTCATAAGATGGAAGTGCTGTGTGTCTTCACATCATAAAGGAAACAAAAATTACTGTGTGTATCTGGCTCTACTTCAGCTGGTCACATTGTCTGGAAGGGCTTTTCTCTTCATATGAGAAGTATGTACAACTACTAGCACCACAGATCCTTGCCTCTGCTGATGGCTACAAGGATTACTTTTAATACAATTAATAATATATCTGTTGCATGCACAAATTTGAATTATCTGGTGGAGAAAAAGTGTACCAAGCAATTCAAATGTAGTCTGAACTGTCATTTTAAGGCATGAAGCCTTCTGATTTCAATAGTCTTTGTTTGAGTTTCACTGGATGGTTTGTCAAGCAACACAGAGAAGATAAGAAGGTTCTTTTGGGACTATTTTTTTGAGACCACACTATGGCATTATGATAGCTAAGAGGGCTGGGTATGACAGAAATCAGCTTGACACACCAAAATAGCCATTTAAAAGCAGACCCTCTAGTGATATAAATCAGCAAGGCTTGACTTCACTGGAGCTCTGTTAATTTACTCCTATTGGGAATCAGGCTCTGAGACTTTACAGAGTGAAAATGAAACTAAGGAAGCAAAATAAAGATCCTAAAGTATTAGGAAATAAAACAGCTTGAGAATGATGTGTTTTCTCAAGCATGCAAAAAAGAAGTCTGTGCATTATAGGTTCCATTTAATTCATGTTTATTTGATACATGTGCAAGCAAGCTGCATTTTCTATGGAGATCTTACAGGCCTGTCTTGAGAAAAAAGCCCAAGATTTCTTTTTATCCTATTTTTGTTGTGGTTATGCCCCAGCCTTCTTCAGCCAACTTTTCAGTGAGACTGGCTCTTATGCTAAGGATTTTTAAAAGACTAATGTTGAAAAGATCTTCAACCATACAGACAGAAAAATAAAAAGAAGAAAACCTAATGTATGCTGAAAGTCAGACAGAAGCTCAAGATAACTTAAACATGGTCTTGTTATTAAAGGAATATTTTGCCTTATCTTTCAATAAGGATGATAGTGAATATGGCAATAATTGTAGGATATCTGATTAAGAAAGAGGAAGGTTTAACAGAAGTAACCATAATTAAGGCAGAGAAATGGAGTTCTAGATGTACTCTTGGACTGTAAAATAACTATGAGCCTCCAATGTGACAAAACCACAGGAAATCTGAGACAAGCCTAACATGCATTGCAGATACATTTTCTTTAGAGTCACTGAAGCATTCATATTATTATAGAGGTACTACCAAGTTGTTTTGTACATGATGTACAGCTCTATATATAGCTTTCAAAGAAGAGTTAAGTTAATTTGGAATAGATCCAGAGATGCGATGCTGAAATGACTGAGGGAAAGTAGTATAATCTTCTGAGAGCAGTCAAAGAGTCATGTCTTGTTTTCCTTCTCAGATAAGACATCTTTTCATAAATACATATGGGAATCTATAAACAGGATGGGAGTAATAATCTTTTAAAATGAAATTGGTACAAGATCAAACAGAAACAAACTGATCGTACAAAATTTAACATGGTTAAAATTACCCTCTGACTTCAGTTTAGTAGTGGTAGAGAACACAGAATGAGGTGAAATAATCTGACTCTCTCCAGATAAAGTCCAACAGCCTACAGACATTACATGACAGAGTATTGGTGTTCTGGAGACACACATTCAGGTGTGGTGTGAAAATTTTGAGTGTTGAACTTAGTCATCTGCTCTAGGAATCAAAAAGATGACTTCTTTACTGAGTTGGGTGGATTAATGCTGTATCTTAGTTGTATGCAGCTAGTCCCAAACATCTGAGTTCAATACTACTGAGTGATTCAATATGTCTTGCTCAGAGTTATACTTTGAATGGTTTGGGTTGGAAGGGACCTCCAAAGGCCATCTAGTCCAACTGCTGCTGCAGTCAGCAGGAGCATTCTCAATGAGATCAAGTTGCCCACTGTCTCTTCATCCTTCTTGTAGGCCCCATCAAGGTACTGGAAGGCTGCTATTAGGTCTTCCCAGAGCCTTCTCTTCTCCAGGCTCAACAACTCCAGCTCCCTCAGCCTGTTTTTGTAGTAGAGGTGTTCCAACCCTCTGATCATTTACGTGACCCTCCTCTCAACCTGATCCATCAGGTCCATGTCCCTCCTATATTGAGGGCTCCAGATCTGGATGCAGTACTCCAGGTAAGGTCTCACCAGAGCAAAGTGGCAGAATCACCTCTCTTTTGATGCAGTCCAGGATATTATTTGCCCACAGGGGTTCTTTTCAATAAAACTAGTACTACTTTGAGCACAAAAGAATTGTTGAATAGTTGTGATTGAAAATGTGACAGTTTACAAATTTGCCGGAAGTCCAGGTGACTTTAATTGCAAGTGAACTTTCATTTACTGTTTTTCTCACCACAGAAATTAAAGCAACTCCCACAATACTAAACAAGTCAGAATAACAGGCAGACTAAATGAGGAGCAGTGACTTCCTGTGATTCTTTTTTTTACACATTTGATAGAAATTAGCCAAAATGCCAAACCAAAATTCATTGAAGCAAACGGGAAGACCAGCGAGCACTGAGCCAGGATCTGGGTCCTGTCCCTCTCAAGAAAAAAGCACCACCAACAACAAAACAAACACAAACAAACACACACACACACAAACAACCACCAATTGTAATAAAAATATTACTGCCAGGGTTTTCCTCCTTTTTTCACACATGCACAGAGAATATGCAGAAGGATGGAAACTGAACTCCAGGACTTAGGGAAATGAAATTTCATTACAAATCTGGAAGGTCTGAAGTCTCATGATTGCTTGTCCTTCAGAAAGTGACAATACAGTAAAGGAAATAAAACAAACACAGTCTTTCACCCATGCAGTTGCCATGTGAAATATATAGAATGATACTTTGTCAGCATGACCTTTTATTTTATTTTCAAAAGTTTTCATTCAATGATCAACATTCATCATACAACCAAAAAGTCAAATAATTTGATCTCTATATTCAGTTTTGTGTATGTCAATGGTTAAGAACGTTCTGCCATTGTCTTGACATTATTTCTTTAATCAGACGTAATGATAAAATATCAGAGGATCACAGTATTTTCATCCTCTCTGCTAACTTGAAAATAACTCAGAGGTTCTCAGGCTGTCTAGAAAGAAAACACAGTAAAATTACATAGGGTTTCCAATAACAGCATTCCTGTTTTCATTCAATCCAGTGAGTAACTTTACAGAATTGCAGAGCATTAGAGGTTGGAATGGACCTTCAGAGACCATCGAGTCCAATCCCCCTGCCCAAGCAGGATCACCTAGGGTAGTGGTCATAGGAGTGCTTCCAGGCAGGTTTGTGGTTTTCTCCGGGTTTGTTCTCAACAATATAAATTTCCAATTTAGAATAAGAATAAGGGAGAGTTAAGTGGTGCAGGATATTTTTTTAAAAAGAATACTAATGATTTGGTTTTTTAATACCTGCTCCAGAATTAACTTTTAAATGCTCAATACTTCCATAAGGGAGAGCCTTGAGAGTTTTTCTGTGTTTTATACTTGCTGTCTTCAAATACTTGGAAAAAAGTCAAGCTTCATAGGCATTGCCTGGAAGTTCTTCCAGGCAAAGCTGCCACACCAGGTACTTCTGCAAAAAGGAAAAATCTTCAAACTAGTCTCAGTAGTTTAAGAAGAGACTGTATATGGAAATATAACATATTGAATTACTGAGGGCAACCTTATTGTTAAAAGCCAAAATTTATTTTTAGGCTGATTGAATAAATCCTTACTTGCATTGTACTGACAAATTTGGAAAAAACAGATATTTAAACCACAAGATAGTTCTGTAATTAAAGGTAATTGATGATCTTCATTACAATGCATTATTTAAAGAAAAAAAATATTGCACATCTTCAATCACACTGTTAGGATCAAGTATCAAGAAGCACTTCAAATGAATCAACCTACTAAGCAGCGACTTATGAATAACATACCAAAAGGCCATTTTAATATTACATTTTCCTTCATTCTTTCTTCTTGAAAGAGGTTCCATAAGACTTTCAGGACAAAACTAGTCCTTAAAATAGCCATTCAGAGCTTTTTAGAATACATTTTAAAATCATCTCAGAAGGACATGTCGGATAAGAGCCTGGATAGAAAACAATGGGAGAATGATGTAACCTCAAAACTTCCATAGGCAGTTTCAATGAGATATGGCTTGGAAAGAGAAATTTTGCCTTAGCAAAAATGTCACCTATTGAAAGCAGAGCTGTTTCCCAAAATTACAGACTCTTGAATTAATTTTAAGTTGCTGAGGCTTTTGGGGGGGGGAAAAGTAAGGAAGAAAAAGTTAAAAAGGAAGAAGAAAAGGTAGATTAATTTTTAAAAATAAATTAAATGCAAATAAAAGAAATGTTTGGGGGTTTTTTTTAATAATAAAGGTATGACAAAAGGGCCTTCTTATGAAACACCACTACCTGAAAAAGTAAACTGTTCTTCAGGGAAATGCCCTAGCAAACACTTGGGCTCCACTCCTGTGTATTTATTAGGAGTGAATCCCCATCAAAAAAAAAAAAAAATTGCAGTACTGCAGCCCAGAAAGGGCTCTAACCTGAGTCACAGCATCCTGCTCAAGGAGGATTGAGCTAAACCCATTGGTCCCACATCAGAGAGGATCCCTCTTTATATACTGCACAGGCTGCCAGGGAAAGGCAGACAATGCCCCTAACTGTCCAGAAGATAATTGACCATGTCACATGAAACAAGCAGCTTTGACAATAAGGAGGAATAAAAAGGGCCCTATCACAAATAAAATATATTTTTAAAGAAAAAAAATAAAAGTTTGCATGAAAGTAATTGCAGCTTGATTTAGTTTTCTGGTTTGTTTTGGTGTCAGGCATTTGCTGTGCTTTTTTCCCCCACTAATTTCCAGTCAGGATTGGCAGCAAATGACTCACCTGTATTCACAGATGAGTATAGCCAGAAAGCCAGCCTACAGCTCCTTTTCTCCATCCTGTGCTTTAATCACACAAAACAACCCCCAACCCAACCTTTTGAGTACTGCAATATTCAAAGCACTAGGCAAAAGCAAAGCCATACAGGTTTCCCTTACATCTGTAGCAAATGCCATAACAGAAGGACTGAAATCAGATATTCCAAGTACTCTTTCTTCATGGGTGACTCCACAGGTTCAATGCAAAGCAATAATAAGTGGCCCTGGAGAAAACTATGTTCAGTCTCCTCAAAATGACAAGAACACGATGGTGAAAGCAGTTTCTGAGAATTTGTCTCCAGAAAACCAAACTGTCAAGTCCAGGGGGCTGCCATGGCTTCCTATGTACAAAGAGAAAACCCCCCTGTGAGTCATTGTCTGTTCAGCAATGCTTAAATTATTTCCTGTATACTACAGAACACTCGTGGATTCAATGGATAGATAAAAATTAGAGAGAATATTTCAGGGGTCCCTGGGTCTGATTTTTATTCTCAAAATCTGGGACTTATCGTGAGCAGCTCTGTGCTTCCAAAAGACATGCAGGGACCATATAAGCATGCATTACATCCATTACTGAGGCTGAGGAAGGCTTTTCCTGCAGCTGGCTCCTTGTGTACCAAGTTATGGTGAATGCCTAAAATCCTTAATGTATGTCATCAGACGCGATCACGCAAACACCAGCCTAGCTGACAATTTATCTAATAAGCAAATCAAAACTGAGAAGGGAAGATGAGTGACCCAATGAAGAACCAACAATTTATCATTTGGGATGTTTTATTAGGCAGTTTGACAGATTTCCTGCCGGTTAACTGATTAAATTTACATTTCCCTATTTTTCATCTTTAATTTATTTCATACTCAAATATGATTGTTAGCCATTAATCAATAAGTTTTAAAGTGTCTATGATTAATGAGTAAAACCTTCAGTATAAATAAGAGATTCTGTGAAGCTGGGATTTATCTGGCTCTAGAGATTGCAGGATTGCTCCGAGTGCTCATTCCTTAGACACAATAAAGCAGAACCAGGAGGATTGATGAGATTCTGTGCCAGTGGTGCGATAGAATGAAATGAAAGCAGCTATTAAGGATCTGCATGAGATAATGAAGAAAAAGAAATCCAAGAGTTAACAAGACCATGCTTTCAATGAAAGCAATGTCAGAGAGATTAATGAGTCTCTGTGTTACAGCTAAGTAGCGATTTACAGCATCTATACGGTAAGAAGAAAACAAACACGTTCATGAAATAGCCACCTACGGCTCTGCTGGGACGTGAAGATTCAGGGCTATAGAGGTACCCCGCTTGCGGCAAAGGGTTAACGGGAGCTCGGCTGCAGCTGCAGACAGAGGGACCTGAGAAGGTACCAACCTGTAAGCCACAGATCGGGTTAGCAGGGAAAGGGTTAAAGAAAAGCCTCCATGTATTGAGATGCTAATTGTCGAGATAGCGAATTACTTGAGGAAAGTGATTTGATCACTTGAAACTCCCACTAAGGAGGCAAGCTTGTGTCCCTTCCATCTGTCGGGCTCCGTGAAAGATGACGAATTGAGCTCCAAGCTCACGTGTGATGAAGTCAGGGTCCTTCCCCAGCCGGCAGAGCCCCGCTGCCATGCCCACCTGGCAGAGGGGAGCTCTGCATTTCAACTTTCCCTCTGAAACCCAGGAGGCACAGTAACCTGTTACTTGCTGCTGCTCGCTCGTTGGTGGTGTTTTTTTTTTTTTTTCCCTCCCCATTTTCTGCCTCAGCGCTACAACTGAGTCATTCTGTTGCCCATGGCTCGTGGGTATACAGTGCTCCTGCGGCGTGCTGCATTATTCCCCAGTTCATCTGTCAATGTTATTTTCAGCTAATGCAGATGTGGGGTTCGCTCACCGTCGCTTTGTAGACACTTGTCGAAAACCATTTGGAAAGCCTTAACTATGCATAAATCTGCAGAGTGAATGTTCCCTTTCATTCACTTGCTCCTATTATTTGATTTCTTGTAGGCCTCTGCGGCAGAGATGGAGAAAATAAGGTAAGTGATACAGTTTATTTATGTCTCATTATAGAGAAGAAATGTTCAGTTGCACAAAGGATGATACAGGCGCTTAGAAAATACTGTGCTTAATATGATCAGTGTAAAATACTGGATTGCATGATGCTGCAAGGGAAGCTGTGTTTTTAGAGACAAAAGAAAAGGAATGTGGTTATTCTAGCAAATCTTTTACAGGGAGGTCAATTCGGAAAACGTGTTTTACACACAGACATGTTTTATTGCCAGATGCACAGGGTATTTGATTATATAAATGTTGTAGTCACTTGTCCATTTACTGCAAGAGCTTGCCAATCCATTTAATGAGGAAAGTGGATCAATAATTCATGAAAAAGCTGAAGAAAATATAGGCTTGACTTCAAAGCATCTAATTACTGTGCCTTGTTTCAATATAATGCTGTAACACTGGTGTTCGATTTTTATTTTATATTGTATACCAGCCAGATAAATCTTGTCTCCTCTGTGTTTAAAATGTTGTCATGCTGTACCAGTTTCTCAGCACATCTCTGTGCTTTAAGCAGAAGGAGATGGCTTTTATAAGTTTTTCATCTCATGTCCGAGTGCAAGTCTGCTTTGGGGGGTATTGTTTCTGTGCATGTTGTTGAGAGAGGGGGAAAAAGAAAAAGGAAACAAGAAGTAATATAGCCTTTTTGTAAAAGAAAATAAAATCCTGTCTGTGACTAAAATCCCAAGGCATTATCAAAGTTTTCAGCTGAACTTCTTACTACCCTTTAAATACTTTATGGATCTTATTGAAATAATCCAAAACACCAGCCACCCTCTAACTTGGTTTAATTGAACAAGCTCAAATTCTTCCTTTGAACCTGGAGACTTTGCTTAGTGACAACTGTTGTCCAAGCATAACTTTTTAGATTTCTGGAGTTTGGAATGGCTATCCTGCATTATTAGAAATGCAAGAAAGCTCTAAAATTAACGAAATACATGGGGATGAAGTGGCAAATGTAAAAAACCAGAGAATTGGCCAAGTGTTTAATGAATTCTGGGCTGGGGAAAAAAAATCCTGCTTTTCATTTGCAAAAGGGCATGTTAAGTCACTTACAGTCGACCTGAAAACGCATGTTCAAAAGTTTCTAACAGAATTTCATTTTAAAATGTACAGCTGAAGCACTTTATTTATATAGTGTCTCATAGTGATGAAGCTTTTCTAACTCTGGAGATAAAAGAAAAACATCTGTGCAATGTATTATGGCTTTGCCTGTATGCAAGCACTATAATATTAAAGATGCAAGTTTTTCCTGAGTAATGACTGAGGAAGCACCTCGGTATGAAGTCCTACGTTTAGTCAAAATTTCAGAGAAGATCACATGTTATAAGCACATGCATACTATGAGTTAATCTCTTAAAAGATGCAGGCAAATATATATTTACACGTTTGATGGATAAGCACATATGCACGTATACAATATAATACTTGTAAAAATTTCCTGACCGTGTTTTGGCCTCTGCTTTTAGTAAACAAGCTCTCACCACATTTACAGTAATGAGCTGCAAGGTCCACATTAAGGATCTCAGGAACATCTTGAAAGCAGAATAATTCTGCTGACAGGAGCAAACAGTCATAAATTTCCACTTTTCTAGCACCCTAGTTTGGCAGCTGTCAGGCATGCAGCAATCCTTACCTCAGTATTTCTTGAGCACTGTGATAGATTGAAAAGCCCATACTGCCTGCTGAAGGAAGTGGGAGTTTAGCTATTAACTCCAACAAGAGAAGGGTCAAGCTGTGTCAGGAGTTTAATGAGGTTTTCTGTTTGCAATTTTTGTGCGTAAAAGTTACTTCTGATGGAGGCTTGTCACCATCACCCAAGCCAGTACAAGGCCAGCACAAAGGCTCGCTATTTTCTTGGGGGATGGATCTCTCTTGACATCCATCACAGAAGTTGTGCTGTTCCATCCTGAACTTTTCCGGGCACCCTGTCTATAGTCATCATCTTGGATGCAAACTGAGAGAAGTCTTAGCAATCTGGAGTAGTTACTGTAAATACCCAGTGAACACACCGATCTGAGATAATTAGGTTTTTCACAAACCTGAGTCTGGCACCCCATTAAAAAAAAGCAACAAACAAACAACATATTATCTTGTCATTTAAACACAGTAGTTTCAGAGAAGCCATGAAGAGAAGTATCTTGAAGCTAGCAGAAGGAAGAAATAAACAAGAGGGAAAATGGCAGGTCAGGTATCTTTTGTTAAAAGTAGAAAACAGTGTAACATCACAGCAAAAGCCATTCCCACACAATACTGGAATATGTTCCGCTCTATCCCTTGGGACCAGCTCCTTCTCCATTCTCTTTTTGCAACCAGCTGAGATATGCTATCTGGCACAAGTTGGAATAGTGTTGACACAAGAACTAGGGGTGATTCCACACCATCTATAGATCTGGGGTACACTGAGTGTACAAAGTTTCTGAAAATGCTTCAGAAAATGTTTCAGAAATGCTGCTCCACATTGATCATCCTTGGGAACTCACAAGGCCAAATGTCACAAGAAGGTAGTTCCGGAACTCTTAGAGTGAGATTTCAATATTCTCTAGCAGGGTGCATCTCGGGCACCCCCAGACAGACACCTTTCAGACAGTGAGAGAACCCCAAGAGCCTGTGAAATTGAGCCTTTGATGACCCATGCTTTATTGTGCTCTGAATTCACTGAGCTAGGGTAACATAAGCAATGAATAATGCAGCAAACTGTCTCTTAGCATTGCTTTCCTTCACTCCTCTGCATGGAGGAAACTATCTGGAAAAATACAATTTACCTTCATGCAATACAGTAATATATTCTCCTTGTAGACCACAGGGCCACTGTGACCTGCAATGTCACATCCTGCTCTTTCCTGCAGGGTTTTGGCATGATAGTGTTACAGGTGGAAGGAGTAGTAGGAAGCAGAAGTGGGAAGTTACCAGTATTCAGTCTGACAGAGGGAGGACTTCCTCCAGAAGTGGAAATGTGCTATTTCGTGTGGGGGAAAAAAAATGCACTAGAAGGATCAATTACTGCAATGAAGTCTTCACACTAAAGAATTCCTAGCAGTACATAGTGTTTATAGCATCTCAAGGTACCACTACATTAGGCTGGAAGCAAGGCTAACTACTAATCACAAACCTCTTGAGGATCTGCATTTATGTAGGTTGGCTGTGTATGGCTACACAGTCACTTTAAACATTAATTACTTCTGATTACAACCTTTTAAATACAGTTTTTTGGATCTGGTTCTTTTTCATGTCTATAAACACTGACTTAAATACATTTCAAATATACCTATACTTTTTTATTTTGACTCTTAGCAGTTGCTGTCTTTGGTGTATATATTCAAGATGAACACATGCTTTCCAAGTCTGAGTTCTTGCAGATCTGTGGTGGCTGGCACATAAAATTGCAAGCACTCTGGAAATTGCTCCTTCAAGTCAGATTGAACCCGTAGCATGACTAGATGTGCAAATGAAAGATCAGTTCCACTGTAACTCCTGTATGAACTCTTGGTAGCTTTTTATTTACTTCTATTTAATCCTACTTGAAAAACAGGTTAAAACAGCCAGCTTTCAAGGGAAAATGTCATAAGGTTTGGCATAAGATACCTCCAGATATATTTTTGTGCAGTAATGTTGACCAGATTCTCAATGTTTTTTACACGTATGAGTACTTCACCCCACAGGAAATGCCAGTTAAGGTGACAGCCATTGTTCAATAAAAGACTTTTCTTTCTTTCTAAGTGCACTGCTAAAATTTCAAAGACTATTCGAAATTCTGTAAATCGATATTCATGGCTCTAACATTTTCAAGATCTACAATAGACTGAACTGTGTATCTGAAAGTACATAAAACAGGACACGTCAACACCACCATCAACTGTCAGGCTCAAGTAATTAGTGCCTGTAAAGAAGTAGATCTTGTTTTGTAGATGGCATCCCCCAGTTGAGGATTAGTTTGTTCTGGCAGCATCAGTAGTGGCTCTACACTAATCATCCAGTGATCTCTGATAAAAATGATCCATGTCTCAAGAAAACTGTAAGGTAACATCTGTTTCATTGTGGTCCTTGTTTCAGAATACATAAAAGTGATTTGGTTTATTCATACATCTGGTAGTGAGTCAGCACCTTGATCCAAGTCTCTTGAATTTTCAGAGCTGGGCTTTTCTCGAGCATGTTTGACTTAATCTGTGGTAAGGAAAGAATATCAGTCTCTTCAAAAGGAGTATCAGAGGCACGTGAAGTCCTAGGGAAAAGTTTCAGTGGCAGTTTAGTGAAAACGTGAACGCCTTTCAAATGCTCACTAGATCATTCTGCCTTCCTTGCAGTCGGTATAAATATAGCCCTTTTCATATGCTAATAAACACATTGCAATTTCCTGCCATCCTCACCTTATCCTTGTTCCTTCTCTCAGCTTGTATCTACATTAATTTTACCATAGTTACTTGAACATAAGGAGAGGATCTCTTTTATTTAGAAAGTTAACCAACAAACATGGTTTACTTTACCCAAGGTCTCTTCTTCACATCTGTTGCGGATATAACAGGATCCAGTACATTTTACGGAGCCACAGTGCCACAAGATAGAAGCAGGGTTGCGCAAGCAGCAGTTCCAGCATTACGGGCAGACTCTAGCTGATACTTAGCTTTGAAACCCCAGCTGAGGACACAAGCGAAGAGGTACCAAAATGAAAGCTCAGAAGAAACAAGGCATAGGAAAATGATGATGTGAAAGCACCATTAGTTTGCAGTCATTAGAATTCATGGTAGAAAAGTAATCTAGCTGGGCAAATGTTGGTCCATTTTATAAGAGGCAGGGAGAACAGGGAGAAAAATATATTCAAAAGAGTTTTTCATGTTTTTGTACTTTACAAGATGACGTTATGTCCCAGGAAATCCCAGCAGCCCTGCAGTACTGTTTTCAGCACTCCTAGTTTGTTCATGCTGCCGTCTGAAGTGTGACTGCAGCACAGCTAAACCACACGGTTCTCTCCCCTCACGAAACTACAATGAGGTTTAAGTTCAGCGGTTGTCAAGCCTAGCAAAGGGAACAATGGACACACATGGACATGTTCACAATCTGTAGCTGAGATCAGTTTCAGCACAAAACCGTCCTGATGTACCTACACCAGCACCTATGAGAAATGTATTCATGTTGTCAGGGGCACAGTATACTTACATAGTTCACACTGAAGTCCCTCACCTGTCATTTCTGCTATTACTGTCACCTGTGGTAGTCTTTCAAATCAGCACCACAGCTGAGGCAAGAGGGTTACTGTTATGGTGTCCTAGAACTCTGTGCTCTGAAAAACGATCTAAAAGGCAGTGATGTTGCAATGGAACTTCACCTGTTGTGTTATAACATCTTAACAAGAAGAGGCAAGATTTACATTAGATATTAGGAAAAATTTATTTACAGCGAAGGTGGTAAAACACTGGAACACATTGCCTGGGGAGGTTGTGGATGCTCCTTCCCTAGAAGTGTTCAAGGCTAGGTTGGATGAGACCTTGAGTGACCTGTTCTAGGGGGAGGTGTCCCTGACTATGGTGGGGGGGTTGGAACTAGATGATCTTTGAGGTCCCTTCCAACATAAATCATTCTGTGATGATATAAATATTGAGTGGAGTAAACAAGGAAGTTGAATGAAGCAAAGCATAACTGTGTGAAGGGGCCTGCAGCGGCAAGTGGGAGCTGAGCAAATATCTGAAGAGACCAAGTAAATAGCTGAGAGGAGATGAGCTATGCCATCACCTGAGAGCTGTAGTGAGTCATATAGAAGAGGCTGGACCTAGGTAATACCAAGCTTGCCTCTTTCTTGCAAGGCAAAGCGCATCACTAAGCAATAACATATAAGCTGCTAAGAAAAAAAAAACCAAAAAAACTCTTTTTTTGACAGTGTTTGTGATTAGTTTGAAACTTTGTAGGGAGTAGTTTCTAGAGCAGTTCCTTTTTCTGTTGTTGGATTGCCTCACCCTGCCTCAAGATGCAATGGTCATTTATAGTGACAAAATTCAAAGGCTGGCAATTCAGCTGCTCTCTGCATTCCCTAATTGCTAATAATGACTAGACTTCAGTTATCTAAATGCCCCGAGCAAAGCTATTGGGGGATATGTACTGAATGGTGAAAGCAGCGACTTACAAAGCAAGCAGTGGCCATGACTACAGCAGTAACAAAACAATTTTATAAGCCCAGGGGTATAACAGGTTCCAAGCTGCAGACTACAGACGGTTCAAGGGCAGTATAGTTTGTGAACCACACTTGAGTTTGCTCTGTGGTGAAATCAACTACAATTTGAATGCTTGCTGCTGCTGGAGTGCACAGACTGATGAAAGGAACAAGATAACTTGTCTGCCACACTTTATTACAGGCTTTTGCAATTGCCAGCTCTGCTGCTGCTGGCATAGCTTAGGCAATTTAATTTAGCAATCAATTCTTGATTTACACACAAGTGACTTTAGAATGCATTCAAATAAAACTTTGCATCACCACATTTCAGTCAATGTTCTTTAAAAATCAAAAGCATCTGAAATATATCAAAACTATTAAGCTTTTCACATTCAAAAAAAAAAAAATGAAGGGGCTGAATTGTCTTAATGTTTTAGTGATAACCCCGAGCCAGCTTAGCTTGAAGTACAAAATACTGCAAAATAGGCAGTAGGTAGTGATCTATAATCATGTTTTTTGGAATTCATTGCTGCGAGAGATGTGTAATTTACAGAATCCTCAAGCAGGATAACAGGATCATAAGTGCCTGTAGCTCCTTGCTGGATTTCTCTTATGTGTATGACCAGTCTCCTGCTCATGTGAACTTCACAAGTCTTGCTATTTAATTCTTCCGGGAGTGAAAAGATCCACAACATTGAATAGTGCACACAGTCAGCACTCATTTCTTCACTTGTAGTAATGTTTATACTGGGATAAGGAGAGCTTCTGTGTCACATGCATTTATATTGCCTCTTAAAGCATTAGTTTCTTCATACATTAATTTGTAAAGGACTGGGAAATCTAGCTTCCATCCTGAAACTGCCCAATTGTTACTGTGTGAGCAGAACCACAATTGAGAAGTTGTGTGTGACAGAACATATACAGACATGATGCCAACTTGCACCTAGAAAAGCAAATTATATTTGAGAGGAATATTGTTGCAGAGTCATAGTTGACTGACTTAACCTGGCATACTGGGACATTACGATTACAGAAATGCCATTCCAGCTACTCAGAGCAAAATGAAAATTTTTACCATCTCACCTTGATTTTGCTCATCTTTAAAATAAAGAGGAAAAAGAGGAGGAGGGTGTCCTATATAGAAAAAGAAGCATTTCAAGCCATCGGAAGCCACTGAGATCTTCATGGAGTTCCTGCTGTGCCACAAAGACCCTCATGTTCACAAGAAATGTCCATGACTCAACAGCTCCAAAATGGTGGCCTCAACAAGACTGTTTCATATTCATGCTGGAACAAAGGACCTTAACTTTGAAGTTTTCATACAAATCCGATCAAACAAACGAGCTCACTTTAGGTTTCTGGTAGATGTAACTGTCATTTAGACAAGAGGGTCATTTTAAGGAGATGTTCTTTTTTTAAGGCCTTCCAACAGGTATACTGGAATTCCCAGCAATGTATGACAGCATCATTTCCCACACCATCTATCAAGAGCTCCTTCTTGCAGTAGATATTTTGAGGACATAAGCCATCAACAATCCCCTTTTCTGTACATATCTGTTTAAAAGAGTGTTAAATCTATGTGCTGCCGTTTAACTCAGGGATGCTGATTTAACCAAGCTGCAGCACAAATTAAGATATCTTCTAATGCCTCACCTGTACAGAGTAGCCTACAGCTAGAAAAAGAAATTGTCTGTATATCTGTATAATTGGTCTTTCTGCCAAGATGTCCTACAGATGTAGGTGCTTGAAATGACATTTACATAGCACTAAATGTAAGGCAAATGACTTTGCACACAAATATTTAACTAAGTTTGTAACTCTGGGTCATTTTGGGATATTATATCCTCTCTCTGTCCCACAACAAGAAAGCAGTATTTTCAAGGAGTCCAGAATGATATGTACCAAATATATTCCAATATTTAATGCAGATCCATGGGTGACTGGAAATATGTTTTGAAGCTTTGATCAATATTCTTAACTCAGTGGGGAATTAGTAACAAAGTACATCCACGGATAGAGGCACATCCTTCATAATGCAGAAAGTGTTGCTTTCTATAGGGATTTTTCAACTGCATATAAATAATCTATAGCACTTAAACAGTTCTATTTGAATTCAAAATAAATTGTATGCTTAGCTTCGACTCCTAGTTTGTGAACAGAAATGATGCTTGTATTTGTATTCTGATTTAGATTGATGAGAGACAATTAAAGAGTGAAAGATCAAGTGAGACAAACGCTTGAAGGCTAGATAAAAATGAGAAACTCGACAAATCAGCCTAAAGCAATGTAAGTAGAGTGGTGAAAGACAAAGTATCAATGATGTTTAAGTAAATCACTTGGAAAGCAGTAGTGTAGCTCTACATACAGGAAATTTGATTGTCCTAGTCAAAATAAGCAGAACAATAAGTTTTTACACAAATCCAGATAGGCCTTCAGTGCTGTGTCTTCCCATTGCCGAATTCATAAACAGACTCTTACTCAAGGGGTCTAGCTTATTTTTATCCAAATCTGCACTAGCAGCTGGCCCGAGTAACCCCACTCTGCCAAGTTCTTGCTGCCTTGCAGAGTGCCAGGCAGAGTTATGTAAGAACGTGCCTGGTTTCTCAACCCTCATTATTAGCATGACCTTGCCAAAGCTGAGCCTCAAGAGTTTAGTTTCACTTCATTTCTGACCCCTCCCAAACCTTCAGAAAGGGAAAGATTTTCCTGGTTTATCCCTGATCTTTGCTGTACCAATGCAACCAAGAGCAACAGGCATGAGAGGCAGGATTCTGGAGAGATTTTCAGTATATGCTTTGAAAAGTAGACTAGGATAGCCCAGTTAATGTCAGTCTTTGCTTTAGAGTCCAGAGATATCTGGTAAGGCCTCCTGAAAGGGATGATGAAGGGAGGGCAAAGATAGAAAGGAGGGCTGATAGAAAGCCCCATCATTCACTTAGCTTCCATTTTCCAAGCTGTGGAGGACAAAGAAGTATTGTTTCCCTTCAGTTGGCACTGTTCTGGTATGTGCCAGAGACCCTTTGTTAAATGACATTGCCATTTGTGAATTTTCCTGAGACACATTTTCATGGTTTTTTGGTCCTGTTATATTTCTTCATAAGCTGCCACCAGTTTACATTGTGTCTTTATATCAAATATTCTTTTAAACTCCTTCTCTACTGGAGGAATCAAGATCAGGAAGGTTCTAAGAGATATACAGTCCTCCCCAGTCCCACTTGAAGAAAGGGCCAAAGTCAGGAGTTTTGACTTTTCCACAAGGAAGGTTAATTAGCCCTTTGTATAACTCAAGAGGTAGCTCTGGCAACAGAGCATATGGGCAGGAGAGGAAAGAAATGAGTCATAGATAGAGTGACATGAGTTTCTCTGGGCCAAATATAGGTGACCTATAGAGTTTTGTAACAAAGCAACTTCCTGCTCCTCCTTTCCTGCCCTCCTTCTCAATCTACAAGAGAAATCACAACCTAAAAATAATATTTTTTTTTCTGAAAAATTAAAAGTGCATGAAATTACAGCACTAAACAGGTAGTAGGATACCAAATGTCAGTTTAGAGGAGTAAAGCTGTCTTGTCTATTGCATATGATGCAAAATGTCAGAAGTTACCTGTTATCTGTAACAAGAACATTTTTTTTTCCATTCCACTTTGAGAAAGCTGCTGATGCAGATTTTTGCAGTGACTGTAGACTTCGACTTACTTTCCTTTAACAGTGTTATGCTTCCTAATTTGACAAAGCCTCAGCAGATTCAATTGCTAGAACTGATGGGTTTCACATGCTGTGAGCTTCTGGAGAGTTTTCTTTACAAAGCAGGACTGACTAACATATAAATGTAAAAGAAAAATCATCCAAGAGAGACCCCAACACAGTGTACATGGAGCTATCTGAGATAAAGCAATCCTAGTTTTGCTTAATATACTTTGCTTTAAAGAACATTTTTTCTTGTTTAAAAGCATTTTTTTTTTTTTTAATGCAGTGATAACCTTCCCATGGTCCTCTTTGGAAAACAACTTTTATTATAACCTAGAAATGTGCAGCAAACAGGCAACAATACCTATGTTACTTGGATTCACGGAGAAAGAAGGTTTCAGTTACAGTTTTGACAGAAAAATTCTAATGAATGTTTTTCCGGTAGCACAGTGTGGACTGGGCTTCTCTGATGTGGCTTTGCAATCGCTTTACATTCCCATTTCCATCTCCTGAAGAGCTCTCCAAATCCTATTGCACAGTTAAAACAAAGTTTACCACAAATTTAATCTTAAGCTTCCTATAGCACAGAAGTACTGATTATCATGGCACAGAGCGTAGACAGTTCTGATTAAATTGCCAGCCTGGATTTGTAGACTGTCCCATCTCCTTATTCATCATCTCTATATATACACAACTTCGGGAAAGCGTCTTAAGATATAAATAGGCATAGATATAGTTGTATGCTGAATTTCAAGTAACTGAATGAATTCATTACTGCATCCTTGAAGGACTCCAATTTTCCCAGAAATACAGCTTCTTTTTGAGTGTTATGTACCCCATTTTGCATACATTAGTTACATATTGGTTTGCACAGACTGCACAAAAGCTAAAAACAGGTAACTATAGTTTTGCAGGAGGACTGCTGGAGTTGTAAAAAGACTTAAGAAAGCAACATATCATTTTATCTAAAAGGCAATGTTATTTGTATTTTTATATATTCATGTAAAGAGCACATGATACTCTTGTCACTCATGTTTACTGTTGCCTGCTGCATGTCTGCATGAACTGGAACCATAGCTGGCACAAACCTGCAGCATAGATTCATGGCACAAAGCTACAAATCTAAGGTTTTCAAAATCCACTTAGAACTTGTTTCATTGTACCTTTGCTATGAGCCACTGAACTCAAAATTAGTTAACTACAACTTCCACAAAGTCAGAGTGGCCTTCCTATTAGTGGCAGAATCAGTAAAGTCAACAAAAACTGTTATCCCTTTTACTACTGGCAGCTTTTATTCCCAGAAATCTATTAGTTGCATTTTCTATTATTACCTTGACTATTTTCTTCAGCACTAGGAATTAGGACATTGGCTTGTAGAGTCATGCCCTGATTGCCAAACTTAAGGGCAATTATGCAATGGAGAGAGGAAGCATAACAGGTCAGAGATTGTACATCTGCTTGAAATGCAGGTGGTGAAGGTGCTGACATTACTGAGTTGAAAACACGGACTAAGGTCTAAAGCTTTGAAGCATCTGACAGTCTTGCTCTACAGACATGGGTTACAACCACAGCCATTAGGATTCTGTCTGAAGCATTGTTGAAGTTCAAAATTTTTATTTTTTTTTTTTTCCTTTGAAAACACTATGTAAGTGACAAACTTCCATCTCCTCAGGGGAACACTTACCACCCTTTCTAGAGTAATGAAGAGTTTCAGCTAGAAGCTGGCACTCTTTCATGGGCAATGTGCCAGACTATTTTTTGTCCTAATTTAGAGCTTAAACAAGTTGGTAGACAGCATTGATGCCTCACAGATGCTTCTATCAAGATGATGTGGGTCCCAAACTCCAGCCCTGTGCTGACCCTGTCAGACTTGCAGAAATCTCCTGATGACTGCAAACCTCTGGGAGGCCCTTAAAGAAAAGTTTCATAAATGTGCAGAATATTGCCTCTCCCCTCCACCCCCCAACTCATTCTGCATCATTTGACATTTTAACATATTGCCATATTAACCACCGAAACTCCGATCTGTGAGCATGACTTCAAACTTGTGTTTACAAGAGTAGAGATGCAGTGGCATATGGATCACCAGCTGGTGAGAAGTAAGAATGTTAGTTTGTGGAGTTTGAGTCATTAAATGAATTAAAAAAAAAAAAAATTTAAAAAGGGAAAATCAGACCATCTTCTATACAGTCAAAAAGTTAGAGAGAAAAGCTTGGCTTCATAGAACTGGAGTTGCTAGAAAGGACAACTGCAACAAGGCCAATACACAGAAAGCACAAAATCTGGAGACATTAAATAAACTAGAAGCTGTGTTGTTTATTATAAGATATATGCAAACAAGCTGTTTCCTGCTAAGGCTGTAAGAAATAGTACCACAGAGGGAGTGATGCGAGACAGAAAACAAGAGTGATAACAGTCTGTTCTTCTTAAAGAGGAGGAATAAAAAACACTTTGGGAGCAAGGGTGACACTGGATGAAGAGTCTTTTTATAGAGGTCGCAACCACCTACACTTAAATGCAAGAGTCCTCAGCCTTCTTCCCCATCTGTCCCTAGCCTTGCATCTTTTTCTCAGGTGTTTGCCACCCTTTTGGTGGTCCATTAGCAGCTTGACCCCCTTTTCCTCCCCAAATAGTGACTTAATGCTGCAGGATGTCAGCTCCAGATTTTTTCTACTCTAGGAGTTTTTGGGAGACTAATCACTGATTTAAGCTGCCAAAGCTCTAGTCTTCCAGGGAAGACTTCTTTTTTCATCCTGATTCTAACACTTTGACTGCTATATTCCACCACCTTTATGCCAAGAATGGTAGAAAACACCACCTAAGGTCATGCAGCTGTAACAAAGATTCATTTTCATTAAACTTTAGAGATTCACTATTCTCATTGGAGTCTATTTCATCACACTTTGCACTTTATCTGTTTTCCTGTAAGTCCAGGTGAGAAGAACCTCAGGTTTCAGAGGACAGTTCTGCAGTCTTAATCTGCAGTGCTGCTGACTGCTGCTCTTCCCTCATCTGCATTCCCTTGCCAGCCCCACTTGTT
Organism: Psilopogon haemacephalus; assembly: GCA_013396835.1. NCBI lineage: Eukaryota > Metazoa > Chordata > Aves > Piciformes > Megalaimidae > Psilopogon > Psilopogon haemacephalus. The sequence continues at coordinate 234,917 of VWZI01021256.1, read as the reverse complement.
CAGTACTGGTTCCTGCAGCCTTCTCGGAGAGATGGAAGAAGTGGGAGTCTCATGCAGTTCCATCAATGATAAAGCAGTCTTTCAATAACTAGGATCTTTTTGGAGACATTAATAAGCAGGGGGGAAAAGATAGCAAAAGGAAGATTTAAAGATAAACTTTTTTTTTTTTTTCTTTTTGTAATGGAGGAAGAAGATATAGATGGAAAGGACTATTCCTTCAAAAAAAAAAATAGAAAAAAAGAATATTTTCTGGAGACTAATAAATAACAATATAACTAATTATCAGGATAATTATCTTCATGTTGGGGCACCAAACAGCTGAAATGCAGAAGCTGCTGAAAGCACTTACTATAGTAAATTATTGAAATGCTTCTCATGGCTTATTCTGCTGAATTAGGATAGTAAAAAGAAGTGTGTACCATTATTTCTCTATTGACTCTTCTACATGTGATTATTTATTATTAGATTCACAATTAGGAACAGGAAGGTCAAGTTAGTAATGATTCTAGAGCTTCGTCAGCTATACAGCATTATCTGTATTGTAGATACATTTTTTTTACCTGTGTAATGAGAGCAAGTCAAGTAATCATTAAGCCAAATATAAGTCACATTAAAAAACACACACTAGATCAGCATGCAAAGCATTAAAATTGTAAATGTTATATTTGAGTTGTAATGTAAAAGTGTTGGTTTTTTTTTCTTTTTTTTGCCTAGCCTTCCTTTAACAAAGAGCAGAAACATAGCAGAGAGAAATTAGAAATCGTCACTTTCTGCCCCTGCACTGTGTAGGTTTGTTTGGCCAACAACAGAACATTTGCACTTCTAGATGTCAACTATGTCTCAGAAGCCCTCTGTGGCTTCTGCAAGCATTATTGCCTTCTTAAAAGGTAAACCCAAGAACGGTTAAGTGACTTCGAGTTCTTTGAGGGGCTTCTGCCAAAGCTAAGAGAGTACACACAAATTATTTGCATTAAGACAAAGAGGGCAGAGAACATAGCACAAGCTTTTACTCCAGAAGCAGAATAACCATTTCTGAAATGAGTAGTTTCACTCAGCCAAGAAGTGAGTACAAGTTCCAAAGCAGAACATACCTTAGCCAAATCAAAATGCTTGTGTTTCAGCTTGCTTCTTCCCTAGTTCACAAATTACTTCAAAACCTGTTTGTGACTGCTTTTCTTTCCAATGTTATTTTCTCTCCATAGTAGCACAGGCTCCTCATGAGGAAGGATTCAGATAGCCTTGCAAGCTAAGTACGATTTATTACCAGTAGCTTTAAGAGGTATATATACACCACTGTGAGCAGACTCTTCAGCATTCAAACAAAAAATAGTTCCTGGAGTTTCTACAGGTAATATCATTGATTCATTCTGGTGTTTTCCTATGCATTTAAAAAAAAGGCAGTGAATAAATAATAAAATACATAGCATGAGATAAAGGCAATTAACATTACTTCAGTTTTAATTTTTTTTTTCCTCCCTCTTGTTACTCTCTTATTGTCAGAGAGAAAAGCCCAACTACCGTTTCTATGTCCTTTGCAGCTTATGGTAATTGCTGTTGTGTAGCATCACACTACTGGGGCCTCTACCCTACTCTTTCCCCCATTTTGTGCAGACAGCAGGAGAATTTTCTTTTGATTTATTCTTCTAATAGCCTCAGCAATGCCAGATTATAACTGCCTCTTATATAAAGGCTTCTTTACATTTCCATTTAATGTGAATTTGTAACTTTTCAGTCATTAATGCACTGAAAGAAGCTGTGGTTAAAGGAGATGGACAATTTCGAAGCTTATCCATTGCATTTAAAAGCAAATTATCAGTGACAGAACCTAGGTGAAGCAGGCAGCAGGAGAAATAAAAGGACAGATTGAGATATCAATCAAAAAGACTTTCAGATAAATTTCTTCTTGCATGGACCACTAGTGGAGGCATTTAAAGAGACGTAACAAAAGCCAAGTGTCTTTTGCCATGTGAGAAACCTGAGGCATTTTTGCTGTCCAGTCTCTAGCAGAGTTGTGCTGTACCGGATAGGAGGAGCAAGACTACAGCAGCAACTGTTGGCAGAAAGCTGCTGATGTTGTGGAGGGTGCACCACATGGGCTCCTCCTTACAGGTCTGTGTTATAGTTTTAAAGGCTAGCATCTTCATTTTAGATCGTAAATAATATTTTCAAGAGGATTCGAAAGTACATCCCAAAGGGGGTTGAACAGAACATAAGAGATAAATTTATCTCATTTCCTTGGGTTGTTATTTTCCATATAATCTTGGGTTTAGAGTGTTCTAGTTCTCTCTTGCTTGCTCTTCTTGCTTGCCTGCTTTTCACACTGTTTCCTTTCTGGCCTTGCCTGCTCCATGCCAACCATTTGTTTAGGCTATTGGTAAGACTGGGAATGTGGAAAGAGATAATGTTGTCTTAGCTGGCAACAGAGGGCTCTGGGTTTGTACAGGGGAGTCCCTGGCCTTTGTTTGGGGAGTTAGTTGGATTTTTATCTAGTTGTAAATGTATGTATGTATTTGTATATATGTTTATTACCTTTTCTATTTAGCCAACTCTGTAAATAGAAACTTGGAAGCAAAATTAAATTATTAAGTAGTGTGGTAATTTACCTTTGGAGGGTAAATCCCAAACTCTGAGTGTTTTAAACCCACCAGAATCTGGCAGGAAAAGGTTAAAGAAACTAAGAGGGCTGTTTCGTATGAGGGAGTTTCATATTCAGGCAGGGAGCAACTTCACAGGAAATTTTTGAAACAGACAAATTTAAGAAGTTTGCATCTCAGTATCAACCAAATCTCAAACAGGTAACAAAAACATCTCAAAATGGCTTTAAAAGTCAAATGATTATATGCACCTGACCTTTAATATTTTCAGGCCTCAGTTTTCAACTGTAAAGTGGGAGTGATGGAGAGCTCTTTCTCAGCCTAAAATGACAAAATTAGTTAAGAATATAAAAAAGTAAGAGGTACCACCATAAAGTTGTTATCTAATTCAAATATAGCAGGTGTAGGTAAGGTGTGGGACTTTACTAGTTAGTGTTAAAACAGAGGAAGATTCAGACTTGCAGAAGAGTTACTGCATAATGAGTTAATATTTACCATTTGATGCCACATTACTGCAAGCTCACGAGTTCCTTCAGTCTTCATTAGATAAGTATATTATTGCAGCACTTTCTGTGCATTTCTTCATATCTGAATTTGTACCCTTGCTTTGAACAGGAAAGAAATGGTGCATTTTACTTTGTTTGATCTTTGTGTCTTTCATTCCCATTCTCAGAAGTACAGTTTGGACTTGCAAGTTCTGTGTTATAAACTGCATTCTTGATATGAATCTCCCATATTTAGGTGCTCTGATTGTTCAAAGAACTCTCCAGCTGGGTAGCAAGACTATTTGAGTGCTAATACAGTGATTGTAAAGAATGGGACATCAGTTCCCATTTTAGAACATAAATCTTGGCAAGTTTGAATGGAGTATATTCAAATGGGAACAAATGGACATTTTAAGCATGTAATTTAAAACAAAACATTCAGCACTTACAGGAATAAACTCAGCAACTGCAGCTCCTGTAGCCCAGCATCTAAGACCCTATGGGTGACAGTTCCAAGCTCATAGCCATCGGGTAGTCCATGAAAGTACCTGGTCCTGGGGTTCATCAATGGGAACCTTGCACTCCAGGACCCCTTTCTGTGGTTGCAGCTCTTAGCTCTGCTTTCTAAAGCACTCACATTCGTTCATCATCTGTGGCTCCCAGGCAGACACTCCTAGGTTCTTGTGGTTTCCAAGAAGGAAACCATCCCAGTTCTGCAGTTATTCAAGCATCAGGGTTGGGTACATTGTAAATATGCACATGTGCTTATACATACATCCATTTCTAACTGCCAGTGCAATCTTGCAAAACCACACTTTAAAAAGTTATTCCTAAAAATAACATTAAGCCAGAGCTTCTTGCTCTCTGCTGTGCTCACAGTATACCTTATCTTTCCAACTGAGTGAATGAAAAAAGAAATTAAAAAAAAAAAAAATCTATGTGGGGTTGAAAAATGTCATTTGCAGATCAGGCTGCTTTTCCTCACAAGTGAGCACCTTGTCTGCTTGTGGCATTTTGCTCCAGCAGAGAAGGTGTCATGCATCCAATTAAAAAGATATTGAAGGAGACAGGACTAGAATAAGAATGAGTAAACATTGCAGCTGCACTGGGAAGAGGTGGCTAAAAAGCACATGACAGGGAGAAATACTATCTTCTTGACCATTCCTGCAGCCACACCAGTGCGGATACTAAAGCACAAGAACAAAACTGAATTATCTACTGAATGCCTCCTCCTTAACCCAGTGTATCTATTGTGAGCCCAGCAAAGAAATTTTACACTAAGTGAAAATGTAAGGATGCCCAGCCTTTGACTACACAGCACTTTTTAAGGCACTGAAATGACAAGCATACTGGAATTTTCTTTTGATTCCCATTCTTGTAGTACTCCCCTCAATGCCCAAATAGCTGGATCTCAGTAACTGTCTCTGCCACGCAATGGAAGGACCACCTGCAACGGGGTTCTGTGACAGAAAAGTTGTCATCTCCTCTCAATAGGGAAAAAGAACTGTAAGCCTTGCAGAAACTACACAAACTGTCAGAGGAGAAAGCAAGAAGCAAGCTAAAGACCTGGTAAATTGTTCTGAAAGGCTGAGTTTGCTTGACCAGTTGCATATCCTGTTGGAGGGTGTCCAGAGGAGGCCACAAAAATGACTGGTGGGTTGAAACACCTCTCCTATGAAGAAGAGCTGAGAGAGTTGAGTCGTTGAGCCTGGAGAAAAGAAGGATCCAGGAAGACCTTGTTGGGGCCTTTCAATAACTAAAGGGGGCCTATAAGAAAGATGAGGACATACATTTTAACAGGGTATGATGTGAGAGAACAAGGGCTAAAGGTTTTAAAATAGAAGAGGGTAAATTTAGACTTATATAAGGAAGACATTTTTTACAATGAGGGTGGTAAAACACTGGAACAGATTGCCCAGAGAGGTAGTAGGAGCCCCATCCCTGAAAGCATCCAAAGTCAGGTTGGATGGGGCTCTGCACAGCTTCCTCTAGTTGAAGATGATGTTCCTGCTCATTGCAGAGTGGGTTGGAATAAATAACTTTTAAAGATCCCTTGCAACCCAAACTATCCTATGAATCTATGCCTACACTCAAGAATAAGCAAGAATTAGTCTGACAAAACTTTCCACTAGAAATTGCAAGGCAGTCCCAAAAGTATAACATTCTCTAACATGTTCAGGGCTTTTCTATCAAATCCATTCCTTCTTTTAATAGTTTTCGCTAATGATGTGTCTTACTGGAAATTTTTGTGGGACCACTAGGTTTGGTTTGATATGTTTTTTCTTTAAATAGAATATATTTTCTTCATGTGTATTTTGCTCAGATTTAATTCTGCCTTTGGCAACGGACTGAACCTAGGCAATAGAGGAAACATGATGTAGAGACAGAGAGACGTTTTGAAATCTCCATCACTGAAGATATAAGAAGTGTGACTGAACAATGCCTTAAGCATTCTGATCTAAGTGAATCTGCTTTGAACAAGAGATTGGACCACACAAACTCCAGAAGCAACTTCAAGCCTGACTTATTCTATTATTCTACATACCTCTAGTTCAGGTCCTTTATACATTGGAATTCTTATTGAAGGGAATTATAATTTGAAGGGCAACATTCTGTAGCAACCACAGATGTATTTTTCTTGAGTTATTTTCAAATTGGACCATGTAAGAGAAAAACAAATATTTACAAACACACCCCCCACTGAGAAAGAGATCATCTAGCAAGCAATTTCTGATAAGCATCAAGCTCAATATGTTGTTATTATTACATGGGTTTACAACTCCATTTAAAGAAAAACATTTGCAAAACAAAGAGACAATGTATTTCTATCCAGGAACTGTGGCAGGTTCCCTATTTACCTTTAGAAATTTTAAGTTGCGGGCAGAGGTAGGCAGACGTGGATGCACATACTCATTTCTTGTGTCAATAAACACGCTCAACTGACCATTTGCAGCTGTGAGATTCCATGTCTGCTTGAATTCTGTGTAGAATTCAGTGTATTCTTGTGCTCATTAAAGAAATATGGTGTGCTGTTTTATTGATGAAGTTCCTCATCATCATTGTAAAGATTAAGAGCCAAAACTCTAACATTGGCAATGTAACTAGAGCCCTATTGAAGCTGAAGCAATATAAGCATGAAAGCCAGAGTATAAACCTGACGTAAATACCAAAACACTCATATGGGTTGCTTTACAAAAGCAATTACAAAGTTATAACACAATCAAATACAATCTGTTTGAGTCTATTCTGCCAGAGCTACTAACACTTCCATTGTACTGCTGACTGAGCAAAACCACTGGCCAAAGCCACAACCTGATTCTTGTTCAAAGTCAAAGCAAAAAGAAGTGGGAAGGTCAGCTGAATACTTGGGGCAACACCATCTCATAGCAGGAGGACTCAGCAATGAAAGAAATTGTCCTGCTCCGAGACAGTGTTCGTAATTGGGGTGAGTTGGATGAAGGAAAGGAAGGACCTCATACAGCTCAGAAAAACCTATTCCTAGATTGTGGGAAATCAAAGGGAGGGAGAAGGAAATGTGTACATATTATTATTATAGAATCATTTATGTTGGAAAAGACCCTTAAGATTGAGCCCAGCTGTAAACCTAATAGCGCCTAGTCCACCATTAAAACATGTCCCTAAATGTCAGATCTACATGACTTTTAAAAGTCTCTAGGGATGGTAACAACCTCTTTTCTAGGCAGTTTTTTTTCCCATGCTTGATGACCCTTTGGTCCATCTTATTCTAATTAAAGGATAATATATTTAGAAAAAAAATCTTTATTAATCTTTTCTTGATAACAATACCTATTCCTCAAAGAAAAATGTCAAGAGATCAGTGCTATAATTGCAGTTGTGGTAAAGATAACTAGATGTAATATGGGAGTCAGCATTCGTCCAAGATAATGGCATATATTATCTGACTCACCCTAAGGGATGCTTTCTCTTCTGGGGACTAGATCTGAGTGACTTTAGAAAAAATATCAAAAAAACAGAGTAGAGATCAGAGGACAGGAACAAACTTAGAGCCTCAAAAAGAAGGCTGATCCAGCCAAAAAGTTTGGAGAGCACTTTGATCTCTGTCCCAATACCAAGGATGAGAAATGGTCAAAAAGTAAATGCCCAGGAAGCTTCTGAAAGTCAAAAGTTTGCCTTGCTCCTGCTCACAAAACCATTTCTATCCCATCCCTGACACCAATATCTCTCTCAGTTCATCCACAGCATGCTTCCCAGTCTCTAAACACATTTCCTCAGGTTGCACTCACAAGGGAGAGATAAAAACCACCCATCTGAGCTACTGCCCAGAGGCAAAGTGCTTTTCCAGTTGCACAAAAAGCATTGCTGCAAGACACATTTGATATATCACTGTTCCCAAAGAGTCAGGTAAGCTAGGCCCCATATTTCCCATGAACATGCAGAAGTCTTTTCTCAGAGACTAAAACAGAACAGATTTATGGAAGTCTCTTACATAAAACACATCAGGATGTGCATCTCAGCCCATTAACACACCACTAAATACTTGCTGAAATGGCAGCTTGTTCAGACTTGCATAGAATGATCTTTATTGAATGTAATTACTCAACAGGAAGCACAGAGCATAATTAATCGTCATGTGGAACTCCATTTTAACTTAGTTGTTCTAGTATTGCAGAATAATGAGGTTACTCTTTGATTAATTTTTGCTCTTTCATTTATGAAAGTGGATACTCTGTATTTTCTCCAATTAGTTAAATAAACATCAAACACTTCTAAACATCGCATCTGAAAATATCTAAATGTGAAAGTAATATGTATACTGCAAACACATAGATTAGCTACATCTCAGAGATAGGGAGAAAATTAATTGAGGTATAGCATGAAGTTGCATAAAATGTTGCTGGAACCGAATAGAAACATTATTTGTATTATGACAGATATCTTTTCCAATTACATCTGTAAGCACAGCTAAGGCATTGTCATTGCTACTATTAGATAGATGATAGCCATGTTTTACAAGAGAGATGTGAATGGTGTTGTTCCAGGCACCGTTTTTAAGCATCTGATGCTGCAAAATAAAACAAATGCCCCACTACAAAGCTGTACACATCTACCCAGACCAGATTATTACTTGTAGTACATGATGTTTCTTTGAGTCCAAGAATCCCCCAGAGCCATTTGCTTTTACTACATCACCCACATGTGCAGGTAGGAACTGCGCCAAGTCAGGGCTATAAAGCAGCTTGTGAAGTGGAAAAAAAAAAAAGATTAGACAAGTTGAACTGAATGCACTGCCCAATTAATAGGTCCTCCAGTATAGTGTAGTCAGCCTGTCCATCACTGTAGCTTCTTATCCTTTTCTCACTGAAAGCTTTTTTTGTATGAATTTCAGTTTATAAGAAATAACTTTAAAGCAAAAGGCTTCCATCTCTTCACTCTCTATATTAATGATAAAAAGCGGGGCAAGGAAAACCTCCACTCTCTATTGGACAAGGAGGGGACAACACCAAGTTGGGAGCATGTGTCAATCTGTTAGAGCGTAGGAGGGCTCTGTAGAAGGACCTGGACAGGCTGGACAGATGGGGACAGTCCAATGCCATGAGTGTACTGGGTTAGAACAGATTCAAACACACACACACATATCCTGGTAGAATAAACTCACTACAACACAGATTTTTTTTTTTTTTTTAAGTCAGGAAAAATGAAATTGTATTTTCTTCAAGTTTAAACTAAAATTAACAGTATAAAAAGTATGAACAACTACAGGGAAAAAAAACAAAAACAAAAAACAACAAAACCTTACGGAGGATGGGGAAGGGGTCAAGCAGCAGCAAAGTAGCAGGCAAAACAACAGCATGGGGAAGATAGCAGCAGGCACAGCAGAAAGCAGCAAAAATTGGGAGAACAAGCTGCACTTCCAGACATAAGGCTTTTGATGCTCCAATGACGTTATATTAACTTATCCATTGTTGCTGTTATATAGCCTATCCCTAGAATGTTCACCTCTTCCCTACTTTTCCCTGTGTCTGAGCTAGAAATCTGGCCCAAACGGCCACACGAGTTCTAACAAGTCCTAGCGCTGCATTTGGCACTTTGCCCACAACCACTCATACAGTGCTACAGGCTGGGGTCAGTGGCTGAAGAGCAGCCAGGCAGAGAGAGAGGCAAGGGTACCGGTTGACAGGCAACTGAACATGAGCCAGTAGTGTGCCCAGATGACCAAGAAGGCCAATGACGTCCTGGCCTGTATCAGGCATAATATGACCAGCAGGACCAGGGAAGTCATTAGGGTGATTCTGTCCCTGTGCTCAGTGCCGACTAGGCCAACTGTGTCCAGTTGTGAGCCCCTCAGTTTAAGAAAGATGCTGAGGTGCTTGAATGTATCCAGAGGACAGCAAGGCTGGTGCCATGGTTCAGTTAATTAGAAGGGTTAGGTGATAGGTTGCACTTGACGATCTAGAGGTCTTTTCCAACATGGTTAATTCTGTGATTCTTCCTGGAAAGATCTTACAGGGCCCATACAGATTTAGTACTGTGAGGAAGCATTAAAGATCCCTCCTTCAGTTTCCATGACCCAAATCAGTATATTTCAGGCTGCCTTAAGTGATGCAATTTGAATTTTGTTTAATAAATATTCTTGCTCACTATGTGACCTCACTAAGATGCTGCTTCCCCAACATACAAAGCCAGATAATGTTTTCAGTCTGTTAACACCTCAATACTGGATTCAGCCTATGAAAGGAACAAGGGCTGTTTGGTCGCAGTGCTGTAAGAGCACCTGCCAAAGGACTGAGTACACTGTTAAAAACAGGCCATAATGATGATCAGAGAGAAGTCTGGGGGACACTGAGTGGAAGGAGACTTCCAGTAGTCAATGGACTGCTCAGAGCAAACAAGTACAGCCATCCACTGTCAGAATTTTGAACCTACCAGTGAAGATAAAGAACACTAATAAATTATGTCACAACACAAAAAAAATATTATTTTGTGCAGCTCATGAGAATACATGAGATGATTAAATTTTTTCTTTGGGACTGGAATGGATTCGCTCATAAAGTGTTTGCAAGGCAAAAAAAAAAAAAAAAAATCTCAGATTCTCCTTATCAGCTTCTCAGCCAAGATGTATCACTTGAACAAAAGATAGTTGTAGCCTATGCTACAGACAAAACAGCAAAATACAAATCTTCCAATCACTCAACTTCTACAACAGGTATTTTTGCCATAGAGCAGATTCCCAGAAAGATTTTTAGCTTAAGCCAAGGGTTCCTCTCTTCTGGGGCAACCTGCAGCCATTACATGCAGGAAACATGTTACTGTTGAAGAGGAGCGATTTCTGATTAAATCCTTTTCATTTCACTGTCACCTTTCTAGGTCTGTCTGCAAAACATGGCAAAACTAATGACATGTGTGAAAAGAGGCACATCACCAACACACAGAAAATTCAGAATCAGGAAGATCATAGTTCTCACTCCAGCTCTGACATAGGCCTTTGAGCCTGGATCTCTTTGGCTCAGTGTTCCTCATTTCTACCAGGAGAAACAATGCATTTAAAAGCCTTACTGCACTGTTACTGTGGCAATAAATGTGCTCTGAATTTGGGAGCAGTAAACATTTACACTATTCGTTTGGAGAACATGGGAAACAAAGTGCCAATAGCAGTAATAGCAAGGTCTCCTTAAAAAAATCCCCTAAAATACCTATCTAATCTTTATTGATATTATGAAACTGCTTTAGTAACAACAGCAAACAGTCAGAGTTCACATAGAAGAGATCAGTTTCTCTAGAGCAGGAGCATAAGGAGAGTAGAAGTGCTCTTCAGGCTTACACAAGTCTTGTTCAAACTCTTCCCCACAATGCACTGTCCCACCCTGATCAGTCTCCTCCAATCTCACCCCATGAGGCTTTATGGTGCTCTTGCAGGTTTGTCCTTACGTTTCCATAAAATATTGCTCTGCTTCCTTTTCACAGAGCCAAATCTCAGGTTGGTAGATATAACTGTTTTAAGCCAACACTGGCAGGAGGACAAAAGGTCAATCTCCAAATTCATCAAACAAAACTACCTGGAAATTCCTTGTTAAGCCTCACCTATTCCAAAGTATTTTTTCTAGCTGCCTTCTACCTTTCTTCCTCCCATCACCTTGTTCTTTAGAAGTAAACAGAAGGTATGAACAAGTAGAGGGGGGAGATAAATGGTTTAAGCTATAGAGCAGTATAGGTATACAAACAAATGATCACCAACTGCACAGGAGTACATTTAGTCTTGCAGTTGGAAGACTTTATGGCCATAAAAATGAAGCTAAAACTAAATTGATGTTAAGAAAAATCCTGATGATTTGGTTAAATGGATTATAGAGTATGATACTAGGGAGCACATCTCCGTGGTCCAAACTATTTATTTCAGTCTTGTATCACAGTAAAATTTGTGATACCTTCTTTAACTGATTCTTTGTACTTTGTATTCTATTTCTGTAGATTTCATTAGATGAGAAACTAAAGGAAGACAAGCAGGGATGTAAAGTGCGGTGACCAAACAGCACTGAAGGGCAGATAATCCATCACAGAGGGACATAAACTGTTTAGCCCACAGTCTACTCAAACTATGTGATAAAAGGCAGATCTGATATCCCTTCAAGCAAGATGTTCCTTTAATCCAGAACGTTAAGAAGGAGATTAGGGGAATAAACCATTTACCTTTTGCATTGGCAGCAGTACCAAAGTAATTTATTGAGTGCCCATTATTACACATTAATTGCTGTGCTTCATTCCTGTCAAACTGCAGGTTAGAAGGTGCTCATAATTTGGGGTCCTAATATTTTACTTCCTTTTTTGGAAGCTGTATGCATATTTTTTGGAATTCCAAAGCCTTATTTCAAAGCCTCTGGTAAAGGCTGGAAAAATGAAGCACTTCTCTTGCAAAACCTGACTGTGGTATTGCATCTGGTTCACAGAGTACAAGAATGAAGTATATTCTGCTACACTGTCATAGAGGAACAGTCATAATTTGCCCTCCAGCAATTATAAAATACTCCTATCATTGAAAAATGGGTAAATACATTGCGCCACATTAATTTTTAATAATAGCAATGACTGGCCAACACACCAGTGCTAATTTGGAGAAAAGGCTGGGCTTGTAGCCTGTTCACCACAGGCCATGTCTGAAAGGGTTTTGCGTAGTTCATTTAGCATTTACATACACGCAAAGTTCTTCAGGGCCGCAAAAGAAAAACACCAACAATGCAGCTATCCATCTCATTAAATACAGAGATTCCCTCACCAACTGTGTGATCCAAGCATAGATTCCATTAAGAGAGGGGAAAAAAAATACAAAACTAAACTAAAAACACATTCACACCACAAACCCCCAAAACCAGAAAATAGAAGACAACAGTATCCAAAATACAATACTTCATGTGTGACCTTTACCACAGAGAATTATTTTCAGTCTGCCATCAATACGTCATTATCAAAAGGACAAACTTTACCTACATTTCTGAACATTGCCCTAACCTTAAGCATCTAAATTCTAACACAAATTCACACCAATAATGCTTCACTGTATTTACTGTTTTAAACTTACAGAGAATTAAAATATTTCTACTTGGATTTTTCTCAATACTCCCAGTCACACAAAATAAATGGTACAAGAAAATATCCTGAAGCTATAATATAACGCAGGTTTTACTGGTTTAGGTTTTACTGTTTGGCTTTAAATTTTATTGGTTGTGTCAGACACCACAAGGGTAGAGGTCTTTGCTCTCAGAAAGATGGAGTGACTGACAAAGCTTACTCACTGCTCCTTTCTCAGTTTGCAGAGGGCAGGGGAGGTTACATACAGCTATCCTAGGGAAGAAAAACCTCTTCTGTGGTGTATGAGGAAGCAGAATTACTGAGCAAATTGTTGGAGAAAATAATTTCTGTATCCTGTCTCCCATGCTTTAGTTTCTGCTTCTGTCCAGGTTCTTCAATTCAGGAGTCCTCAGACCATCACAGTTCACCCAATACCTCACAGAATCTAGGCTGCTGAAGGTCTTCTCAAGAGCTGTGTTCAGGCACCTCTTTCCGCAGCCTTCCCAAGTCTTAATGGTATCTGGGAGTAAGCCTTCTTTCCTTGGGGTCAGTCCCCATAGCACACCTGTACTAGGTAATTAACAAGTCAAAGCTTCCCATCAAAGCACTCCTGTGGCCCATTTCTAACACCCTTACTCTGTTCTACCTCCCCAGCACTTGTAGTGGCTGACTTGATTGCTGCTTATTATCTTTAGTGGGGCTGCCCATGTGTTTCTAGCTTCTGAATTACTGAGACTGCCCATTTTAACTAATTTTAACTAATATTTAAGTATAAATTCAATTTACAGAGAACAAGTTGCTTGATGTCTTTTATTCTGTGCTGCATTAGAAGTCCTAGAGTGCATCATTTCCATTAACATATAAAGAAGGTTCGTTTCTGTGTTAAGGAGCTGTTTGAATCTGGGTAAGAAGTGAATTGTAATAAGGCTGATATAAAAATTACTAAATATTGTATTAAATATATAAAGAAAAATTTTCCCAAAGTTATTTACTATTAACACACACACACATGCAGAGATTCTGTTATGCAGTTGGTGAAACTAGTTTTTGCAGAATGTATATATACACAATCAGATTGATTTAAATGATTTTAGGAAAGGTTTTAGAAATTTTAAAAAACTGGAGAGTCTTGCAGCACAAACTGCCGCTCAAAGCTTAAACGTAAACTTTCACAACCTTTAGAGAAGAGAGTATGATTTACTCACTGGTCACAGTTCCAATATTTGTAATCCAAAAGTGTATGTAGAAGCATAAATGAGGAAAAATATAGTCCCTGCCAGGTGGTGGCCCTCAATACGGTGATGATGCGGCAGGGTTTGCTGCTTGCATAGCTTAAAACGAGCACCTTGCGTGGGAAGATCCACGGATGCGAGGCAAATCCTCCGTGACTCTCAGGAGGTGATCGGAGTGATCAGCCACCTGGGCAAAGGCAGAGTGCAGGTTTACGGGCTGGAACAGTCCGATTGGATGGGGTGCACAGCAAAGGAGTCAGCTCTCCGGCTGGAGCGGTCCCAGTGTCGCAGGTCATTGCTAGGCCATAGCTAGGTCGCCACCTAGACTCAGCCAGAGTTAAACGGACTCGGGCTCGGCTGAGCTCAAAGGGACAGCTGTATCCCAGCGCAGGCAGCCGGTTTAGTCCCTTGGCTTAGTGCGGAAGACAGGTAGTGTTAGGTCTTCCTTTCGTGGGGGAGGCAAGTCCCCAGCTACACGTGCGGCAAAAGCACACAGGTAGCAGACGAAACAGAGGCAACAGCAGCAAACAAACAAGTTGGCTAGGTTTTTAAGCGTTTTGACAAGTGTCTTTGACCAATAGCAACAGATAAAAACACCCCTGAGATGAATCCTAGGTTATGTCAGCAAAAAAAAAGAAGATGCACATGCCTAGCATCCATGCCTGTGTTAACCAAAACAAAGCAGGGAGTAAAACAAGAGGCTGGGGGGAGAAGGCAGGGTGGACATTCAGGTAGGTGTTTAGGATATGTCCTGGATTTGTATTTCAGGTGTAATTTGGACATTCCACCACATTCTGTATTAATTTGTGTGGTGTTTGCCATACACTAGTAGGTCCGAACAGAATAAACAGCTATCAAAAATAAGGAAAAATAATTTAAAGACCTCCTGGGGCCCCATCGCTGGAGGTGTTTAAGGCCAGGCTGGATGAGGCTCTGGCCAGCCTGATCTAGGGTATGGTGTCCCTATCCATGGCAGGGAGGTTGGAACTAGATGATTCTTGTGGTCCCTTCCAACCCTGACCAATTCTATGTTTCTAAGTATTCTCAGTAAATTCAGACAACTCCATTTTAGTTACATCTAGCCTTCCTGTTTCACTTTTATTACTTATTTACTTTGTCAGGTCCAAATGAAGAGGAAAGTGGTCAGGATACAGTAAAAAAGAAAAATAAATTGCTGTCTACAATAGAAGAATGAACCTTGTATTTATAGAAATCTATAGAGACCTCATCTTATTTTAAAACATTTTTCTGACTTTTACTGCCATCATTCATCCTTATTTGAAGGAGGGAAATGGAACATAATGTGAATTGTAATCAGATTCTCATCAACTTGCTAAGAATTCACAGAATCACAGAATGTTTCCTTCAGCAAATTACTGTCCTCTGGAAAAGTGCAAAGCTGGAAAGAATCTGAGATTGAACATTACTGAGGTGAAGATTAAAGGATCTCTTAATATTTGCCCTGCCCATAGGAGTTAATCAGAGCACAAGACTTGTCTGAAATGAAAAACCTCTTCACATCAGGATATAAACCCCTTTCAAGTAGAATTTTTTTTTCCATAAGGTTTAATGAAGTGTTTAGCAAAGGTTGAAATGATCACACGACTTCCTACAGGTGTGTAAAATTAATATTCATTTTAGTGAGCTGTTCCCACACTTACTACTGATACTCAACATACATATGTTATAAGTATGCACATCTGATTGAACACATCACAAGCTAATATTAATGTCTGGGGTTTTTTTCTCCCTCAGTTTACCATTTTTTGAGCCTTTTATTAGTCTAATTGTCCAAGACAAATGGTTTGGTTGCAATGGTTCTGAAATATGTTGAGAAAGAAAAGCAACAAAAGGTAGCCAAATAGGAGAATTTTCTAATGGGGGTGGGGAGGAAGGGGGGGAATGGCAACTCAAGTCTGATTAATATGAGATGATAAACCAGATCACCTACCGGGATTAGTCTTCAGGAGTTAGAAAGCAGCAGCTCATGGCTTGCTGAAATTTAAGTACATAAGCTATTAGTATACAATCACATAAGAGCATAAATCTTTTCTATCATGAGATAAAAGTGTTAAATTGGTCACAGGTGTGGCCAGACAACTCACAAGAAATCCAAGAAGACAATCAAAACCAGATTCCCACTAGTTTTTCAACAATAACTTCACCAGGGCAGGAATTAACCCTAAAGTATCCAAAATGTGCTTTAAAGACATATGTTGTGAAAAAGAAATTGGGATGATTTATTGCTAGAGTTCCATGGAGCTTTCTAAGATCTTGGGCAGTGAAAAGCACAGAGAACAGGGCCAGGCCCACAGCTTTCCACCTTCTCAATGTCCAGACAGTTTATAATTTCTGCATTCCTAGGAGTGCAGGAATTGCCATTCTGGTTGCACCTGAACATGGGGAGAAAGAGAGTAGGATTTTGCATTCCTCTTTTATATTCATTTGAGGGTTTGCAGGGAGCGGTGCAACTCTCCATTTTATCAGAAAAAGGCAAGGAAATACAGATAGTGAAGTATGCTTCGGCCTTCCTGCCGAGATGTCTGGAGCTGTTAAAAGCAGATTATGTGAAAACAAGACAGGAACAAGACACTGGGCATTAGACCATGAAAGGATGTCACCTTAGCAAAGTGGTAGTTGCCAGTAGGAAGTTCTGAGATGATACTGAAATGCATTTTGCAAAAGAGAGAGAGAGTCAGGAAGAAAAAAAATCTGCCAGAACAAGCTATAGCAACCTTAACTGGATATTCCTGTGAGTATTCAAGAAATTGCTCATCTACTGGTCTAAAATAGCTGCCAGGAAGAAACCCAAGCCTTCCACTAGCAGCGGAAGAGAGCAGTTTCTTTCTGAAAGTGGATGGATAGATTAACACTTGAAAGAACTAACAAAACACAGCATTTAGCTATTTTCAGAGGCAGAGAAATAGAGAAAATTCTGAATTTTAATACCAAGAGCTTGGATGGTCACTTGTTGCAATGGTGCACTGTTTATCAGTAAGTCAAAGCAACCTCTGGTGATAGTCAGGGTTTACACCTTGCCTGCAAAATAGCTACTGCATAGACAGAGCACAAATTTCAATTGTTTCCATAGTCTTATGCTGTACATGTGCAATACAAGGACATGAGGAAGTTAAACATCTCTTAATCTAATACTTCCAGTTCTCATTATGCAGGGGAAATCACAGAAATGTTGGGAATAAGCAATGTATAAGCAAACCAATGGAGCTGAAAGGAGGCAGCTCTTCAGCTCCCAGAATTCTCTTTCTATAAAGCAAAGAGAATATGTTACAGCAAAAAGAAAATCCAAACTATTCTGAATCACCTTGCTAATATTAGAGCACTTACTATTTTCACAGCTGATCTACCTTGAATATGGCTGTATTGTCATTAAACTTATTTAGTGCTTCTTTCTCACACAAAGACCCACTCCCATCTCACATCCATGGGGTCCCACGCAGACTGTAAGTATAAGTATCCTCAACTTCTGCAAATACCACCCAGATGATTAGGGTTGGGGAGAACTGCTTATCTGCTAATCAAGTTCTATCCAATTCCTGTCACTTTCATGAAATTATGGTGTCATTTGATCAGATATGATGCTATCCCCAGTTCAGAAATGAAGAAAATAAGCTTTCTTACCTAGAGACAATACTTTAATCTACTCTGATTTAATCCAATACCTTCTATGCTCTGGTCTACAACTGACAGGAACCTGAAGCTAGTGTTTTGCAAAGAGATGAAACCCATTAGACAGCTTCTAAGCAGTAGCATATTCCTAGCAAAGGAGATACTACCTTTCAGAAGGGACCATAGAAAAGTTAGAGAATCCAGAACTGTATGACAATGAAGGAAGTACAGTCTTTAGTGTCATTTGACCTCTGCACTCCTAGAAGGTTTGGCTATGTGGACCATGTGATACTCTTGTACTCTTTCAGGAGGACTGGTCAAGGGACTCGGTATGCATGAGGGAGATACTATAATGCTATCATTTGTCTATGAGCATTTCATTCTAATTGCTTATGGTCAGTAAAGCTTGGACAAGTAGGAACCAGATTTCCACATGTCTTGGCCCCACTGGAATTTCCCTGGCTTCCTGTATGTTTTGTTTTGGGTGGGTTTTTTTGTGGTTGGGTTTGTTTTTTGGTTGTTGTTTTTTTTTTTTTATTGGGAGGGTTAGGGTTGTATGTTTGTTTTTTTGTTTGTCTGGGGGGAGGGGAGGAGAAGGAATTAGTTGGCTGATTTTTTTTATTGTTTTGCTTTGTTTGAGTG
The DNA here is from genome assembly GCA_013396835.1 of Psilopogon haemacephalus. NCBI lineage: Eukaryota > Metazoa > Chordata > Aves > Piciformes > Megalaimidae > Psilopogon > Psilopogon haemacephalus. The sequence goes on along the minus strand of VWZI01021256.1, from coordinate 216,794 downwards.
GATCACCTGCCAAATCTGACCTTCTGCTTTCTGTCTTTGTACTGTAATAAGTTAATAGTTTTACAAACCTCAGGCCCAATTAGCTATCAGCTGCACATTGGCAGCCAAATCCAAAGGAACATGTTAAAATTTCAATTATTTGCACAGCCTACTAAGCATTAGCATACTGCACCTAAAGTCATGTATGCCTGCTCTTCTGATATCTGAGCCAGATCATATTCTGGGCACACAGACACTGCATTTGCCTCCAGAAGAAATCCTCAGGTCTAGAGTGGACATCTGAATAAGGACTCAGGAGCCCACCTAAGGCCTTAAACAGATGAAGAAATACCAAATAGTCAGGAGAAAAAAAAAAAAACCTACAGAACCATTTATTTGATTTCCTTCCTTGCTAGTTTCATGTCCTTGTATTTCTGGTTGTCCAGTGCCAGTGCCATGGAAGTCATGGAGATCTGCACCAATAACCACCTAGCAAGGATATATACATCCTGAGGAAAAGCTGAAACAGGACTAAGGTCTCTCAAACTGAAACAAGTCAGTGCATCCTGCTCAAATCACCAAAAGTGTGGGGCATATATCACTACCACGGGGTTCTTAAAAATGTAGAGATCACGGTTGCTGGGCTCTGTGTTAATTCTGTGCTGACCATCCCTATGGATTAGGTGAATTTGATGCATTGTGAAAGGGTCAAGCTCTTCCATGAACCTATACCTTTTGCCTTGCAGACAAGTAACAGTAGTGCTGGAGAGCCTGAAAGCTCAGCCCCAGTCTGTTCAACTTCTCAGGGAACTCCAGACTCCCCAGCGTAGCTGTCTGTGAGACTGTTTTGAGAAATTAACCATTTGGTATTTGTATTTTGAAAAGAGGACCTGTACTCCAGCCAGGTAGTGCTTTAGAGGCTATCTCACCTTTGAGAGGTGTATTCCATGTCATTGAATTCTCACCATTATGCATTCTGCATTTGTGTCTCTCTAGTTTTAAAAGTACCTATTAGTTTCCTGTTATTATAGTTATCCATTGTCTATACTGAATAAAGCAGTCTCGTGCCCATGACTCACTGATGTACATCTGGACAGAGATCAAATCTGTTTTCTGCAACACAGCCAATTTTTGCACAGGTATGAAGAAGCACGTGACAGGAGTTGTCCAGGTGTAATAAGACTCACCTGATCACACACATTTTTAGTCTCTGAGACATGTTCTAAAACAGCTAATGGGTTTTTTTAAGATGATAATTCATTCCATTCATAACAGATTTAATTGTGCTCTGATTGCTGACACCTGGCAGTTTTGTTTTGCAGCACTTTTTAGTTTTCCTCTTTACCCAAAGCACTTTAAAAGCACAGAATGGGCTTTGCACCAGGTATAGTACCATTAAAGCCCTGAAATAAATGGAATGGGGTTTGCAGAGCCAGTTTGAGACATAGACAAAGTATGTGGCTGCTGGGGCAGCTGCCTGCTTTGCTGCTGCCAAAGACCTGGCACTGCTATTGCCGCATGAAAGGATACTGTTGAGTAGGCTAAAAACTCTTACTCATCTCTTGCAGAAGCACCAGTCATGGCCCCTTGCTCTGGCACAAGCTGGAGCACCATGTATGCTTCTTCATGCCGATGCTGCCATCTCCCTGGCAACACTCATCCACAGGGTGGTGAAGTTCTGCATTTTCTTTACCTCTCAGTCTGATATGGTTCTTGCACTCTTCTGGATTCAACCTTTTCATTGATATTTGTCTGGCATCAAATGGTATTCGGGATAACAACATAATTTTCAAATCTTCACCTTAGGTAATCTGAAATGTAACCCCAAACAAGTCTGAGAGATTTGAGATGTTTTTAATACATCTCAGGGACTGCCATCCCTCATGTGTTGTTCATTCTAATCTTTGTCTCAATTACTCAAGACTCTCCACTCAAGTGACCCCACCAGAAACTTCCTCTCATTTTGTCTTTACTGTACCACTTGAGATAAGTATTCATTACACTACATGCTGTTCTCCCAAAACCTAAGAGTTTTCTTCTCTTTTAATGAACTCATACTTTAAATTGATGAGAAGGGAAAAGGGTAAGAGAGCAAATGTGAGATAAGAGGGTTGATTTTCTCTACTCTGGGATCCATATTGTTTCGTTGACATACCCAAGAGTCCAATGTAACAGTGCCTGGCATAGATAAGTGTCTTGAAAATAAATGTAGTATACCCTAAGACCACAAAAAATCTGTCCTTTATAATGGAAGACACATAAAACTAGAAAGAATCAATTTCAAATAGCCCACAGAGAGTAAATGGACTAAGAGAACCTGCACAAATATAGGAATAAACTCCATGCCAAACAGCTCAGGCAATTCCACTAAATTATTTCATGAGAGGTACAGTTGGTGATGAATAACTTCTTCACTAAGAGCAGAATTTAGCAAAAAACAATCTAAATCTATGGTGGCAGGCAGGAGAGGATGATTTGACTAGCTTTCTGAGCAGGCAGAAAAAGAAAAGCAATTTCTGAACTGAAATCCAGTCTGCCTTTTTAAAATTATTATTATTATTATTAATTCCTTCTTCTAATTTACCAAGCTGCAACATAAAAATAGCTCAGATTATACTCTAGGGCAGTTGTTTACATGCATATTTACCAATTCTCCAGTGAGCAGATTTATGAAGCAGATCACTCAATGCTTCTTTTTCTCAGCAAAATGAATGTAGAAATCTATCCACAGTGAAAGCAGCCATGCATTTCAAGGGTAAAAGATAAGGGTTCTATAGACAAATAAGAAGCAGAATATGAAGAAATATAAAATACCCATCATTTCTATTGATGTTAAGCTTCTTGGAAGCATCTCCTGGGAATGTTTCTCTAGACACTACCTCTGTAATCATAGTATTCTCAATTGAAAATACAACCGTTCTCTTGAAATACATTTGTATTGCAAACACATGAAAGTGTAGGACTCTTAAATGCATCCCTAGTAGAGATCAATTAACAAATTCATCATCTACATCAGGTTCTGAAAGGTAGAACTAGATTTCTCTATGAAATTTCCTGCATTTCTGACTCGTCATTGGCAGTACTGCGCTGATGGCTGGTTCTGTTCTACTACCAGTACCAATTTACTTGAACACCACTGAACATTGAAGGAAGGAATGAGATTTGGGAGGGTTGGGGTACATTATTAGGCTAACTGTACTGATATTAGTGTTTTTGTGAAAAAGTGACTTAGGAAAAAAATAGACATTTAAGAACCCGGAGCAGTTATCTGTAGTTATAGGCAACCACATCATCTTCTAAGTGGCTTTCTATCTGATACTCTTACTGGAAGACTGCTACAGAATCATGTTGTTCCTTCATTATAAAAAATCTTTTAATTTTCAGAAGAAAATGTGATTTTCATCAGTTCTGTTCAATTTCTTCTTAAGTCATATATTTTCTTAGAGGAAATGATGCCCCAGCCCCTGTTACGGTTAAAATGGCAACCATATCCCACTGGGTCTTTATTTTCTTGGATTGACCTAGCCCAGCTTTGCTTTTGAGTTTACTTTCTAAGATGCCTCAGTTCTCACAAATACACTTTTTCTGAGCATCTCTTTTAGACTGAACCCTTTTCTCAAAAACAAGTGACTGGGATCCTGCATAGCATTCCTGGAGACTCATAACTACTCTTTCCCCAGAATGCCAACACTTCCCTCTTGCTGAGACACTTCTCATGATGGTTTGTTGGGGCTGCTTAGAAAACAGATCTTAAATCTCTGTATTCTGTGAGTAAATGAAAATTGTTGAGGTTTTGGATATAATTTAGGATACCTCTTTGAGGTGAAAAGAGTGTATTTCGGCATTAAGTGTTAGCTTTATTCTACTTACCATGTAAAATCTGTGCTGTTTTAAAATGATGTCGTGACTTACCATGTAGAACCTATGCTGTTTTAAAATGAAAAATGATGTCTTGTAATTATTAGTTCTTTCAGATGCTATGAAGGCATCGAACATGGATTGCTGCAGCCATGCAAGCACAGTCTTTGCACAAAAGTGTTGCTATTGTCAGAGAACATAATCCTACTCTGTATTCAGAAAGATTTTATTCACACATTTCCATGCCTATTTAAAAACACCATAGCAGATTTTTAAAAAGGTATGCAATATAAATACAAGCACAGTCGATGCCTGCAGTAAATATATTCATATATTTTGAAAAGTCCTCTTAGGTAGTCCGTTCCTAGATGACAAAATGAATCAGTGATTATTCAAAGCTCCCAAACTTAGAGACTGCAAGGAAGACTGGAAAGTCAGGAAAAGGGAGAAATACACTGTCAGTAAATGACTCAAAAGTAGCTTTTAATGTATTACTAATCTATGCAGCTGATACCTTAAGGATCCTATATATTAGGACTATTTATCCTATTCCATGTTGAGAATCCAAAACATCTTTCCAAATTTGTCACATTACGATAATATTTCACTTCTATACACAGATACTTTACTGCCATCTATTCCCTAGTATTCTCTACACTGAAACAAAAATGGCCAAAATAATAATCTGTTGCTGGGACACAGGAGTAAAGTATTTATGACAGAGAAAATGTAGGGGGGACATGATTCACAATGGCCTAGTTCTGTTAGAAACAACACTTATTCAGCTAGTTGAAGAACCCAGGAGAAATGGTGAAAAGGACAGCCCTTAGGTAAGTCTGGTACTTGTTTTTCTGCATGTGGAAAACCATTGCTTATGAAGACTGAATTCTGCTAGTATAGAAATCTCATCAACAAAATAAATGCCTCAGACAAGCTGTTGGATGTTATCATTGACAACACCGGAGAGGCATTACTAATACTGAAACTTCATAAGGCATATGAAACAGATAAGCAAGTATAGTTCCAATGGGAAATGAAAACAAACAGGTATATTTTGGCATCAGTGCAATGCATTTGGGGCTATTGCTTCCCACAGAAAGTGCATTTAAGTAGCATACAAACTATCACCTACTGAATTATAGAACACTGGAAAGTGTGATTGTTTTGTTTGGTGTTTTTTTTTTTTTTTTTTTTTTCTATAGCAATAGTTTATAAGCTGCAAGACAGTAAAGCTAGCTGGTGCTTTCAACTGTATGCAGACAACCAGCTCCTCAAGTGGGTGACTCAAAATATTATTAACAATTTACAATTATTTCCATGCAGATACAATCACATTTTTCTGGAGGGAGTTTCTGCACCTGTTTCTTCCCCCAGATCTAATCATCAGTAAAATTGTAGTCAGCCAGCTGTTAAATTTCAAATCAGTTAGTATATCTCATGCATTGAAAAGACTGGCAAAATATGAAGTCATACAGCCACGATAAAATGCCACAATGATACCAAGAAAAGTGATCACTAAATGTGCAAATCTTCACACAGTCTTGGATGCTGTTACAATACCTAAGTAGGTTGAAGCCAATCATGGATATTCATATGCAAACTAGAGCACCTGTTAATGCAATACAGTTAGCAAAAGTTTGGAAAAGATTTTGGTCTGTTTCTGCAGATTCTTTTGAGAGCTTAAACCAGTTGCTGATTATTACTAATTTATGTAACACTGTTGTGTCCTGAACAAGTATGGGAGCTGACATCTTCTCCATAGTATCAGGTGACAGAAGGAGAGGAAATGGCCTGAAATTGTGCCAGAGCAGGTTTAGATTGGATATTAGATAACATTTCTTTACTGAAAAGTGGTCACACATTAGAACAGGTTTCCCAGGGAGGTGGTGGAGTCACCATCGTGGAGATTTTCAAGAAACACATGAACATGGCACTTCAGGACATGATTTGACAGCTGTGGTGGTCTTAGATTTATGGTTAGACTGGATAATGTTAGAGGTCTTTTCCAAGGAAAACAATTTTATGAAACTATGATTTTATGAGTCTGTATTCAATCAACTGTCTTGTGTTTGAATTAAACACAATTTGCATTCCTACTATGTGAATATTTGAAGGCATCAATAAATGAAATCAAACATTGTAAGCAGCTCCAATGCAACCACAACTGCTGTCAACATGCCTAATGCAGTGATAATAATTCATTCACCTATTTATAGTCTAAGCACAAAAGTATAAATCTAAAGGTTTTATATACTATTTACCACATACATTTTCTGAAAAAAAAAAAAAGTGGATTTAAAGTATGTACATACACATACTTGTGTCTGCATATACTTACATATTTACTACACCAAAAGCTGCCTACATGATTTGATATCTGTAGATAGCTGAGTAGACACAATGTCCCATTAACATTACTGATCAGTAAGGTTATCCCAAAATTTAACATTGACAGATTGCTTAATGCTTTGCAGAATTTTAACTATATTTATTAGCATATTGTATGCCATATTTTTATGTTCAAACACTTCAGACATTTCTGAAAGTAATGCAAAAAAAAAAAAAAGTGGATTTACTCATAGCAAAAAAAAAGTTGTCAAATACTTTTTCTTTAAGAAGCCCTCAACTTGTCTGCTTTGGAGCTGGGACCCAAAATACTACAAGGAGCCTTCAACAACTGTCAACAATTTGTGCAATATCATTCTTATAAACATTCAAAGTTGCACACTTCAAAAGTATCTGGAAAAAATAATTATTGATGTTTAACAGATATATTAGTTTGGCAACTAAATCTCTCACCGGTTCAGTCTCACATACATGTCCTTCATCCCAGAGTTTCAGGACTGAACAAGACTTCTCACATAACTCTTCCTAATGAATAAAGCTTCTTGTAATGTTTGGCTTCAGAAGAGAGAACATAGAAATGGTCTTTTGCCTTCAGCACTGCAGCAGCTGATGCATCAAGAGGAGCCAGTGGCCTTATCAGAAACACATTAAATGGGTGGGGATTGTACAGATGGGCAAAGCTGGAAATTAATAGAAGGCATGTCAGGAGATTGCTGGAAGAATGGGAGGAAACATGAGAAATGGGATGAGGGGAAAAGGGTGGATTTTTGTGTTTGGTCAAAAAGATACTGAGAAGCATCCAAATCAGAAGGACTTTTTACCAGTGAAACAGTCTCTCCTGAAACGTTAAATTAAACTGGCAGAACATCTTTATATTACTATACCATCAGAAAATAGGCATTAACTTCACTGATAACAGGTGTCACCATCTTCCCAGTTCTGCTCGATGGACATTCCAACTCTCCTTATGTTCCCAGGCACTCTGTTAACATTTGTGCCCACATTGTGAAGCTGCTGGTCCAGTCCCTGCAGATTAGCCCCAACTGGGAGGATGTACTGTTCCACAGGAACCTGTGTTTTTCAGTTAAGAATCATACTTAAAATATTCATTGGGATATCTCTTTGCAGTTCCTGCAGCAGTTTTACGTTAATCAGTGCTGTGGTCACAGATAGTCCAGGAATAGAACTGCCACCCCCTCACAGAGAATAGATTGTTTTACATTTTTATTTGCTCCATCCTTTGTTCTGTGGAGATGACAGCCAGTTGCCTACATTGGTGTGACTGGCAGCAAAGCAGGTAGCAAGCACAGCTGACAGCATCTTGCAAGTCTGTGATGTTAAATCAACATCACTGCCACGTGTCTCTTCAATGAGGATGGGATGTGGAGGTAGAGTCGTGACAGTATGTTCCAAGGTGTCCCTGTGGTTCCTCCAGCTTACTCTGTCGATGTTTCATCTGAGGTTATTAGTGTTTATAAAAGCATGCCCTTAAAATAGCTGCATGGTGTTAATAGAAGCAAAAATAGAAGATCTTCTTCATGCTGGGGTAAAACAGTGCTAAATTAGGCAAGTACAGAAATCGTAACAGCACAACCCAGTTTAAGGGTGACTTTCAAATCCCCTTCCAGTTGTAAAGAGTACTGACTTCAGATAAAATCAGACCAGGACACATTCCTTCCTGGGGTACAGAAAATCCTTCTCTCTTTAACAGATGCAAAATTTGAGGTGACTTTCAGTTAGAGACTGCTGAAGCCTGTTCACTAAGATCTCCACTCACAAGCAGAATAACTATTAAATTCTTCAGCTTCATAGAAGCACTACCACCATCATTGCTGACTCAGCCTTGCCCATCAGTGAATCCGTTTTAGAGCTGGCTGGCATTTGCTCTATTGGATATAATGGAAGCTTCTAGCAGCTTCTCACAGAAGCTACTCTGTTGCCCCTTCACCACCAAAACCTTGCCACATGTCTAGCATACCCATACTATGACTACAGTAACCCAATACATCTACCATAAAAGAATAGTGCTTTTGAGGAGTAATACATGAACCAGGGATCCCTATGCATATCAGATGCTAAAAATTTTAGTTACCTTCCTGGAGAGGGGAGCTATATAGAGCATTGTGTAACTCTTCCCATAACAATATTTTCTTAAACAGGCATAGTAGTCTATATGAATCTGCTCCAGGCGTCATGGATCGACCACCTTCTGCCATCAAAACTGACAAAGTTTTAGTTGTTGTTTTCTAGACACTGAAATAAAATGCTGATTGTGTTTCACTGACAAATCCTTTTTTTCTTTTTTTCTTTTTTTTTCCAAATTGGCTATAGGTCTCTAAATATTGTCTGTGAATACTGTCAGAAGAGCCATAAACAATATGTGAAGTAATACATTGCATGTTCTAGGACAAGACAAGGAAACACAGACTATTACAACAATATACCCAGATTTCAACCTCACTTGACACCAGAGTCATTTTCAATCAAATCAGTGAGGAATAAGGGCAGGTCTATAGAAAGGAGAGGAAAATTACTTACTTTGCCACTTTACAACACAATACAAAGTGATTTTAAAATTTAGTATTCTGAAATAGTTCATGATCAGATTTTTGGGAACAATATTTTTTTCCTGTAGCAAAGAACTGTTTTTATGCTATGGCTATACAATATTATTTTTTAAATAGGCTTGTTTCATAAAGGAAACAACACTGTAAAAGATCTAGGAGCTTTTCCCATTTTGTTTCATTTAAAATTCACAGCTGTTATAGGACAGAAATGTGCATACATTTTGCTAATTTCTGATTTGTCAATGATAAAACAATATCCTATATAAATTGCAGGAGCTGACACATTATTTTTTGTGGTTTTATGTCAGGCAAATAAATTTTAGGGTCAATAATTATTTTTCAATGTTGCACATGTGATTAGACTGAATAAAACTGGCACTGATTTTCTAAGATTGGACGTTATAAAATCCCACTGGGGAGCTTTAGAATGACCCACCACATTTAATTCATAGAGTTTTTCCTCTGCGTTAACTCATTTATGGAGCAATTACACAGGACTTACTACCAGAAAGATGTCAGGAAAAAACAGTGAGTAAACAGCTATAGTGGAAATCACACCCATCCCTTCTCTGTCAAAACATTTCACAGCCTCATATCATTAAAATATTTTGTCAAGATTATCCATAGCAAAAGCTATTTGTTATGTACCAGTAAAAGGTATGAGAAAGGTTAGATAATGAGTACATGGAAGAGAGCTGGTAATTAATCTGAACACAGAACACAGTCTCCAATAGACCAAATTTAATTATTTTTCTGACCTTGAAAAGCCCAATGTTTTCATTTCATCCATCTCAGAATTTACAAGTTTTCTCATTTCACTAGAAAACTACTACTGTCAGTTTCTCAGTGAAGTACAGAGAAATATACAAAATAGTTTGAAAAATCTCCACTAGTTCTGGAATACCTTTGCCTGGATTCACTAATATTTTTTCAAAGTTAAGATTTAAAAGACCTGATTTTTAGGAACAGTACCTAAAAATATTCAGATGCAAATTGGTAAGCCAGGTAGAAGGCATTTTTAAATCTGCATTCCTACAATATACTGTTTTTCTGACAACTGCAGCTGAGAATGAAAATACACCTCAAAGTACTGCAGAAATCTGTGTCTTAAATAAGTACACACCTATTGATTATGAGATTTGCAGTTCGAGAGCATCGAAATTAACAATGACAATTCAGTGAAGAATCAACACTGTTAAGGCATTACAGAGTGCAGAGATATATCCTCACCTCCACTGTGAATTTAAAGCTAATATTGCTGTAAATTTGCGTGATAACACCTAAACCTTGACACATTTATTTTTTCTTTTTGTCCCTGAGTGTCTTAATCCAAGTCCAGTACAGAAGTTAAAATATACCTAAGTATTCCTTATCCAACAAACAATTCAGTGCTACAGCTAGAGTAATGTGCTAGAATTCACTTAGTGCTTTTTCTCAGAATGCCTTAATCATCATCTTGTTGCCAGTAGTCCTTGACATGAAGCCGATCCTAGGGCTTGCTTACAGCGGTAGCAAGAGACTCGGCAGAATTCTCCTTTCCTGTAAACACACATTCTCTGCTGCTCTCTGTAGCACAGCTATTGCTTCTGAATTGTGTCCTCTATGTAAAGATGTGTTCATGGTTCAGAAGGTCTCTGCTCTGCAGAACCTGTTGGTAATTGATGAAGAATACCAGAAGGTAGGATTTGCTGCATGTGTAGCTACCACTGACCAAAGGGAAATCTTATGCAAAATTCTGGGTCATAAATATGAATATGCTTGGCCAAGGAAAACCTGCTCTTTTATTGAGTTTTTCCTTTGTGGCATAATATGTTGCATTTTTCATATTGCAAAGGAACACAGCAATACTGTATCAGGTATTTTCCGTGGCTAAATGCTATAGTTCTTACTCAGATTTTACTCAGGAAAAACTGCATTTAAATTGAGTGGGAATTTGCTTGACTAAGGACTGAACAGAGTGTTTTGTATCTTGCCAGCATTGCTTGATGCTAATGTTGGGCAACAGTTCTCATTTTAATTTGCCCGCTGCGTTGGCCTTCTCCTGGGCTCTAGATATGCTTTTCCTGTGTGTTATTCACAGCTTGTATTGCTAGTTCACTTTGCTTCTCTTTGTGCTTTTCATTTCCAACAAATACTTTGCAGCTATTGTTCTGCTGCTGGTAAATGTGCATGGAACCTGGTATGTGGAACCTGAACCTCAGCCCAGATTTAATTAACACTGCTAAACATGTTCTCAATATAGTGCTCAGAAGGAATTTTGCTGACCCTCTTTCAATGAAGCATAAATTTGTGTGATCTGATGTTTTTACAATGTAAAAATACAAGAGCTTGATTCATAAATCTTATGACCAAATGCTTTTTCATTAAATCAGACGGAGTAGTGCCCATTTACACCCACCATAAGGTCAACTATAATTGCTTATTCTGACCTACAATATTCATACAAGAAAATTGCTGTGTGTGCTGTAACATCACCTTCCATTGTAGTTTTAATATTGCTTTAAAGTTAGATATCCTAAATAATACTTAATTCCAAATTATGCCATAGCCTACTAATATGCAGCAAATCTAGCTAGGTTATCACTCGTATGTCTTATGAGCCATACCTAGCCATGGTTTATCCTCTATTCATGCTGCAGGGTACGAAATTCCTGGGTGCCAACCTGCCTATGGCAACCTAGAATTCTCCAGGGCAGGCTCGCAAAATCATCACCTACCCTCTGGGACAGGTAACTAATAAGTGATATTTTGTGAAGTTATGCTTTCTTTCTAACTTTCTGATATCCATAAAAATGTTTCATTTCTTCGTGTCAGTCTGCAGTCTGTCATTGTTCAGTTCCACTATGTTTTCTGAACTAGGGAAATAACAGCAGATCTGCTTATTATAGTACTCTAGATGCTTGCCCTAGCCAAGCCTATAATAACTGTTATTAAGGTATATAAAACCTGGAAGTTATTTAAGAAGCTTCAAAACTCACAGATGTCTACTATCAGGTTGGTTTTCTTTGTTTAGGGTTTTTTTCTGATGGATTAGTTCTTATAACACTGATACAGCAATCTGGGCAGTTCACCACTGTTCATGATTGCTGTTATATATTTTTATATAAGTTTACATTAATCATCAGTCTTGTGAAGCAAGAATTTTTCCAATGTTACAGATACAGAGATGTTGAAATGATGGAGGACTTACGACAGATTCTAGTTTATATTCCTATGCAGCACATATTATAAGTATTGACTCATTTTTCCACATTTTGCTTACATTCTCTTCTATATTTCTCCTGGATATATTCTTTGTTCTTTGTTGCTTGACTTTATTTTAAGTGGCAGGTATATCGAAGAAATGTCACTATTTTTTGGTGACATATGAAACATCGAGATATATTTCACAGTAAGAAACTAATCAGATAAAAATATAAAGACAGGGTAATCTTTGGATTGTCTTCTTGCAGTCTATTGATTTCCTTTGAATAATGTGTGCAAATTTTCTTCTTAAGCTGTTAATGTAGGAAAGACAATGTGAGATTCTCTTTGTATTTTTGGCACAGTCAACACTTTGTGGAGTGGAGAAAAAAAAAAAAGCAAACAATAAACAACAATCTTGTAAAGGTGGTTTGAATTCCTGGTTTTCGGTCCCCTAGAGCCCCACACATGCACTCTACTTTTACCTGGGTTTGGATGAGCTTCATGCAAAAATGCCCTGCTGTTTGTCATTGTTAAAACCAGGAGGTGGCCAGTGAAAGAAAATATAGTCATGGCATCTAAAACTGGTTTTGAAAATATTTGACCCTGCCTCCCAAATCCCAGTTCACTCTGATGCTACAGTAGTTCAGTTATAAGGCAAAAAAATACTATGGCCTGTGTTTAAACAATCCACATCTCAGAGCACAAGAAGAAATTTTGGGAAAATCTGTAGTATTGAAGCTGCTTCCTCATTCTGCATGGTACTCTGTGTGATACATCTTCAGGGTAAGTGGAAGCAGAGGGCTCCTGGGTCCCCTCTAAAGAAGCACATCTTGTATTGCTTTTCACATGAATAATGCAACAATCTTTCCAGAAGAATACCTGCAGTCTGACTTGGTCCCTCTGCATTTGCAGAGAGCTCCTTCATTGTATACAAATATCTGAGGGGTGGGTGTCAAGTGGATGGGGCCAATCTCTTTTCACTGCAGTAAGACACGGAACAGTGCCTACAAATTGGAACATAGAAGGTTTTACCTCAACATGAGGAGAAACTTCTTTGCAGTGAGGTTGATGGGGCCCTGGAACAGGCTGTCCGGTGAGGTTGTGGAATCTCCGTCTCTGAAGACTTTCAAAATCCACCTAGATGTGTTCCTGAGCAAAGTACCCTAGGTGATCCTGCCTCGGCAGTGAGGTTGGACTCGATGGTCTCTGTAGGTCTCTTCCAACCTCTAATGTTCTGTGATTCTGTGATTTGCTGACTCACTCTGAAACTGACAGAAGAGCTAATGCCAAGGTGTTGGACTGCTAACGGGAGTTTGGTAGAATACAGTTCTGTTCCCTCTCACTCCCTGTATAACCATGAACAAAAAAAGACAACAAAACACAGACCTACACTGAAAAGCCAGTTCAGCAGAGGGAGCAGGATAAAATACACTTGAGTGGACTAATAAATTATGGCTAGAGGTTAGGAGAAAGGTTACATGAAATGTTGGTACAACATACTGAACAACGGAGAACTTGCTGGAGGTGAACTTATTTATACTCTTGCAGAGTAGACTTCTCAGTTAACAACTCCTAAAATAGTGTGCCACGGTGTATAAAACAAGGTAGAGCTCAAAATAATTAGACAAAGATGACAGATAGCAACTCCTTTCTCTCTTTTGCCTTTTTTTCTGTTGTGATAGCAAGCTGATCAAAGAGCTGGGGATCATTTGTTATTGTAGAAAAACTAAAAATATCTTAAAATATTCAAGGAAAAGAAGTTCATTGAGCTAACAGTTTGCAACTCTCATTGTCCCTGTGCAACATCTTATGCATGAACCCATGTGTAGTAAGTCTTCCTCAGAATTTGAATTACATGTGCAGAGTTGAGAATTTGGGTGTGTTCAGGCTAAGGAGTGTTGTTTAATTTATTAAATTATTTTATTAATTTAACTTAATTTTTCCTTACATTAACAAACCAGTGATGCATTCTACTGCCAGAATATATTTCAGAACATTCCTAAAGCTCACATTTCTGTCATGTTGCTTCAGTAATGTCATACAGATGTGTGTAATGGGAGAACTAAGCTGTGAGGAACAGAGACTGCAGTAGAACTTACTGCAGCAATGGCTACTAAATGTCTAAGTGCTCAGTGCTCTTTCTCATTCTAGGAAAAGCAGCATTATTTCCTGTAGTCTTTAGTAATAATATTGTATTGGGTTTAGGCTAGCCCCTCTGAGTTCAAAAGCTCAATAAATACTCGATTCGATTTGGAAGAAAAAAAAACCCAAACTTTTAACAATAAATAGGAGGTAAGGGGGTTTTACAGAAAGTGGGGGAAAAAAGGGAACCAGAACACAGGGCATGGAGAATGAGGGGAGTTACAGATGGTAAAGGGGAAAAGGGAGCAAAATACACAGTAACAGAATACAACCCATGAAATGAGAGTTGAGTCTAAATGCTGGGATGGATGATTTGATGGTGGAGGAAACAGGATGCAGGATTTTGATGATGAAATGCAGTTAGTTAAGAGGTCCAAAGAAAACAGTTGTTATCCCCACATGTTGGCTGGAGAGCATGTGGTGGTCTGGCAGCAGAATATCCAGGAGTTGTTCAGGCAGGCAGGACCAGAGGGAGAGAGAGAGAAGACAAGACGTCCCCCCTCTTTTATAGCAGTCCTTGGCAGGAAGTGGGAGGGGGCTAAACATGACACCTAGGGGCAGGTCAGACCACCCCCAGGGAGGAGTCAGGAGGGCAAAAGTAGGGACGAGAAAAAGAAAGATCTGCCCACTATAATTGAAGATCATGTTCATGAGCACCTAACGATCTGAACATGCACAAGTCCATGGGGCCAGATGAGATCCACCTACGGGTCCTGAAGGAACTGGCAGGTGAAGTTGCTAAACCACTGCCCATTGTATTTGAAAGGTCATGGCAGACTGGTGAAGTTCCTGCTGACTGGAAAAGGGCAAACATAACACCCATCTTCAAGAAGGGAAAAAAGGATGACCCCAGGAACTACAGACCAGTCAGTCTCACCTCTGTGCCTGGCAAAATCATGGAGCAGATCCTCCTCAAGGCTCTGCTAAGGCAGATGGAGAACAAAGCAGAGGTGCCTGATGATAACCAGCATGGCTTCACAAAGGGCAAATCATGCCTAACAAATTTGGTGGCTTTCTATCATGAAGTCACAGCAGCAGTGGACAAGGGAAGGGCAACTGATGTCATCTACCTGGACCTGAGCAAGGCTTTTGACTCTGTCCCACATGACACCCTGGTCACCAAGCTGGAAAAACATGGACTTGATGGGTGGACAACTCGCTGGGTAAGGAATTGGCTGGATGGTCACACACAGAGAATGGTGATCAACAGCACAATGTCCGCCTGGAGACCAGTGACAAGTGGCGTCCCTCAGGGGTCAGTGCTGGGACCAGTGCTGTTTAACATCTTTGTCAGTGATATGGACAGAAGAATCGAGTGCACCCTCAGCAAGTTTGCAGATGACACCAAGCTGTATGGCACAGCTGATTTTCTAGAGGGCAGGGATCCATCCAGAGGGACCTGGACAGGTTGGAGAGGTGGGCCCAGGCTAACCTCATGAAATTTAACAAGGCCAAGTGTAAGGTCCTGCACCTGGGGCTGCGCAATCCCAAGCACAAATGCAGGCTGGGTGGTGAGTGGCTGGAGAGCAGCCCTAAGGAAAAGGACCTGGGGGTCTGGGTTGACAAAAAACTCAACATGAGCTGACAGTGTGCCCATGCAGCCCAAACAGCAACTGTGTCCTGGGCTCCATCAAGAGAAGTGTGGCCAGCAGGGCAGAGAAGGGGATTTACTCTGCTCTTGTCAGACCCCACCTGGAGTACTGTGTATACAGTTCTGGAGCCCTGTGGTATTTAGGCAGTTCCCCGCCCCACCACACTTTGAAATAACCCAGGCTAGGACGCAGTCAGCTGGAAGTTAATAAATGAGGCTTTATATTTACAACTTTGCACAATAAACAAGCAAATATTTACAATGTATAACAGATATTTACAGATATGTACAGTAAAAAGGTAATAGAGAAACACCACACCCCTCCCAGAGATCAAAATCCCTAAGAGGGGTGACCAAGCACCCTACCACCTTTCACCCTCCCCAGTCTTATCTCACCATCTGTCTTATGCAGCAGATAGACAAAGGTAGATCGCCCAGGGGCATAAACAACAGGAAAGAAGTTAGTAAAATTATTAAGATCCAGCCACGAAAGGCAGGGAGAAAGAGCCATGCAAAAGCAGCCACAACCCAAAGCAGTCTGACTTATCTATGTTTGGGTTAAAACTCTTAAACAATATTTTTCTTTCTCAGTAAGCCTGAGTGAAGTAGCATCATCAGTGTTTTCCTTTCTCAGCCTATAATCTAATTTCTCATTCAAATCCTCCAATTAGTTCAAACCAGCACAAGGCCCCAACAAAAGAAGGACATGGAACTGTTGGAGCCACTCCAGAGGGGAGCCATGAGGATGATCAGAGGGCTGGAGCACCTCTGCTATGAGGACAGGCTATGAGAGTTGGGGCTCTTCAGCCTAGAGAAGAGAAGGCTTCGAAGAGACCTGATAGTAGCCTTCCAGTATCTGAAAGGGGCCTACAGGAAGGCTGGGGAGGGACTATTCACAAGGTCTTGTAGTGACAGGATGAGGGGTAATGGGCTTAAACTGGTAGAGAGGAGATTTAAAAGGGATGTTATGAGGAAGTTCTTTCCAGTAAGGGTGGTGAGGCACTGGCACAGCTTGCCCAGGGAGGTTGTGGCTGCTCCCTCCCTGGATGTGTTCAAGGCCAGGTTGGATGAGGCCTTGAGTGACCTGTCTAGTGGTAAGTGTCCCTGCCTATGGTGAGGGGTTGGAACTGGATGATCTTTCCAGTCCCTTCCAGCCTAAACCATTCTACAATTCTGTGATATGCAGTTCCTGCCAGCTCCAGTCCCAGTCTCAGTAGTAATGCTATCTGAATGGACCTAAAGCCAAAAGAATATATTTAATTTTCTCAGCTGCTTAGCATAAACTTCCTTATGGGAAGTACTAAGCCAAAATGAGTCCCTTGAGCTAGACAAAGACAAACTTCAAATTGAGGAAGGAGAAAAGAACTGGAAAAGGACGAAAATAGCTACAAGTGAGACCAGAGATTGCAGTTTGTGTTCATCAACTAATATCTGATGATTTATACCAAATTAAAAGGGAATAAAATTCTTTCCCTACTACAAAGCACATTTCTATAGCACTCCCATACCACAGCTCCAACCTCAGTCCTTTAGCAGAAAGCATAAGACAAATTACAGCGTGCTTCTAAGCAGAGTTTCACCCATTCTCATTACATATCCTATGACAAATAAACAGCACAATTCAGGAGGAACCAGACTCCTATTCCAGCACAGCTGGATCCAGATGAATCAAGAAAGCAAGAGAAAAAAAGTGAAAGTGTGAAAGGCTTAATAATACAATTAAAATATAACTTTATAAGCTTGTGAACTGATGCAGCAGGCTGCTTTCAGTAATTTCCAGAGGGAGTGCTTATCCAGGACTACAAACTAAAGCAATCTAGAAGCTGGCCACTCAAAGCTGTAAGGAGAACTGCTGCAACCAAAGGCAGCTTACTCAATCACCTGGAGAGCACTCTTTGGCTTCCAAATCATAAATTGAAGTCTACCTCTAATTTTCTGCCTCAATTTCTCAATATCTTGCTCTCTCTTTTTTTTTTTTTTTTTTTTTTCCCTTCTTTCTCATCACTGCTTAGTAGTCTGGATTCCCTACTGAGATGCTATGCAGACTGCTCAGACTATAGTGGACATTAAAAAGCAGGCAATGTCTGAAACAACTTCAAATCACTTTCTGCGTGAGACAGTGTCCCCCCACCCCTCCCCTCCCTTCCCCTGCCAGTAGCCTTTGCTAGAGTAAGAAGTATTTGTTGCAGTCAGCCATTTCTGTTGCTTTTAGCCTTTCATGCCCTCTAAGTTTACATTTTAACTCATCTTTTCTTCTAGTTACGTGTTTTATGCAAACATATCAGCTTCTGCAAAGCCAGAAAATAGCAGCTCTCAGAAAGATGAACCTTCTTCCAGAGTCATGTCAAGAGTGGAGTCTGGGCACCAAGCAGTATGAAGATTTCTTTATCCCCAGGGTTGTCAGATCTCTGAGGCTTTCTAAAGAATGAGCCAGAAGCCACGTATGTGTCTGAACTGCACACTTTAAAAATTCTCTTACAACTCTATTTCCCATCAGTTCATCCCTTCATTTCCTAGAAACACATAGAAACAAACTGGATTGGGACAACTTTAATTCAAACTGTTAGGATCACTTACTGAGCCTAATGGTTTGCTCTTTAAGCCACTAACAATAAGAGTCTACCTGCTATAGATTAAATCAGTTCCCTCCACAGTCTTTATGGAAATCCTAACAGAGGCACCAGGAAACAGCTTGGAAGAAGCTTCTGCTGTTTGCACTATTTCACTTCTCTTTAGTCAGCTTTGAATTTGGGCACGATGCTCTTGCTTTTTCGCTGTGTAGTACAATCATTTATCATACACTGCCATTCTGACTACACTCAGGTTATTTAACCTCAAAAGTGCCTCATAAGCAAAAGTGGTCATCTTCTTAATGGGAAACAGAAATGTATTTTGAAGACTCCAGATCCAAATCAAGTTAGCAGAAGTATTAAATCAGCCCTCTGAGAGCTGGCTCAGCTCTTCAGCCTCCATGCAGCCCTGTACCAAGCTCAATGCTGGCCTAGCCAGTGCAGCTGCTCATGATGGACAGTGCACATCCCAGTTTCTAAGTCCATGTTCTTCCCTCTCCATCAGCTGCTCTGTACCTTTAATTTCTTAGTGGTCTGCGCAAGAATATGTTCCCTAAATCCACATCTGAATTCTCACTAATCATTTCCTTTTGCCTTTTGTAGTGTTCAGTATACTGAGGGAATTACAATTTCCTGCTGAAGAAACTTAATTTAAAGTAATCAAAAAACCTTTAGTGTCTATTTCTGAAAGTTGAATGCATGGTATTTCTATTCAGACCATTCAGAGCCTTAGGTTAGGGATAGTACCCTTCATTAAAGAACAAATTCTATGTCTTTATTATCAGCATATTTCACAAATCTTATCACGTTTCCAATGACAATAATGGTATGCACTTGAGACAACTCAGTGCTGACAGCTGCTTCTCTAAGGGTTTGTTGTATATCACCATATAACTGAATTTTCATATCTTAATCATCTCATATTACAGTTAATATCAAATGTTCTTGTTGGATAGATGCCTTTGGATAGTTATTAGAGAAGTCACTGCTTCTGCAATGTCAGCCCAAAGTAACCACAACATAATTCAGTTTTACTTTTAGAGAGATCTCTTGTCTACTGCTTGTGAATAGGCCCAGCATGGT
The DNA here is from genome assembly GCA_013396835.1 of Psilopogon haemacephalus. Taxonomy (NCBI): domain Eukaryota; kingdom Metazoa; phylum Chordata; class Aves; order Piciformes; family Megalaimidae; genus Psilopogon; species Psilopogon haemacephalus. The sequence continues at coordinate 197,472 of VWZI01021256.1, read as the reverse complement.
ATGGACAGATTTACCATAGAATATCTCATCTGGTCTCAATTTTCAATTGTATGAATTATCTAACTCAGGTACTCACATCCCAAGTGAAATAAAGTCATGTTTCAAAAATACATCAATAGTTCTGTTTAAAGTTAGCTGGTACCAGCAGGTGCTGCAAATAGGTTCTCATGCTAAATATCTTTCCCACAGCACTTTGGACTTTAACTGCTAAACATCTCGATTTTTCCCAGCTCCCTTCCAAATGCCTTCTCTGCCAGAATGCCTGGAATCTGAGAAAGGGAGTCTATTAATTCATTTATGTGTCCATCAGTCATTTGGAAAATATCTGAGCCCCAGATCTGGATCACCCAGACATTTGTTCTGAAACATATGTACAAGCCTTCCTTCTCACAATCCAAAGCCAGTTTCAGACTGTTTATTTTGAAAATTATCACTGGAAAGAAAAATCAAACTACTCAATACTTGCAAAAAGCACACCATGAAAGCTATCTGTCTATATATGTGTGTGTACATGCATGTATAGGAAGCAAAGGACTGCATGAAATTTGATAGGCAAGCTGTTCATACTCCAAAGTTTCAAATATTTAACAAACTTCTTTGAAAATAATGAAGAAATGTGGTGGATGTTCTATAGGAAAAGAAATTTAAAACCAAACCAACCAGACAGATCTTGGTGAAAATTTTCAAGTAAATAGGTGAGCTGAATAAAGTTTGTGTGAGCTTGAATTTATAGAACAGCACCTGTTATAAAACTTGGATGCACGTTTGCCTAGACCTTTTTTTTTGGCTACCAATGAGGCTTCTGAATAAATTGCACAAAGGCATTGGAATCTATGGACTGGACTCTGGGTTCGAGCTGCAGCAACATAATCTATTCTCCCAGTAAAACTAATTTTAAACCTGTAGTTATATTCTCAGAATTTGGATCTATACTTTGCAATTTGGTCCTATTCCACTTCTAATCAGGGAGCAAGCACAGAGTTAGACATATAATGCTGCAGACAAGAAATGTAGTTTTTGGCATTACTCTTTTGAAATGGTGACCCTGAAGATGTAACACAATCAAAACTTGATTAACACAGAAATCCAATTACTGCTTCATTACAGATCTTTCATTAATCTAGAAAACACCTGTAAAATGTTTGAACTTCAATTCCCAGCAACTACAAATCTGAAAAACATAGTTGAGGGGTCAGATTCAATGACAAAACTATCATCTCAAAGATACTCCCCCTAAGTCCAGGTTTTTGTGTCTTGCTTGCACACTAAGCAGCAGGCAAATCTAGCATCACCCATGCCAGAACCAAACCCTGTGACCAGCAACAGAGCTGTGGCTCAAATAAAAGGTCCTGGATAATCCAGATCAGCAGGAGCTGCTGAAGCCAGAATTCCCTGTGAGCCCAAAGATCAAAATAGAAATTCAGTCCAACTTTGTTAAGTAGCAACACAGTGGAACTGAGTTCTTGGCATCTCTGCTAGGTGCAATCATCCCCAGGGCTTTCTGTCACCAGCTGCTCCCTGGAGTGTGAGTTACATGTCAGGAAGAGGTTCTCCAGGGTCTTGCCTCCTGCCTGGCTGACTGTTCCCTCTCTGTGAGGGAAAACTGGGGATATGGCTGTTTGCTCTTCTTGAGACAAACAGGGAATTTCTTTGCACAACTCCACAGGAGCCCTACACTATTGGGAATGTGCTTTCAGAAAAACAAGTACACAAATCTAGCATCACACTCACCAGATGCCCATGACATCACAGCTCCTGGCTATCATCAGTGGTGTAAGTATGCACTGCATGGCTGGGCTCACAGGCAGTCCCTTGGCTTTTTCCAGAGATCTCCTCATGCTCTTTAGAATCCTTCATAGAAATGCCTGTGCAGGGCTGACTGATTTTGACTTTTCCCTAGATAAAAATCCTGATTCCTGATTCTGTGATGCTCTCTTTTAGAATGTAACACATAGCAGGCATGAAGCAGTTCTAACACTTTAAAAGCATGCAACAGATGTTTTTTGCAGGCCACCACTTAATCCACGCAACCAAGAAAAGAAGCACTATTGCCTCATCTCATACATAGAGTACTGAGTCAGGAACAAAAGGAGTTATCTGATGAGACATGGCTGTCTACAGCTGAGCTACTTGACTAGATTCCCTTTGCAATTAACAGAAATGGGTACTTCCAGATTTGTGTCACCTAATCTAAAAGTAAGCTTCTAAAATAGGTCAGATTAATTTCATCTTGATAGTGCTTGTTCATCGTGACCAGCTAAGAACAAGAGTCAGAGCTCACCAGAAGTACTGACACTTGCTCCTGATCAGGTGAGTCTTAACTTAGTCAACCATTTTAACACCAGGCACAACTGGCAAAGCCAGGTACAAGACTCTGAGTCTCAAATCCCGTAGCAGGTTGGGTTCTACTTACACATTCTTTTTACCAAAGAAGGATGTTTACCATAAAATACAATTAGTTTGACATAGGATTTCACAGCTGCATTAAATTTTCTGTTTCCTTAGCCAGAAATTAGAACCTTTGACATAGCTCTTCAATATATCTGACATGGGTGTCTATCTTGCCCTCATTTTGCATTCCTTTCATTGCTAATTTCCCTCCTAACACCATTAATTATGTTTCGTTTTACTGACTCCTAGAGCTGTGTGAAGGAATACAGTCAGTAAATTCAGGAAGAATTTCAATAGTTCAAAAAATTAGTTTGCTCCAGTTTAAAACTACATTTCAGATCCATCTACAAAGCAAAGCCCTGCAGTATCAAGCAGATATGAAAGTGCTGCTGAAGTGGTTTGTCCAGCCAGGTGGAGACAAAGAGTCTCCAAGATGGTCCAGCTATGGAGCAGCTCCATAGACACTGACCATCACGTAGTGACAGCTTAGAGAGTACTCTCTCTTTGGACTGTCGGAGGGTAACAAGCTCTAGAGATGCCCTGACATTCAGGCAGCTAAACAGCCCAAACTTGGGCAGATGAGTTGGCAGATCAGACAGCTACATTGAAAATCTGATAGTTTTCTAAGACACCTTCCTCAGAACAAAGCCATCATATGGCATTAGAGTTTTGCCTGAAATACTTCAGTGGAAATACGTTCACCTGAAGTGTCTCCAGCCAGAGCTACAGACGAATCCTGACTGATAGGCACACCGTATCTGTCTCCATTCACATCATCTCATGCAACCTTCCCTGGGACTGAAGTTCTGCAGAGTGGCACCAATGCTCAGCTTGACCCACAAGCTGCAGGAAACAGTCACTCACCACCTTTTGTGGGCAGCAGCTTATTGGAGAGGCAGAGGTGACACCAGTAATGAAAATATGCCTTTGCTTCAACCTTGTGCAAGCTGTGGTAGCAACATTTTAACATCAGAAAATTATGATGAGTATCTGGTGATGCTTGAGCTTACCTGCACAGCCATCTCATCTTTATTATGTAAAATAGAGCTCACTAAATGTGGAGCCTAAGTAGTGCTAACTCCTACCTGGTAATACCTCCCCTGGATGGCCTCGATTCTTGGTGATGATGTACTCCAGCATCATGATTCAACAGTGGATCTTGGCATCTCTCTATAGGAGCAGTGACCTCGGGAAGAGGGCTTCAAATTCTCTGGCAAGGAGCTACTCCAGAGTTCAAACCCAAGAGTTACTGGCAGCATTACAATGTTTGCAGGCACAAACTTCTATACCAGTATATGTTTTCATATCTCTTTTATATTTTCAATGGGTTTAAACAGAAATAATTGGAAAATATGAAGACCTGCTGAAGACCTACTTTTAAAGTAGCTTCCCTTGTGAGGTTTTTTTTTCATCCAGCTAAATATTTAATATTGTTCTTCCTGTCCTTTTTTTTTTAGGGGAATATTTTAATGAAGCCAAATGAGTGTTGACATGCAAACCACTGGTTGTCACAGGAGCATGACTTTTGAAATCGATAAAAGAAATAGAGAACCATTTATGCAAAAGGTCCTACTTGGTGGGATTTTGGATCCCATCAGGGTTCAGGACATCCATGGAGTGTAGGATTTTCTAATGCTTAATACCATTAGATTTTCTAAGACTTTTTTTATTTGCAAATAAGCATTCTCCTTTCTTTTGCATGTACTTTTTCCATCAAATTATTTCCTTAATTTATAACTGAACAATTTATATATATATATATTCTGTATTATGTATATTATATGTATAATATAGAACTGTGAGGCCTTATTGCAATATAAATTATAAAATTAAATATATTGATTTATGAACTTTTATTTTTAAAGTACAGCAGTTAATAATCAATATGTGACAAGCAGAAATGAAACATAGCTAGTCTGTGGAGTTGTTTTGGGTTTTTTTTTGAGGGAAGGGAAAATGCTAAATGCTTGACTTCACATCTTTATGTTCTGACATTTTATTTTTATGGTATTTTCATTCCTGTCCAAATTACCACTACCAAATTTACAGGGGTACATAACAAAATGAAGCATTCTTTATGAGAAGCTCAGAAATTTCAAAACAAGAAATTACAAAACTGCATAAAGAAAGAATTCAGGCATGCTGTTATGCCATACCATGCTAAGAGGAAGGATTTCAGGGGAAGAATATCTGTTTCATAAGAAATTACATTTTTTGAAAAAATCATAAAATTTAAAAGTCCATGAAATACAATGCTTTTGTATAAAAGAAAATTTGAGTTTCTTAGCCTGCTACTAGAAAAACTAAATTTGAGACACTGTGTTCTTGTTTCTACTATTTCTCTCACTTGCCTTGCCTTTGCATCTGAGGTATTTGTTCATACTCAGCTATAAGCAAGAGTAAGCAACAGGTATTAGCTTAAATTGGTACTGTCTATCTAGTTATGCTGAAATTTAAACTGTCATGGAAATTCTGGGAAATCTGCTCTCAGTGTTACAGCTATTAGCGCCCAGCCAGTGGTTTCAGTCCCAGATTCAAGAAGATTTCCCTATTTGTGCCAAACATAGGTTTCATCATGTCATTGCTTAAAGACAAGAACTTTTTCAAAACTTGCTTGGCTCAATAAGGATACTAATTTATTTCAAGGTCATCTGGAAGGCAGAGGGCTAATGCCATTCTGGGGTGTATTAGAAGGGGTGTGGCTAGTAGGTGAAGAGAGGTTCTCCTGGCCCTCTACTCTGCCCTGGTGAGGCTGCATCTGGAGTACTCTGTCCAGTTCCAGGTTGACCAGTTCAAGAGGGATGTAAAACTGTTTGAGAGAGCCCAGTATAGAGCCACAAAGATGATTAAGGGAATGGAACATCTCTTATGAGGAGAGACTGAGGGAGCTGGGGCTTTGCTGTTTGGAGAAGAGTAGACTGAGGGGTGACCTCATCAATGTTTATAAATACATAAAGAGTGAGTGCCAGGAAGATGGAGCCAGATTCTTCTCAGTGATGCCTGACAACAGGACAAGGGGCAATGGGTGGAAACTGAGGCATAGGAAGCTTCATTTAAACATGAGAAGGATTTTCTCTCACTATGAAGGGTGTGACAGACACTGGAACAGGATGCCCAGGGGGGTTGTGGATTCTCCCTCTCTAGAGATATTCAAAACCTGTCTGGATGCATTCCTGTGTGACCTGGTATAGGTGATCCTCCTCCGGCAGAGGAGTTGAACTGGATGATCTTTTGAGGTCCCTGCTAGCCCCCGACATTCTGTGATTCTGTGATTAAAGCTGATTTCCCTGATGAGGTTTGGTTTTTCAGTTTTGGGGTTTGATATAGGCTGTAAATTTCCTGCCATTCATCATATTATTGTCAGAACATTATTTGTTTCTAGAATTTTTAATTTTCTGAATAATAACTTCCCTTTTAATAATGATTTACTGTTGTGTACCTACTGCTACATCCTAAATAATCCCATCACAAACCAGATGTCCTTTAAAAACAGCCATTTTGTGTGTATCAGATGAATTGAATTAGACACTGAGCAGTTCTGCTAGGTTTGGAAAAGTTTCAGGATCTTTCCACTTTTTCAGAAATATGGTTTGCTGAATGTGAATAACTGAACTTTGAAGTTGCCTGACTTATCCCTTAACCTACATATTTTTTACAAAGTTTCAGCTATGCTTCACTACCCAAAGGATTATGTGAGTGGATTTATGTAGACTGTTTCATTAAAGTTCATTAGAATAGGCTTGACTTTAATGAAAGAAAAAAAGTTCAAGAATACAAATATTTCAAAGAGAACTTCAAGGGAATAAAAGGCTGACCTTGAAGTTAAATTCAACATTTTGTCAAACTAGGGCCCTGGAACGAGGTTCAGGCTGTCAAAATCTGCCAAGCTATCCAGAACTGAATCCCAAAGTACATTTTGGCAGCTTAGACCAGCACTTCATTTCACTTGAGGATCAAGATTTACTCAGAACTCACAGTTTGAACCCTGCTTTTCCTTGTATAGACAGTTCTAGGCACGCAGGTATAAGCAGAAGCAACTTCATTTGAGGAACCACTTTGGTCATATCTAATCTTCACAAAACTGAGACACAAAACAAGAAGGTATCTACACATGGAAGCAAAAGACAAAGTTTTCAGAGACCGTTAATGTTCCTTTCTTTCCTCTCCAGCTATTACTTACCTAAACATCCCTAGCATTCTCATTATATTTGTACCACTACAGCTACCTGTTCCTTCCAGAGGTCAAACTCTGCTTGTGGAAGAAACTCCCTGGTGCAGCAGGATTTGCATTAATTGCATTTGGCCAGTGTAGAGCAGCAGCCTGGGAGACCTACTATCTACTTTTTATGGTACAAATCTTAGTGATTAGAATTTAGAATGCTCTAGCAACAGACGACTTGAAATCAAATCTCTTTTCACTCTAAACAGTTTTAACATGTAACACACAGTTCACAGAAGAAAATCAAAGTTGCCAGGCTACAGGAAGGAGAACTGACCACTCTTCTTTCCCACGATGCGCAGATGCATATCAAGAACAACAGAGCCAGTAAAAGGTAGTACAATGCAAAATATAAAAAGAACAGAATGCATCTAGATTCTCATTTTCCTAGATAATTTTGGAGTTTTATTGACCAAGTGAAATACAAAAACTAAGTGATTACATTAACTGTAGCTGCATTAAAATGTCTGGATTAGAATATATTAGTTTAAGAGACTATAACTACAAGTGGTAATCTAAGTATAACTCTAAACACGTAGTATGTGCAATTGAAATAGTGCACTGTGTTGGCAAAACACTAGACTGCTTCCTAGATCTAAGCTACATAGATCATGTAAGTAGCAATTGTAAAGCTTTTGCTCCTATTGCAGCTTGTAGAAAAGGCAGTCATATTGAAGACAGCTCAGATAAATATTTCTTGGAGAATGGCATATTGTTCCCGAGTGTCTTGATTAATGAAAGACCCAAAAAAATCAGTCTACTAAAGCTGTTGGCAGTACTCACCAGACAAAGGAAAGAAATATTTTATTTTTTAAAATTAAGGATTACTTTTATCATATTTTTAAAAACAAGCAAGGCAATTCACATCACAACATGGTAGCACTTTTTATTCTAGGTGATGGCATACTCTTGTTTGGTAGGGCCTCAGAGCTCCCACTGGAAATCAGAAATTTTGGTTGACTGAGCCAAGGTACAGTCACTTCCAGAGACAGCAACTCTGACTGAGGCAAGAGCAGACTGGTTCACCAGAGCTCCAATGAAGCAGGGGAAGGATCCTCATGTTTATTATTGCAAATCCAAGTAGGCTGTTAGGGTGCAGATGGCATTTTGACCTTCATGATATAAATCTTGCTTGGACTTCTTGACTTTATTTTATATCACCTCTAAACCAAGGATTAAATAACAAAATTTAAAACCTCCTCCAAAATTTGTGCCTAGTGCTTTGGTGTGTAACTGACGTTAAGTTAAAAACAAGGCATAGTTCCGTTATTAAGTGAAAGAACTGTGACAAATTAAGGTTCACATCTAAGTCTGAGAAGTATCTTCTCCCAGAGAGATTGAGATGTTGGAGTCAGTCCAGAAAAGGCAACAAAGCCAATGAAGGATCTTGACAATAAGTGTTATAAGGAGCACTTGAGGGAGCTCATATTGTTTAGTCTGAAGAAAACGAGATTGAGGGGAGACCTTGTGCCTCTCTACAACTGCCTGAGAGAATGTTGTAGAGAGATGGAGGCTAGTCTCTTCTCACAAGCCATGACTGATAGGACAAGAAGAAAAGGCATCATGTTACACCAGGGGAGGTTTAGGTTAGACATTCTGTAGGATTTCTGTACTCAAAGGGTTATCAAAGACTTGAATAGGGTGCTTAGGAAAGCATCTGGATGAATTTGAAAGCTTTCTAGATATGGTTCTTAAGGATATGGTGTAGTAGTGGCCCTAGTAGGGTTAGATAATGATTGGACTCAGTGATCTTACAAGTCTTTTCCAACCATGGTGATTCCATGAAACAAATTGGAAAATGGGGAAAGAGCCATAACTTTGAAATTACTATATTGTTTATTGCTATTCTGCAGATTAAATACTGTCAGACAACATCTCTAGCAGCATTATGACTAGGAACTGGGATGGAAAGTCAGTCAGATAAGACAAAACTTTTTCCTCCACAAACTATATTCAAACTTGGCTTATTGACAAGGAAATACTTTGCCATTTATTTAGTGTTGCTGCACCATTGAGATCTGCTACTTCAGTGACAGCATGTTAAGATAACTATCAATGAAAGGTCCTGTGTGAAAGTAAACTCTAGAATGTATTCTGTATTTTAATGAGGATATTTTCAGAAAATATTCCATTATGGCTAATGAGATATTAGCAAAGAATGCACTAGAAAGGACAGATGGGAAGATAGTCAACTATCTAAATCAGAAGATTTTCAAAGTGCAGTAAACAAATTACTAAGCACAAGTTGCGGCTTAAAGCCAACCTGTACTCTAGGGAATCAGTAAAAGACTATCATGAAAAGATTTTTTGGGAGCAGCTAAATTCTACAGCTGTGGTCTTTGTTTTTCTAGTACTTTGCAAGAACAGAAGGGGGAATTACGAAAGCGTCTATCATACACTACCCATAAGCTGGAAATGCTTGAAACGGAATTTGATTCTACACGTCAATATCTTGAAATAGAATTGAGACGTGCTCAGGAGGAACTTGAAAAAGTAACTGAAAAACTGAGAAGGTCAGTAACTCCCTTTTTTAAATAAACAGAGTTATTAGGAACTTACAGGTGGTTGTGCTAAAGATATATATATATATATATATATGTAAGTAAAAATACATAGTTTCAAACATATAATATTTGTAATTTATTGATTACATGTATTTTCACTTTGAATATCTATTTCACACAACTGAATATATATTACATACTACATGAAGTAATATACATGTGATATGTATGATGCATCTGTATTGAAAGTAAATATGCAAATAGAAATATTCCTATATAAGTGCATATATAGCATTATTTGTCTGTAAACATACATGTAGGTTAGTGCCACACTGTGTTAAACATACAAAGGTTATGAGGCCACATATACACATATACTATGTATATACAGATAAATGTCTTTTAGTAAGTTTGGCTGGGGTTTTTTCTGTTGTTACTCTCCCTTATACTGATACAAGAGGATAGATGGTCCTCCATCACTCAGAGCTGAGATTATTTTCAATACAAATCATATTACATTTCACTTTATGGAGTAGCAAATCATTTGCTTTTCAGTCCCAAGTAGAACTGTAAACCTATTATTTAACATTGTTGAAGCTGTGGCACGTTACTATTGTAAAGCAGAGACTCAGTTAATATTGATGACAAATTATAATAATACACACTCCTGATTGAAATGGTCTGTAATCTGGATTTAATTTTATCCGTGATTCTTAGTATCCATTTATTTTCATTTGTTTTCAAAACTTCTGAAACTACAATTATCCATTTATGCAGTAATGTATTTGCATTTATTGTGAGGGCCTTCCTAAACTGATTGTAGCTAATTGAACTTTTTGATTCAATTCACTGGATAAGTGAAAATTGAATTCAGAATGAATCATTCCAGGGCTATATCCAAAGAAATATTTTTTCATTCCTCACAGAAGGCAAAAAAAGAGATCAAAACAAAGCCAGAATCCACCAACATACTGAGTCAACACATCATTTTATCAAAGTTTAAACAGAATAAGGCTGTATGACTTCAAATTAAGCAACATCTTAATGTGGCCTTATAACTTAAATGCTTCCTTAACTGGGGAGGCTTCTTAAAACAAGGCCAAAATAAGTAGATCCCATGGTCATCCTGAAATCTATACACATCCATCAAGAGGAGTCTGAACCTTCTCCGTAATTTTTTCTTGCCAACAGCATTTTTCCTATCACTTCACTTGCAGCAGAGCTATTGAAAGCAGCTTCACCCTTGATGCAGTTGTTCCAGTATGTACTAACTTTTAGAACTGGGAATGTTGGCATTCTCTTCACCTGAAACATTATTTCAGGCATGGCTGCCATAAATCCTGCATATTTAGCAAAGTGGCTAACTATCCTATTTCTGTTAAAACAAAGAGTCTTCATAATTGCTGTAAAGCCTATAACCAGCTTCATTGAGCACTGATAACTTAAGCACCCTCCAAAATTCATGCTAGAAAGCCTTTATTGTTCATAACGAAGTCTAGCACTTACATCAAACATCAGATTAATAGAACTGACTTTTCAATATTATGAAGAAAACATACATTCAAAATAATATTTCAGATAGGTGATTGTTCCCCTGAAGATATATCATATTGGAAGGCCCAAATATTGTATGAGGTGAGCTGTAAAAATGTTTCAATTGAGAACCGCAAGACATACCACAAGCTGAACTAGATTTCTCAACCTGAAAAAAGATGACTGAAAAACCCCTGTCATCCAAAAGCATGTCAGCAACATGTCCCAAAGGAAAACCAGTGTGCGAAATACAAGGACCAAGAATTAGTTTCAATAATATGTCTCTTTCAATTTCAATAATATGTTCCTCTGTGCACTACGAGAGAAATTCAACTCTCCTAATAAATAAATGCTATCTGAAAATATCCCACTTGCATACTAGAAAATACTTCTGTTATTAAACTTCCATTAATGTTAAGTGTAAAATTTTTCAAAGAGGATGAATGACCTTCCTTTTCTACTCCTTTTTGAAAGCCTTTATTGTAGTAATTTACCCAGAATTACCTGTGGTGCTGCTAAGCCTTCCCTCTTTTACGTGGAAGGTTATTTACATGTCTCAGTGGTCAACTTCAGGATCTCTCTACAAACACTTAGAAGTGGCTTTTTTCTTTAAGATCAGTGGAAATGAGATCAGGACAATGCTGAGTAAATTTGAAAAATAGTAATTGTAAAGCATAGATTCAGCTTAGAAAAGTGACTGAAAAGAGACCTCGTGGTGATCCCAATGATTTGCCTCGCTTTTTAAAATAAACTATTCAATTACCAGCCTCAGAACTGAAATTGATTTCCAAAAGTCATACTGCATTTCTTGCTTTAGTCTCCGTTGTGGGTATCAACTTGGTGAGGTCCTCATCCCAGCTTTTACCAGAGAGTAAAGTTATTTTAAGACACAAGGAATAAACCTATACAAACTTATGTTTAGCGCTGAGATTAGTCCACACACAATTGTTTCACCAAAGACATTTCGCAATCTAAAGGGGTGTTTTGAACAAGAAACCTGCAGCTCTATTAGTTAAGGAAGTCCACGCAACTTGTGGTAGCAAAGAGGGGAAAGTTTTTTTAGAACAATTTACTGTTTTAACAGAAACCTTCAAAACTAAACTACACTCTGGCTGAAGTTCTGTTCTTTAAAGAAAGTCAACCCAAGCTTATGTTTTACTTTAGATATATTTTATGGCTTTAGGTGGGCTTGAGACTGAGTGGAACAGTGACACAGGGGTTTTTGCCAACTTCCTTTTCAGTGGTAATATGCAGTCTTAGGAGTGCATTGTCTGCTGGATTAGGGAACGGACACATGTGTAGTGCTCAATAAGGTCAAAACACTCTTCATCACCTATTTTGGACAAGAATCTAAACATGAATTTAATGCATGAACATATATGTACCAGGAGTCACATGGGGTTTCTCCTAATTATATTAACAACACAAAAAGCTATCAAAAATTATTAGTTATTGGTTAACAGGAGCTTATTCTTAAAACAGTTTCATATGGTAGAGAAGCTGAGCTGTTCTTGATTTTATTTATGAAAAAGTCAGATTTACAACATTAAAATCACAGAATCACAGAAACATCCAGGTTGGAAAAGACCCTCAGGATCACCAAGTCCAACCTATAACCCTACTCTACAAGATTCACCTTAAACCATATCCATAAGCACCACATCCAAATGACTGATGACACTCTCAATACCTGATTCAAGGTCACCAATAAAGACATTAAAAAGAAGTGGTCCCAACACAGATCCATGAGGAACACCACTAGTGACCAGCCACAATCTGGATTTAACTCCATTGATCACCACTCTGGGCCCTCCTGTGCAGCCAGTGCTTTATCCAGGAGACTATGCTCATCCAAGCCATGAGTAGTCAATTTGTGTACAAGAATTTTGTGGAAAACAGTATCAAAGGTTTTTGAAAGTCTAGGAATACAACATTGACAGCCTTTCCCTCATCCAGTAGCCAGGTGATCTTGTCATAGAAGGAGATCAGGTTATTTAGGCAGCACATGCCCTTGATAAACCTATGCTGACTTGGCCTGATCCCAGTTGTTGCCTGTATGATGTATGATGGCATTTGAGAATGATGTATGATGGCATTTGAGATGACCTGCTCCATGACCTTTCCTGGTACTGAGGTCAGACTGACATTTCCCAGACTTTCTTTTCTGCCCTTCTTGTAGATAGGTGTCACATTTGCTGCCGTCCAGTCCATTGGCACCTCCCCAGTTAGCCAGGACTTCTGGCAAATGATGAAAAGTGGCTTGGCAAGCACATGTGCCAACTCCCTCTGCACTCTTGGGGGTGTGATGGTTTAGCAGTTACCTGCCCCCCCCCCCACCCCCTCCTTTTGGTATAACCCCGGCTAGGACTCAGAACGTCGGAAGTTGATAAATGAAGCTTTATATTAACAGCTATGCACAATACACAGGCAGATATTTACAATGTATAACAGATATTTACAGATATATACAGTGAAAAAGTAATACAGAAACACCACACCCCTCCCAGAGATCAAAATCCCTAAGAGGGGTTTCCCAACCACCCCTACCACCTTTCCTCCCTTCCCCAGTCTTATCTCACCACCTGTTGACGCAGCAGATAGGCAGAGGTAGATCGGCCAGGGGGATTAGCAGTAGAAAAGAGGTTAGTGGAATTATTGAGAATTAGCTACAAAGGCAGAGACAAAGGAACCATGCAAGAGGAGCAGCCACAGCCCCAGAGCAGTCTGAAATCATCTGACTTATCTATATTTGAGTTACAATTCTTAAAACAATTTTTTTTTCTTTCTCAGTAAAGCTGTGAGTGAAGTAACATAATGTATTTTCATTTCTCAGCCAATAGTCTAATTTCTCACTCAAATTCTCCTATTACTTCAAACCAGCACAGGGGGCAGTCCATCCAGCCCCACAGACTTGTGTATGTCTAAGTGATGCAGCAGTTCATTTATTGTGATGTCTTCATTCCAATTCCCCTCCCTGACTCCTACTTCACAATTGTGGGTGCCTAGGGCACTGCTGGATCCAGTGCTAAAGGCCAAGGCAAAGTAGGCATTGAGCACCTCATTCTTCTCCTTGTTCTTAGTTACTAGGTTTCCCTCTGCTTTTCTCCAATGCTCCTTTTGCTGTTAATGAATTTATAGAAACATTTTTTATTATCTTTAACAGCTGTAGCTAGGTTAAGCTCTAGTTTTGCTTTGGCTCTCCTAATTTTCTCCTTACATAGATTCACTAGATCTTTATAGTCCTCAAGAGAGACAAGGCCTCTTCATCTACCTCTTCATCCTGATTGGGTGGCCTATAGCATATTCTCACCACAATACCACCCTTGCTGTCCTTACTCCTGATTCTCACCCATAATGACTCAACTCTGTCATCATTTTCATTAATTTATTTGTTTTCATATGCTTCCCTAACACAGAGGGCCACTTCACCACCTCTTCTACCTTGTCTATCTCTTCTGAAGAGTTGGTACCCTTAGATTGCAGCAATCCAGTTGTGGGAGCCACCCCACCAGGTTTCTGTGATGGCTGCTATATCAGTTACTCTATAGTACAGCTCCTCCTTTTTTATTGCTCATGCTGCATGCATTGTTGTACAAACATTTCAGGGAGGGAGTTGAGTACATTGATTTAAACCTTGAGGGTGAGAGGGGGAAGTCCTTCTTGTTGTCTAAGATACCAACACACTGCTTCATGAGTGATGGACTACTATCCCCAGGGTTCTCAGCAAGGTCAGCTGCATGCCCCTTCTCACTTTGAAACTAGTTTAAAGATTTTTCAATGAGCCCAGCCACACTTCACAAGGTTCAGCCTATCTAGGTATATCTTTTCTGCAAACAGGTTTAATTTACCGTTTGCGCATGCAATCATTTTCAAATTGAAATAATTTTCTCTAGTTCTCCTCTATTTTAAAGTGTTGCCCAAAGATTGATTTGATTACTCTGTTCCTCTTTTACACCTTAACACGTTCTTACATGTATTTCTGGGCCTATTCCTCTCCTTGCCACCCACACTTGCTGACACTTCTTTTGGTACAGTGGATTTCCATTTTGGGTTAATCTGTATATTTGAGTGTGTATGTGCACGTGCTTGTGCTTATTTTTACTACCTTTGCATAATGTTCTCAATAGAAACACTTTCTAGAGCTCAGTGTACAACTTAGTGTGGAATGTTTTTTTTTAGATTTGATTTGATTGGGAAGTGGTTACATTTTTTCAATGCAAAATTAATTGTGTGGAGAACTAGGGTTTGTGGGCCACGTCCATCTAATCATAGGTCAAAGGAAAAATTGATGAGCAAAGATGAAAGTTACAAAGAAGCTTGTCCAAAACTCCTCTACCATCTACAGCATGAAAGTGTTGTCAACCAAGAGCAGTCATATTAATGGTAACCAATCTTTCAGTTATGCACATCAAGAGAAAAACAGTTCTGACAGAAGCTGATGAGCAAATCACATGTCTTACTAACCACAGTAAGCCAGATATCCAAGCAACAATTCCTGCTGATAACTCATGATATTAAAAGCATGGAAAGGGAACCTTCAACATCTAGAGTTCTCCACATAGGTCTGTACTGGAGAAAATATCGGGATACAGTGAGACCTGAGGTAGAAAAGTCCTGAACTAGTAATTTCTTTCTCTTTTTTTTCAGGAATCTATGCAGGTGCTTCTGAACTTGTACAGATATTTAGAATATTGTAGGTGTTAAAAGTTCACATTGATTTTATTCCATCTATAGTTGAGCCACAAAATGCCTAGGTGCATAGTATGTTTAACCTGTTCTGTGTTTGCCTTACTAGAGAGAAACTGCAGACCATGACAGACAAGGTACTGGGGCAGTGCATGTCTCACCCAGAGGCCCTATCTATTTTTATATATCCTTCTTTTCTGCACTACAGCATTCAACATTACCATCAAAATTGTGTGCAGACAAAGCCAGCTTAAGCTTCCTTGCTTCCACTGGTTTACCAAGACCATCTCTGTCTTCTTTTCAATGAAAAACTGAGTACAGGGCACCCTAAGATCTTTCTGTTGTGTTGACTCTGTGCAAATCCCAAGTACACATAGAGTTTCAGAAATAAATGCCTAAGCAGAGGCTTAGAAGCAAATGCTGCATCTAACAAGCATGAACAAAGCAGAGATCTGCAAACTTCAGTCAATCCTTTATATCACCTGGACATTTACACAATGGCACTGTGAGAAGAGGTGACTAATGAGCATGCTGTAAGTTAGTACAAGTCTCACAGATTTTCATCCCATTTGGGTCACCACCTTAGAAAACACCCTTCATAAAGATATTACCTGTACAGGGAAGAATCTCTGCTTCATTGTTCTGTAAAATGTACACAACACTGATACTTCTCTCCAGGCTCACAATGCATGTTAGAAAAGGCTGCCCTGAGTCTGGGCTATCTCCCCCTATCCCTGGGAGACTCACCCATGGGGATGTCTTTAATTATGCCCACACAGCAGCCATCCCTGGCAGACTTCTCCTCCTGGGTCTGCATGGCACTATTACTGGAGGCCCCAGCTGGAGTCCCACATGCTTCTCAATGGGCACCACTGGCCTGTCTTTGAACAGACAATTTTGATCATTTAGCTAAGAAGAAAATTTTCATGTCAATAGAAGCAGGGAGAGACACTTCACTGCCAGGAATGGTTGGCCTAGGTTTCTTGATTCATAGCCATGACATGGTTCAAACAGAGGTCTTCATTCTAATTTCAACAACTGCTGGTAACTGTACAATAAGCCAAAAAGTCCCTTCCTGATCATCATGGAAACTAATTCCAGATCCAGGTTTCTCAGAGGAAGTGGCTTTTTGTGAAATGAATGTATATTACATCTGAGTTCACTCTTACAACACATTTGCCTATTACCTAAAATCAACTGACCTCTGAAAACACTTCAACCTATTGACCCAAGATTCCTAGTAGAAACATATGGATGTATTCAGACAAACTTTCCCCAACTGGACTTGTAACATTTGCTTTACAAATGTTATGCATCCTGTTGAGGTGAAACATGCAAACAAGAACAAAGAAATACTCTCTCTATATTCTGTGGAGAAAAGGGCAGTGTTACTACAAAAATAGCTATTTTTACCCCACAGGCTGCTCAGCTTATTTGTTCCTTACAAGATCAAGGCTAACATGTAAGCCATCTAAAGGTGTTAACTGAAACTTTTCTTTGGTGTATTGCTCTGGAATAATCAGGGAAGCCTCTTTTTGTGAGTCCATTCAGCCCCTTAGTGCAGATGAAAATAAATACCCACCTTTTCTTGGCTAGAGCTATCTAAACATATTTCCTGAAGAAAGTGGATGTGTTTAGCTCTTAAGAATAAGCAATTCCTTGAATGTGTGTAAAAAAAGGACTATTCTCCTTTAAGTCACGTTATAATGCTTATGTGTTGCTTTTGTTATGGTCATTAGGATTCTGCTGCAATTCTCCATATTGAGAGCTCCTTATATTTTTTTCTGCACTCTCTAAGCATATGGCTTGAGCTTCCTATCTGACAGTATTCTTGAGACTAATGTAGATCTACAGTCTCTTTGTGCAAGTTCCCATGCTTCCTAATTAAATTTGCCATTAAATATAGTAAGCAAACATGACAAAGTTTTGCTTAGGCAGTAGGTGGTAATTACATTTCAAGGGTAGGTGCTGACTGGCAAGAGCAGTGATAAAATAGATTTCAAATAGCACAAGTCATGTCTTTTTACTGTCATGGGTTTTTACTGATCTGGAAATTACAGGTTAAAAGCAAGGTGAAAAACAATGTGTTCAATTATATTATATCATCTTTGTTTTAGGATACAAAACAATTACCTAGCCTTACAAAGAATTAATCAGGATCTGGAGGATAAACTTTACAGAATGGTAAGTTTGTTTTTAGTTGTTTTGTTTTGTTTTTTAACATTAAATGTGATTTTATAGTTCTTAAGTAATAGAACAAATAAATATGTAGATGTAACTAAAAGAATCAAACAAACAAAATAAAAAAACAAAAAACCAAAAAACCCAAACCCACAAACTCATGCTTCAAATGCAGAAATACAGCCTGCTTTAAAAAATGATATACAGCTTTAGCTGTCTTATGACCTAGAGCTCAATCTGTGTACAACAGCATAACTCAAATTTAAATGGAGATTGCACTGGCTGATGATCTGGCTGAGTAATTTGTACCTTTAATATAATTCTGGTTAATTTAGTTAATAACTTCTTGGGTTTAAAATACATTTTCTTTATATAATAATTAAAAAGGTAATCCAGGGTTTTCTCATGCTTCTGAGATACTTTCACTCAGCTTTTAAGTGATTTAACAGAGTGTGGAGATTGTTTGCTCTCATAACTATCAAACTCAATTTATTAATTTCCAGTCTACAAGTGTTTGCCACTGCACTGTCAATGTCCCTGTTACAGGACAATTAGCAACTGAGGAAAACGTTACCATTTGCTGTATCCACACACCACTCATTCAAAACAGTTTGTGGTTAAAAATATAGCAATGCTTTTAGTGCTCTGGCTCATTGCTAATGATGCTGGGACACAATATTCACCATAAGGAGGAAATTTACATAGCAAATTTTAAAGAGGAAGAATAATAACTTAAAATTTCAATAGGTCTTCAAGTCTTGAGGACATACTGAGTTGTTTCCTTCTCTCCTGGCTCACTACAATCAGTTGTTCCCTGCTCCTTCTCTGCCCCACACCTAGCACAGCCTTAGCAAGAACAATACACACACATAAACACATGTATATAGGTCCAGACAGACCTCACATATTACATAAGCCTCAGATGTAACATTTATATGGGTGGGCAGCTGAGAATGAGGGGAAGAGACTGTGTTTTGAAAGTAAATAGAGACTATGGCAACATACTGGAAAGACGGCAGCCTCTACTAAGAAATGGAAATTGCATTTTTTAGATTCTTCTTATCACATGAGTCTGTTCAAATAGCTAACAATGAATACGGTGCTGATGCTATTGTAGTGGCCTAACAAAAGGGCAAAGTTACCGCTAGGTTATAGTTAATTCATAAATGTATGTATAAATACTGTATGGGCATAAATAACACTTGATCTTATGTTATTGCTTTTTATTCTCCACCTCTACTTTGTTACATTATTTTTCCTTTCACTCAAATCACTTCAGAATTCTGTCTTCCTCTGTGGCCTAATATTTTATACATACGCACTACAAAAGATGAATAAAATAGAGGCATTCTGACTGGTAAATGAAATAAAAAGATTAGAAACATAGAAAGAAGGGTTGCAAAAAAAAAAAATCCATGCTTTTCTATCAGACATTTCAGATCAAATCAAAGAGTATTTAAACTGCTGTACCAGCATCCTCTTAAAACTCTGATAAATTATTTCAGAGGAGAGCACATAATAAAGACTTCTTCCATGGAGCACTGCACCTTTTTTTTATCCCACTAATATGATAATCATTGAAGGTACCTTTAGAGGCCTGAAGAAGATCAAGCAGACTCTTGACTCCAGATTGCTTTGCCTTCTGAAGCACTGAAATTGAAGACAAAACAAAACAAAAACCAAAAATATGTCAAATAGAACTATACTGAAAGCAAAACGATAAGGAAATTAGTACCGTATTTGATTTAGGTAAGTCAAACCATTTGATTTTCAGGATATTCCAAAGATCATCAGTTAAATAAGAGCGAAACACGACAACAAAACAAACAAAAGCATCAAAACCCAAAGAAACCAAACAACAAAACAGACACATAAAATAATCCCAGGCCTCAATTAAAATAATTGATTAAATAACATGTCGTCTGGTTAATTAACAGGTTATGGTGGACTGGACTCTTACGTACTTTTCTCACTTTCCTGCTCAGGATGAAGAGCTGTGTTTATGTTTGTCCAATTTTGTCAATTTGTAATTTCAAAATCAAAAGCCTTTGATTTCTTATTTTTATACAAATTCAAACCATATGTTTACTTTCTCCCTACCTGCCCAACTTCATCTCTCTATGCACACACACATATGTGTACGTAGACACATATGAATATGCTCAGTTATACGATTTTGACCATTTCACGTGTTCAAATGCACAAGTAAGGAAAATAAGACTTCTGGGGCAGTGGACCCTTGCTCCTCCCTCTTGCAGATCCTCTGGGAGGCTCCCAAGACCTCTTTCTCCCTGCCCTTACAGGTGATCTACTCTCTCTTTCCCAGTGACTGGCCCCAGCTTATCACAATCCATCTAGGACTCCACGTTGGCTTTTGTCTCCTAATATTTTTGCATATCCTGAATGTTAAAGCCTTTCATGCCTACTATTGGTATAAGAGATATAAATTAGTCATTAATTCATCAGAATTACTTAGCAGAAGCTGAGTAGCAGTTATTTTTCTTTTAGGTTCTGCTTGATTTGAGTGGTAATCTATAAAATATTTTAAAATATTTGAAAGCACACTTCTGATCACAGCAAATGGTATCCAGTTGAAACCTCTGTGACATCAGAACCCAAAATAAAAGCATAAACCAGAAACTAAGCTGTCTGTATTGGATAAGAGATAAAAATACAATCTTTTAATCAGGTCACTCAAGGCCTCATCCAAACTAGCCTTGAACACCTCCAGAGAGGGAGCATCCACAACTTCCCTGGGCAACCTCTTCCAGTGTTTTACCACCCTCACTGTGAAGAACTTCCTTCTAACATCTCATTTAAATCTCCCCTTCACCAGTTTAAACCCATTACTCCTTGTCCTGTCATTACAAGACAAATAGGAAATAGTCTCTCCTCAGCCTTCCTGTAGGCCCCCTTCAGATACTGGAAGTCTACTACAAGGTCTCCTTGAAGCCTTCTCTTTCTCTAGGCTGAAGATCTCCCAACTCTCACAGCCTATCCTCATAGCAGAGGTGCTCCAACCCTCTGAGCATCTTCATGGCCCTCCTCTGGACTAGCTCAAACAGTTCCATGTCCTTCTTGTGTTGGGAGCTCCAGAACCGTACACAGTACTCCAGATGGGGTCTGACGGGAGCTCCAGAACCGTACACAGTACTCCAGATGGGGTCTGGATTTGTGCTTGGGATTGCGCTGACCCAGGTGCAGGACCTTACACTTGGCCTTACTGAATTTCATGAGTTTGGCCTGGGCCCACCTCTCCAGCCTGTCCAGGTCCCTCTGAGTGGCATCCCTTCCCTGTAGCAAGTTTGGATGGCATCCCTTCTGTATAGGAAGTTAACTGTTTTTTTAACGTTCTTCTCAGAAATTTTGCTGCAAAGAGAACTTATTCTCCAGAAGCATCGTAAAATAAGTCTTCTCTAACAAGAAACAGTTTTTGACAGACTTCTTCAGGATATAGGCTCACTTCTCATGTAATGTCCTTCAAGAAGCTAGAATGCAAACCTCTGCTCTAAAATGCATGCCGTCTCTAATTCAAAACTACACAGGCAGCAGTGGAGGTGGATATGGAAGGTAACATCTTTCTGGTAAGGAACAGAGCCCTCTGATGACCATGGAAACCAGCAAATAGATCAATGTAGCCATTCTGCTGACCCTTAGTCCACCATACCCCTTGGTCTACCAACCTATCTCATTTAAGTCTTCTCCCAAACCAATGAACAGCTCTCATTCTTCAAATGGTCATCCCAAGTCCTATTGGTTTTAAGGAAATAAATTTCCCCTCCCTCAGTGGCATTAAGGACCTTTCAGGAGCACAGGCAATACTGAATGCTTTCAGATATCAAGTATGTGGCTGGGCTACTATGGTCTACTGTACAGGAGGTGCTGGGTACTGGCTCCACCAGCCTTGCCAAGCTCCCTTGCAACAGCCCCAGCCACTAAGGCTTTGGCTTCTCCTCTGCATCATCCCTCTATACAGAGAGCGTTATGCATTTTATCACCTGTCAAAATGAAAACTGTTACATCATATTAGTACCTGATTTTTCATTTTCACTAAGGCAGGCTGGGGGGATGTGACTCAGCTATAAATTTGGAAGGAATTATTATATAAACCAGCTGTGAAGAGGAATTTGTGTTAAGGACAATTGGGTCTGAAACACTGTGCTGAATTTTATCCTGTTTCTTCTTCTGCCTATGAGCTGGGAGAGGACTAAGAGGTACAGAGAATATTTTATGCTCTGTTTTATTATGAGTTATTTATCCAGCTCTTGAATATCTGGGGCTTTACAGTCTGCTGGCCATAATACATACCTAAGCATCTCCAGCTGGGGAAATTCAGAGGTTAATTAAATATGAGCTGGGCAATTTTAAGTGGTGCTTTAAGATTTTATGTCAGGGGAACCTTATTTTAAAGAAAGCAGCTTGCTGGGTGTCCAGGCTAGGAAGGTAAATAATATGGAAATTGACAAAGAATTCAATGAATAATTTCAGGTAAGCTGGCAAGCCCAACACTTTGGAATTTAAACTGGTCACTAGATTACACCTGACACTCCTATGACAGCTACTAGTCACCCTCAAGTATGGTTTAAATCATAAGTGAAAGATTAAGGCAGTGGAGAAAAAGCCTGTTTCTGACACAAAACTAAGGAACGTAGAAGTGCAGCATGTTTAGGGTCCTGCATGGAACACAGCAGCTTCCACAGGGACTTTGCAGTGATTTAAAGCACATATTTTAAATTTTCTTTCCTTTATAAAGAATAACTTGCTTCCCCTCTCCCCACTCCCCCACTACTCTGTGTCCCGGGAAAACCAAATAGAGATGACCTAAATATACTTAAAAGGATTTGCATCCCAAAGACAAGAAAAGTTTAGAGTCAGCTCAACCTGGTATGCTCATTTGCTCACATTCAGTGAAGACAGCTGTGAATTTCAAGAGAAACTCATATGAGTTGGTTAGTTAAGGCAGAAGGTTCATGTTTTGTGGACCAAAACCACTGCAAAACAACATTTCTAAGGAAGGGACCATAAATGCCATAGAGGCGAGTCATTTATAAAAACAGCAGTTGAAAAAATGCATGTTTAGGAGGGCTTTAGTTTTCATCTTTTTATGCTTACAGGCATTTTGTGCTAAAGATCTCATTTTCTAACTTTTTTCACACTACTTTTCCAGGAAAAAAAAAAAAATAATAGAGTATCAACTAGGCCAAACAGAACCAGCCTTTTAAAACATACACACATTAATACCTGTAGCAACTGCACAGGTTCAGACTGAGTAGATGGGTTTGTTTTGCATTGAAACAAAAGAATTTGCCTGTGCAAGCTAGGAACATGACTCCACTTTGCATGAGCACAAGGGCTTTCAGACATCCTCAGTCCTTTCTGTCTGAATACAGATTCATTTCCCGTTGTTATTCCGTTGTTATTCCATTTTTATGTGGCTGGCAGGGCAATCCATCTTTCCAAGAGACTCCTGCTAGCAGTCCAGCCTCTTCTTATTTGCTGTAGCAAAATATGACATTATGAGAAACTGCTGGAAACTACTTGCTACTTTTTTTTTCCAAAGCCATAGGACTATTCTGCTCTGTCTCTTCCTCTCGGTAGCATGTTTTCCACAGGGATAAGCCACCTACGGAAGGTGTAAATTACATGGAAGGCGTAAATTGACAATGGACACTTCTCACTTCCAACTTTGTCTCTGTTGCTTGACAGAATTCGTTCCTTCTTAACATGCTCCACCAGTATTCATTTCTACCTGAGGTTTCTAAGAATTTTCTTCACCTTAATCTCTGTGGTTTGATCTCTGCCTCTCAGGATAGCCCCAGGGTCTATCATATTGACCAGTTGGGAATAGAAAAAGCTGTTGCTCTTGAAGTAGCTGAAAATAATAGAAATATTTCTTGGATGTGGCTAACTGGCTAACTTTGTCTTTTGCCATGTATTCTGTGGTTCAAAAAGACAATGACTTTTGTGAAGAGACAATTATGTGTGTGTATATATATATATATATGTATATATATTGTTCCAATTGCATCCCTTTTGCTCACGAAATAGTACTACAGGTGCATACATAGGATCATTAACATCATAAGACCTTTGGTCAATTTTATTCTTACAAGTGGTCCATACCTCCAGCAGAGTTCTCTTTGCTCACTAGAGATACTGTAATTTGTAATTTTGTATATTTTCTTTTTTACTGTTTTTGCTCCAAAAACAAACATTTCTTCTTTCAACATACTGTTACTAATGTAGCCTTGGAAGATAACATTGACTTCAGGGAATTAGCATCAATCAACATCATCTCTATTCCCTCCAGCTATAATTTATTTAGCATTTTATTATACAGCAGGACTCTGCCCTGGCAAGGTGTACCATTGATTTGAAATGTGGGAGATGACAGTTGCGCGGAATGACTATAAGTACATTTTGTCAACTTCATCTAAACTGGTAGCAGAAAGAGCACAGGTTGTGAAGATGACTAGTCAGCTCAGAATGGTTTTTAATAAGCTGATAGGTAAGGTTTTTTTTAAGTATAATTGCAATTCTGGGACAGACTGAGGAGCACGATGGCAAATAAAACCACCAACAAGTTGGTCCTGCTGGCAGTGAGATTAGGTAATTAATTGATCATGTTCGTCTACAAAGAACATAATCCCAATGCTGCTGGTTTCCCAAAGAATTGTTCCTGAGTCAGCAGGATAAAAAGTTAATAATTAGAAGAAATGTTTTGCCATGTAAAATATCCAGTGTCTGGATTAAAATCCTGAGAACTTGAAAAAGAGCAGCCAGCTAATTGATGCTTAGAGGAGCAATCAGAATGTAAAGTGATACCCTGTTCAGTCAGATTTTATATAAAAAAGTATATCCAAGCAGAATTCAGGACAGAATCCTTCCCCAGTCTACAATGAAGTTTCTTTGCACTTGGTGAATTTAGATAAACTATTGCTGTTTAGAACTCAGATTTTTTGCTCAGACTTCCATTCCAAAAGAGCAGAATAAGAGGCAACAGGTGCCTTTCTCCTGAGTTCGTATTAGACACAGGTCATTCTTTGAGCTGAAGACATCAGGAATATTTCTGGATGACATTGTGACAAGAAGAGCTTCAGCAGGAGGTACAAATGTAAGCAGGTTTTATTATAATGTCATTTAAAACAGTGAACACTGTGTAGGTTTGCCTCACTTCAAATAAGGAACAAACAATGTTAAGACATGAATGGACATGTTCTGCTCAGAAAGGCAATATGCCTATTGACCTCAGTCAATGCATTCTTGCCCCCATGAATAAACACTAAGCACCAACACTACTATAGGAAGAAAAATAATCATCCTGTGTCTATTTTACAAACCATTTGCAAAGAAAAGGGTGCCTTTACTTGACAGACAGTACCTTCACAACCAGATTTTGCTAGCCAAATTTTTCCGTGATATGTTATTAATTATACATCAGTGACTTTTTTTTTCTTTTACTGCTATGGACTTACCTTTCAAGGCTATTACATAGGGTAGTCAGGTAAATAAATCTTTATAAGATCTTTGCCAGAACACGTTAAATATGATATTAAAAGTAAATAATTTTTCAAGTGAAATGCCATAAAACATGACATCAAAGTCCACTGACCAAACACTGTGGCTTCACAATGTTATCTTTGATTGTACACTTTGTAAATCCAAAAGAGAAACCAGAATCTCTGCAAGTCGTTTTAAAATCAAAACCTGGTGTTGTATATTATTAAAAGTCTGTAGTTTAAATCTGATGAACAAATTAAATCAGGCCCACAATTTAGTCATGAGACAACACATGAGAGAAAATATGTTGCTTATTTCCATAGCAGAATAANTTTTTTTCAAGATAAACCCTTTAAGGTGTTATGGACACAGAAGATGGCACTGGCAGCACAATTTATATCCTGTTCCTCTGATCCATTATAAAGAGAAAATGCCAAGCCTGAACATCCTACTATGAATGATATTCCATCCCCAACTCTAAATCCTTTTACTCTTTTCATTCAAGATAGGATATTTTAATCCTTTCTGTTTTGAAATACCCTTGGTCTTGGACTTATATCTTGGAAACAACTGACCAGATGTATAAAAGCACATCAGACTGTTTCAGTAAAGAGAGAGTGTCTTCAGTGCCTTCTCTGCAATAGCCTTGTTCTCCATAAAGGCATTTGAGAGCAATTTTGTGAAGTAGCTAGCTCGTCACATAGTATGCAGATTTCACCATCTGCTGTATGAATTTGCTGGATTCTCTTAAAACTATTTCCTTCCTAGATGTATTTTCAGTCTTGCTGCCTCTTTACACCTCTTGATTAATGCAGAAGACATGTATGAAAAAATATATCTCTTAATTCTGGAAAATGATTAATATCCTAAACATTCACAAAGTGACTATGGATTTTTTTCAATGAGTTTAAATTAAGTAAACGGATACTTTTGACTATTCTTCGCCAATGTACCATAGAGTAATCTGGCATGAGAAGGATTAGAAAAGACTTGATTTAATTATATGCTCTGTCTGAGAAAATACAATTCAATTAAAGAAGATGTGATTATTAAATCTAAAATGCATTAGCATGCATCAATCAGCTCTATGAGATTTAAATTAATAAGTAGTTCTTTTACAGTTACCCAACTACTAGACAAAGAATCAAAATTAAATCCTCTAATAAAATTAGTCCAAGTCTCTCAATACAGTTTTTGAAGTTTAATTTACTGAATGGATCTTTATGCACCAGCTGTAGTAATCTCAATGAAGTTTGTTCCAATGTTGATGTTAAAGTAGTTAGGGATTCTGTTTTGTCACAAAACATAGTTTTCTGCTTTGTGGGACTGATTGAGTCACAGTTCAGTGTTCCTGAAGGGTGTCACAAAACGTAGTTTTCTGGTTTGTGGGACTGATTGAATCACAGTTCAGTGTACCTGAACGGAGGTTGTAGCCAGGTGGGGGTCAGTCTCTTCTCCCAGGCAACCAGCAACGGAATGAGAGAACACAGTCTCAGGTTGTGCCAGGAGAGGTATAGGATATTAGGAGGAAGTTCTTCACAGAGTGATTTGCCATTGGAATAGGCTGCCTATGGAGATGGTGGAGTTGCTGTCACTGGAGGTGTTCAAGGAAAGACTGGATCGGGCACTTAGTTTCATGGTCTAGTTGGTTGGATAGGGCTGAGTGATAGGTTGGATTGGATGATTTGGAGGTCTCTTCCAACCTCTTTGAGTCTACTATTCTGTATTGGGTTGTTTGTGGATTGGTTTGTTTGTTGGATTTTTTTCTTCTCCTAAAATTACTTGATAATTTAATTTTTTTTTCAGAATTTCTGTATCTCCCTGTTTAAAAATTTTATCAATTTTTCCTTCAAATGTCTAGTGTGGATACAGAAGGTTATCAATGTAGTGTTTATATAGACAAAGGGTGTAAAATAAAATAAAGCTTTAATTTCTATACAAGATGCCAGGAAAGCAGGTTAAAGGCTATGAGAGATGGCTAAGTTATCAGTTATTAAATCTATCTTATCATGATGTATTTACTTCATCCTAACAAGGTACAGCCATTCAATACTCAACTCAATATCCAAAATGCTAATGAAAGATGTTTCAATGAGGAATTCAGTTTCATTAAATCTCCAAAAACAACAAATAAAATGTACAGTGTACAAAAACAAGGCTATATCAACCTGCTTTGCTAAGACTTCCCACATGTAAAGATGAAGCTTTCTGACTTTATGGGATGAATATGTGGAGGAATCTGAGTGAGCAAAACCTTACCCTGGAGCCACCTCCATGTGGCTCCTTGTGTGGTAATACTCTCCTGTCCTTGACTGGAGTTCTAGGACAAACCCTCCCTGTGACCAGGAAAAATTTTTTCACTGAGTACTTCTAGCAGGTCATGAAAAGCAGGTCTTTATTTCCTCAGGTTCAAGGTCTCTGCTTAATCACTCATCCCTCTTCTTCCAGTTATGCAAGTTCCTAGAGTGCACTGGGGAGAAAAATAGTCTGTAGGTAGGATTGATGCTGACAGCCCTGCATAATGCTCTACACCAAGGGAAGCAGCTATCTCCGTTTCACTTCCCAGAGTGACAGGAGTCATCTTCTCACTAGATGCCTCCCCAGTACCTGTTCTGTTCCTCTGTGGACATTTATACTACTATATTAATATATCTACATCTCAGGATTCCTAGTTACAGTGACACAGGAACTCAGTAAAT
This sequence comes from Psilopogon haemacephalus, assembly GCA_013396835.1. Lineage (NCBI taxonomy): Eukaryota > Metazoa > Chordata > Aves > Piciformes > Megalaimidae > Psilopogon > Psilopogon haemacephalus. The sequence goes on along the minus strand of VWZI01021256.1, from coordinate 169,759 downwards.
ATAACATTACACAGAGAAAATTCACTTGAACAAGGCTTATTTTATTCCATGGTAACACACATAATTAGCTTTCTCTGCTGCAATGAGATTTTGCTAAATCCTCACTACATGGTCTTGCCCATATTTCCATTGCTCAGCTTCCAGGAATTTTTCTCTCTGGATAAACAGCCAGAGATTAAGAGTGAGAATATATTCCATGAGGAAGAAGAAATACAGGCCAGAAGCTCTTTCAGAATGGAAAGCTAAAGGATCGCAAATCTGTCTTCTTCTTCCAACATTTTAACTGCCTATCCTCTTCCTTAAGCTGATTTGAAAGCTCACATATTAGAATGAGGAGTTTTGATGGTAATTTCCCCATAGGCACTAGTGCCAGGTAGCATTATAGTCTCCAAAAGATGAGGTCTCAAGAAGATGCTGAGTGACAGAAGTCATACACAGAATTCCTTCCTATCCTACAAGAAAAAGAGGGTAGAAAGCGGGGTGCCTAGGAAGAAAGTTGCTAACTAGACATGTGACTTCAGGTGGCAAATTTGGGCTCTGCAGAATATGGATCTATTTGCTATGAGGAAAGGAAGCTGTTTTGTTCTGCTCTTCTTTGATAAAGCAAACAGGAAAGTACTGTCATCAGAACTGGTGAGCTATACCAGTCAGGCATCAACCTTAACAACTGAAAAGGGATTGAATGGGAAAAATAAAGTGTTATTTGCTATAAATACAAGGTGTCAAGGATAAAACCCACCCAATTAACAACAGTTATGAGACTCTCTAGATGCCTACATGTCAGCACTAAAAATCGAGTGATAACTAGTAATAACCTAAAAGAATTGGAAGCAACAAGCATGCATTGGTGCCAAACTACGACTGAAGCTCATGGAGAGGACTTGTGCAACTGAAATGGTTAGATTAGTTTGTTTAGGATAGACAGAGTGAATTGGAGAGGTTGGGAACGGTACCCTGTATTGTGTCTGGCGACTCTAGTCTTGGATATTCCTACAGTTATTAACAGAAGGCAGAGGTAGATCACATGCTTATCTGTGTCTGCCACAGGCCATATCACTTCAGTGAACAGTGCAATATCTCTATAAACTCCATCTCTATATCTCTATTTGTAGCACATAGAAGAAGGGGGGAAAAAAGCTGTAATTTCTACCATTAATGACCTACTCTGATGGGCATTTACAATGAGTACAGGGTTTTTTAGAAGTAGTTAAAACAATTATGGTAACAATCAATACATATGAAAATGCTGCATTGAACATGAAGGAATTCTCTTTGCCTTCATTATGAAAAATACAGGGACTTATTGTTGAAATAAAATGGCTGTAGATTTTGGTGAGGGATGGTGAACTTAGTACGTTTTATATTTGTAAACAGAATAAAATCTAAACCAATAATGTATGCATTTAGTAAAAAAAAAAATAAAAGAAATAATAAAAGGAGAGTGAATCTTGCAAAATTGGCAATTTATTTGAGCCAGACCATCTGTAAGATTTTAAATATTTATCAATAACCATTCATATAGTTTTGCTAAGAGAAGAGCTCACATTTAGGAATAAAGGAGAAGAAAGCTATGATTATAAAACTTTAAGAGAAGAAAAAATTGCTACATAAAATGGAAACTATATTAGTAACTACTGGAAAGAACAGGCAGCAGTCAATACCAATTATGAGCCCTGAAATATAGAGAATAAAGAAAAAATATATAGGAAAATAATTCATAAGATACAAGGTATAATAATGCAGATGAAGTTCATATAGCTAGAAGAAATTTTAACAATGACTTTGGTATTTTACCTATGTGGCATGATGGAGTATGCTTTTGTTTTAGTGTTACCATGAAGAAGAAGTCAATGAGCTTTCTGTGTGAGCTTTTTTTGTATCATGAGATGACAAAATATTTTGTAATTTGTAACTTTATGCAAACACAGTTTCAGGTTTTGAACTTACTATATCAAAAATGTATTAGGTGCTTTAATATGCACTACTAAAAATCTGAGAATTATGAAGAATTGAAGGAAAATCTAATATGCAATTATTTTAAAATTTAAAATGCAAGGAACAGAGAACTAGAGATTGTCATATCTTTTTTCTCTAAGAGCTTTCCTCTCGGCCATCTACTACATTTTCAACAAAGTTAACACAAGGAAATACTAGCCAGAACTTAAGACAACGTATGCTTGACGTCACCTACTTCTAGCCTGTTACTTAAGTATAAGGGCTCAGTTAGTCCTCAGGCTTCTCTCTAGTCAAATAAAAGAAACATCTCTACAGCATGACTGTCAGCTTAAAACAAGTGTCTAATCACATGGACCTAAATACCCTTTTGACACATCTCTTCCACTGAACCACTAGAAAAGGAGCTTTATCCAGTACCTCACTAGGAGATGAAGTTAACTTATGACTCTATGAATACCAGGCTACTGTGGCTGCAATAATAGTCTGTCATTCAGAGCTACAAATCTCTTTCCCCTGGATACTTGTTTCATCTTTTGTGTCCTAAAAGACAAATAACACTTAAAGTGATCCTTCTTGAGAAGAAAAAATACTAAAGATTTTTGTAAAATTAAGTAGAAATGGGGAAAATATTTAAGTCATTCAATTCGTTAAGAAGTTTTCTTTAGAAGGTTTTATTTTCCTGAAAACAATGTACCAGACTGGCAAAACAACTATTGAAAACATTCAGGAATCATTACGTAAGCAGAGCTTTTCTCAAGGGCCTGAAGTGCACACACTTTCGCAAGTATGGTTTTCATATTTACTGTGTTTTGTTAAGCCATGTGCACTGCGAAAATAGAAGATGGTTGCCCATTGCTAGTGCTTTTATGATGAAAGTTTCAGGTGGTTTTCTTTTTATATACATTATCTAAATATTATACTCGCATTCCAGACATGATTCTCTAAGTTCAGTATCAGTAACTCCTTGGTAGCGTGCTGGGGTGAGAGAATATGGTCTTGTACAGATGACTGAAAAGCAGCATCCCTAAATATCTATGTTTAGCAAGGTGCAAAATCTCATATTTTGCTCTTTCCTTGCTTTGATGTCCCTGTTACTCCAACAGTGGTTTTTAAAATTAATCAGTTCCTTTACCAAGGCCAGAGGGTTACAAAAGCTTTTATTCATTATAAAGGGGAGATCAGATTTAACCTGAAACGAACAAAGGCTTTGCACAACCTGAAGAGTGTTCCTGTAGATTAAAGCCTGTGGGATTTTAAATCAAAATCTGATAAACTCTAAGGGCTTAGATCATCCTCACCTAAGGTCCTAACTGTTGGAGAAAGCCTCAGAAGAATGTAATCTCTGCAAAGATTCTCTTACCATTTTTCTGAGCCTCTCCACCTGCTTTCATCTGTACTTGGAACCCTCTTTCTGCCAAATACACCAAAGCCAGCTCAGTTTTGTACAACATACTGGGTTTTGAAGAAAGTTGCTATAGTTCTGTGCTGTGTGATGAGGTTTCAGTGTATCCACATATCTTTTCCCATCCCACTAAGACTTTCTTCCCTCCTCCTGCATCAATTCTGCAGAGATTTCCAATACTGCAGGATGGAAAGCTTTTTACTTGATGTTAAAATTCAATAACACAATTAGAAGAGACCAGGATTCCTAACTGTCTTCTAAATTATCAACTTAGGACATTTTATTTCTGTCACTATGCTATCAAATGAGTTTCAAGCATGTTATTGACCTGAAGACAAAGAGTGACAAGATCAGGCTTAATAGTGTCAATGTAGGTTTCATAGTATAAGTGCAAGAGTTATTATTAGGCACAACCTTGCATTCACAGACCTCAATAACAAAACTCTAGCAGACAGATGTAGGAACCAAAGTCAACTCTTAGCTGAAACATTTTCATGTTGAAAATTACTCAGCAATTGAATGAATGTTTCCTTTTGATGGGTTCTATGGTTTTCTATTCAAAACACAAAGCTTCAACCTGCACCTCACCTTGTAAAGTATAAAATGCTTTTATTGGCATATAGCTACCACAGGAAATAGTAGGCTGGGGGTTGCTGGCAGGAGATAGTTGGGGTTTTTCCTAGTGTTTTTTGTTGGGTTTTTTTTTTTTTTTTTTGTTGAGGTGGGTTTTTTTCTGTGGTTTTGTTGTTGTTGTTGTTGTTGCTTTGTGGTTTTGTTTTGGGGTTTGTTTGTTGGGTTTTTTTTTGGGGGGGGTGTTTTTGTTTTGTTTATTTTTACAATACAGTTCATCTTCTATGTATATACATCCTTATAAAGTTATGCCATTACTTACAGAGAAGGAAACAGTATATTTTCACATTTCTGTCAAATTAGAAATGTATGCTGTATATTTTTCCTGGGAATAAATAGCCACCTGTGTAGAAGCATGATGAAGCTAGAGCATGAGGTACATGAATGGAGAGAGTAGAATGCCCCTGAAATGCAAGAAAGTGTTGTGTCTGGGAAAAGGGGGTCAAATCCAAGAAGTCTTCAGATGATTGAAAGCCTTTATAGGAGCAGGTTGATTGCTAGAGAGAAAAGAGGAATTATTTCTTCATGAACACAGTTTGTCAGTGGGAAGTCTGGTCTCACACAGGAAGAGTGAAGAGTGCAATAGATTCTGAAGAGGAAAGAAGCAACAGAAATTGACAACAGAAATGAAGGAGCAGAATGATGGTTTAAACTGTCAGTCATTGTAGTAAAACAGGATCCTGGAGAATAATCTGCTTTCATGAGTTTTTCTACTAGAATTCCTGAAACACAAACACCTGCACCTGCCAGAATAAAGATAAAATTATCTTTATTGACATCTTATACTTTGATGTGTTTAATAACTGCGTAAGGGCCTTCTCCACAACTTGGCTCTGGCAGCCAGATTTATTTAATACCATAATGGAAAAGTTCACTGAAAATTTTGTAGAAAACTTTAACATTGTAAATATAGAGATTAGCAAGTTTGGCAGCTTTGGTAGAGGCTGTACCAACCATTTGTATTACTGTTGCACTTAAACTTTCCTACCCTACCTGGATGCAATACAAATAATAAAATTCAGTGGTACTTATATTTAAGCATGAGCCAAGTTAAACTAAGAGAGGTCTTAAATCAAAAACTCCGCAGAATATTATTGTGCCGGAAGAAGGTTTTTCAAATTCTTAGTAAAAGCTTTTGAATTCAGTGATTTTACAGGAGCATTTAAGGAAAAACGAGGACTGACATCAATAAATACTAAGACAGAGTTCATTACAGCACACAATTCATAAGACATCCTGAATTATATTAACTTTAAATGCCAAAAATTTTAGAAGAATACAGATTGTTTCACAGGGAAACTATAAGAAGCGTTAGTACAAGTTCACTTCTTGTACTTGTGACAGATGCCTTCTATATCCCCATCAAGGAAGTACAGCATGATTCAAAGATTACTCAAGGCCTGAATGTAGAACCAATTACCAACGAGGTTCTTTTGCTAGTGTTCATTGTACCTGTTACAGCCAGCTATGCTCACCAGAATGTTTTTCTTCTGCTTTAATGTACATATAGCAACCCAGCCAATACTAAGTATCTCTACCTATGGAGACAGAATCAGTGATTTTTCAGAAATTAACAGTTGGTTCAATGAAGAACATCAAGTATTACAACAGAGATGTGTCTGAGATACACATAACTTTCAGTCATATGATGTACCATGAAAAAAGTGAACAGATTTGGAATAGGATATATGCGGACAGATGTGAAATTGAATAGATTTGGAAGAGTAGACATTAATGTCATTGAAAAAAAAAAATATTCCATGTCATATAAACAAGAAGTTAAATTAAAACTGACTTAAAGAGAAAGTCCCAAATGTGTCCTGCACAGGCAACACAAGAAAGTCATATATATGTTCTACTGAAATAGGAAGGAAATGGAAAAGCAGCATAGTAAACACGAATCATCAAAATTACTGTTTTCATAAAGTTTGGTGATCATTCCCTGATATCAGTACCACTGACTGCAAAATTAGCAAACCTAAGGTCTCATTGTTTAGAAAAGGTTTGATGTCTGCTGGCTTAAGAGCGAAGCACAAGCACAGGAAACAAAAGAAACTATGAAAGGCATGCATTTATGGTACAGCCTGTTGGAGGACAAGGGACAGTAGTCAATACATCTCTCAAGTGAACATATATCCCTGATACTGCTTATAGTACCAGGATCAGAAAGCCTTACTTACCAGCACTCTCCACTCTTCCTTTTTCCTTCTGTTCCTGGCATTTATCTCTTTTCCCTCACAGTAATCCTTGGCCTCTACCTCCTCCATCTTCCTTTTTCTATCCCAGGAGTTTGGAAAGGAAGGAAGGAAGGTCAAGGCAGCTCTTGTGGGAAATGACAGGAATTGCCAACTACATGGCAGCAAAGAGAGTTGAAGTCCTGAAGGAATGGGGGAGAAAGGGCAGGAGCCCTAGGCTTTTGTGTGCATTCTCTCTGAAAACCTCCTTGCCTGATTTTATGCCATCACCTGGAGTTCTTCCAGAATCCTAGTATGACCTACCTCAGTGAGATATCTACGCCAGTTTTGCCACTCAGACAGGGAGTTGAACTCCAATTTCCAAAGGGAAAGGATTAGTAAAAGACTGGCTGTGGTATTTTGGGGGGGCTGAGGTTCCCTCAAGAAAACTACAGAGAAAAAGTCCCATCTCGGAGGATGGACTTGGTTGTTCCAGGATATTGTAATATTGTTATTCTATTCTGCTTTCTGATCTCATAGCTTACAAGACAGTGCCTGGCTGATATCACTCTCTTCTCCTCCCTGCCTTTCGTCCCTTCACTTCTTTTCTCCTGGCAGAATGTGCATCCCTAGATCCTACTTACCTCCTGGTTTGTGAGGGGGAGAGAGCTTCCAGCTGGCAGGGAATTTTGAGCCGCATCACGCAGCCTGCTGAGGCCTTGTAGGCCTAAGCTGGGGAGGGCAGTTCTGGCCTATTCTCAGGCCTGCTGAGGGTGGAAGGGGTGGAGGATTCTATAAGGTTTTAGTCCAATAGATTTGGCCTAGCTTGTGGATGTGTTCATTCTACCTGATTGTCTTTTGCATATACGCACCTCTAAATAGAATCTCCCTTTAAACTTCCACTCTGTGCAGTGTCTTCATCCTCACTCTTCCAAAAGATTAACTCTCATTTCTGTCCTCCAGTCCTGGGTAGCTTGTGGGCCTAAACTGGGACACTGGCTTGATGGTAGATCTTCTTCCCTATTTCCCCATCTCCCTTTTTAACAGTATTTTCCTCTCCCCTCATTGCAATATCCTGTCTGGGAGAGAAAAATAAATATGTTAAGCTGTTAGTCTGTGTGGAGAAGAAACCAAGAGCAAAACAGATGCACAGAGACTTTCTCACAGGAGAATAAAACTGATGAAAGATGTGGTAGCAGATGGGGGTAAAGTTTGACAAGTAGCCAGGGATGATGATAAACACTTAGACTTCAGCTACATTTAGTTCTGGTTCAACCAGAACCAACCTACCAAACCTCGAAGGAAAAAGAAATGCACACAGAATTCAAGGAGGTACAACAAACTTTGCATATATTACCTATGTTCCTCTGCCAACGTGCTATTGGTAAGAGACTGGAATTCAACAAGTTAATTTATAAATGAGTTTATAATAGCTGATTTAATATTAATTTTAAACCCTAAAATCTCTGGCTGTCAATTTTACATATCCGTCACTCAAGCCCAAATTACATACTGCCCTTTTGTTATGGTTTAACAGAAGCATCAGTTCAACAGCCTTGTGATTTTTCTGCCTGTAAAGGAAAAGCTTTGCTGCAGAAAATATTACTAAATTGATGGCTGAAATTATCCCTTCAGACCACCACTAATGTAAAATTAATAGATAAATCACTCCCTTTTTAGGATGCACCAGAAGAGAAAGAAAGTCATTGTGAATTTCAGTAACACGAATAAAGCTTGCAACAGTTTTAATTACTCCATTTCAAAATAGCAATAGGGTGAGCAAATAAAAGGAGATTCTATTGTCAGAGGAAAAGAAATGTATAAAAATTATTAAATTACAGAAAATACAATCCCAACGGTATACTGATTTCCACAGGGGTTTATACTTCATTAGATGTGCAGATAATTACCAAGGTAGTGCAGATGTTTTTCAGAAGCCCTTGATTCCCATCATTTTACAATTACTGCCTATCTACTGCATAGCTACACAGATTGATTTTTTTTTTTTTTTTTTAAACAGTGCTACTAAGCAGTACTATAAATCTGTGAATTACCTTGGAGACAGTACAGCTTGTCCACTCATTACTGAAGTGGTTCATTCCATCAAGGATTGGGAAGATGCTCAGAGCAATTTTGGTAAACAGATATGTCTCAAAGGCTGAGGATTTCTATAGTGAAATACTCTATGTGGGAAATGCACCACACAAAAGCCTCATGTACAACTTGTGCTTCTCAATGATGATTAAAGGGGCTTGCAACTTCTGCTTCTCAATGATGATTAAAGGGGCTTGAAGGCAAGAGCAAATAGAGTTTTGTGCAGGCTTTTTGCACCTGCATGAACATTACTCTAATTGCTTAGGTTTATTTACTTTTCTTCTCACAGCCAGAAGCTAGAGATAAGCTTCCACTGCAAATCAGCGTCAATAAAGCAGTCTGTACCAACAGAAGGAAGTGAGCCCATGAATGTGTTCATTTTACTTTGCAGGCATGAAAAATCCATTATTACAGCCAATTATTCCTACTTCTCCAACCAAACACTAAACAAAACATGAAAAATTAAACCCTTCAAGTTGTCAGTGCACATACTTAATCAGATACTAAGCAGATGACTGGTGGATTCAGGAGCAATGTCCATAGCCTTTCCTTTCCTTCAATATCTAAAGACAAAATTTCTCCAATATAAAAAAATAATGGAGGGGGAGCACTGTGCAGCACAGGCATGGCACACAGGCAGGCACAGCATGACTTTATGTCTAAACAATCTGGCTACCTCCAGATTTGCATCTTCATACTGATTATTTCTAATTGTCTATACCAGAAATTTGTGCTGTTCAAGTCACAGTATATCCCTTGTAGTGCTTACTGGCAAGCTGAATAAAGGCATGAAAGTAATTATGGTTATACATTTGCTGTCCCTTAAACATATGTTCCACATAGAAAAGTTATGTAAGTCTCACATAGTTACATTTAAATTATGGTATAACTGAGAATGATGATTACAAATTAGTGCTTTTTTTTTTTTTTTTTTTCTGGTTAAGGGATGCTAGAAAGCAGGAAATTAAATGTAAGTATGACTGGTCCATTTTGTCAATGAAGAAGATCTGATTTCAGCCCTGCATGTGTTTTGAGGTGACCTGTAAGAGGCAGATGACCAGATGCAATAAGAGCATTCCCTGACAGCAGTGACCTGCTCAGGGCCACAGGAGTAAAAGGAGACTTCAGTAATCCACACAAGGATGTCTAAGCAGTGACCTATCAGAAACCCAGCTCTAAACTCACACACACCGTGAGACATTAAGAACTAGCTTTTACCACTCAGGGCTTTGAATTATGATAGTCATTTCTAATAAAACACCATTGTAAAACTTCTCTGTATATTATCATATAATCATGGGATAGTTTGGATTGGAAGGGACCTTTAAAGGTCGCCTAGTACAACTCCTCTCTGAAATGATCAGGGACATCATTAATTAGATCATGTTGCTCAGAGTCCCATTCAATCTAACCTTGAATGTTTCCAGGGAAGGGCTTCTACCACTGCTATGAGCAACCTGTTCCAATGTTTCAACACCCTCTTTGTAAAAAATTTCTTCCTTACATCTAGTCTGAATGTGTCCTTTTTAAAAATTTCATACGTTGACACTTTCTCCTTTAAGTAGTTAAGGGCCACAGTAAGGTCTCCCCAGAGCCTTCTCTTATCCAGCTTGAACTTCCACTCTCTCAGCCTTTTCTGGTAGATGTGTTCCAGCACTCTGATCATTTTTGTAGCCCTGCTCTGAACCACTCCAACAAGTCCACATCTCTTGTGCTGAGGATTCCAGAGCTGGACACAGTACTCTGGATGTTTGTCACCAGAGCAGAGGGAAGGGAATCCCTTCCTTTGAGCTGCTGACCATGCTTTTTTTGATGCACCCCAGGATACAGTTGGCTTTCTGGACTGCAAGGGCACATTGCCAGTTCACATTCAGCTTTTCTTCCACCAGCAACCAAGAAGAAGCAAACAAGAATATAATTATGCTGTATTAAAAATCAATGGTGCTGACTGTTGCATGCAGTCTATATCTCTTCTTCTAAAAAGAAAAAAATTTAAAAGGAATAATTAAAAAAAAAATTAGCAAAGAGCAAGAAGATGAGGAAGATGTAGGGCACATTCCATGCAAAGAGCAAATACATAGGCAGGATTCTTCATGTTGTAGAAGAAATGGCAGGAAATGGAGAACCTCAAGGTCATCTGAAAAGCAATGAGAAAGTAAGAAAGAAACACACAGGAATGATTCCTTATCTTAGCCAATAAGTCCCAGCGGACAAGATATGACAGGAACAATTATCAGATTCAAACAAAAACAGAGGAGGCACATAGTAAATTTTCACAGGATATTATGGATGCTAAAATAACATCTGGATTAAGGAAGTTATAGAAAGATACCACTTTGGTATAGTATAAGTGAGTAGGTCCTTAAACTGAAAATTACGAGAGGATAGGAGGATATTCTAGGAAATTATGATTCAATGCTTGCTTGGTTCTTGTACACTAATCTGGGCACCTCTTCTTCTAAATGGTATTCTGGATACCTTTCTGGACTGACCAGTACCATTCTTTTGGGGTTTAGGTCTTCTCTTTGGTTCAGTACAATATTTAGTTTGGAAACTACAATCTGCCTATAGACTGGAAGGGTAAACTATAAAAACAAGATCAAAGAAAGAAACAGTTTGTATTTCATTCCTTTCTGGCTAGACACTTTATCAGGATAATTTTATATCCACCTCCCACAGATTTTCCTTCTCCATCCTTTTCTACATAGCCCATCAGCAAGTTGTTGCTTCACTGGGGGCTCAGCAGTCAGCCAGGAGCTATCTCCAGCTATTTGCAAAGAGGAAACACATGAATAAAGGTATCAGTAAAAGGGTTTGTAGCAATACAATGAGGGGCAATGATATGAAAGTGGTGGAGAGTAGATTTAGGTTGGACATAAGTAGCAAGTTTTTTACAATGAGAGTGGTAAAATAGTACAACAAGTTGCCCAGAGACGTAGTTGAGGCCCCATCCCTTGAGACATTCAAGATCATCCTTGGTGTGGCCCTGCTTAGCCTGATCTGGTTGGAGATGTTCCTGCTCACTGCAAGATTACCTTTGATTACGTCTTCCAACCCAGTGCAATCTGTGAATCTGTGAATAAAAGTGTAAAATGTCTTCTGTAAGACTGGTAGAAAATAGCTTTATTTTACTCTTTTTTTTCAATGGAAAATTCCCCAATCTGATTGATGCTTGATCTCCAAAATTATGACGTTGGATATCTTTTCCCATACATTATCAGAATTTTAGCAGCAAACATCAGCTTCTCATTTAGAAAGTAATAAGAACGTGTTCAGCTTGCAACTATAAACTCAACTGAACCCTGTCTGTCAGAAATGGCACCAAAGCATCTCAGGGATTTGTCATTTGTGCCTTTGTCTCCCTCACTTCTCTGTACCATCTGCCCTGAATGAACAACAGTTCCCATGAGGTACAGCAGTGATTCATATGAAAAACAGACCACAGAATATATCAGCAGCACAGGGATCTCATTTCACAAAGCAGAACTCTGCTTGAGCTACCTGCCCTGCAGTTCTCCAAAGGGAGCACTTCTGAAATATTTTTTTCCAAAAATAGGGAGTTTACTTTTCTTCTGTATCCTTCATTTTTGCAGAATATCTGAATCTGTGGGAACCTAAGTGGTTTGTCAGTGTTAACTGTCTTCTCTTTGGATGCGAACTGGGTGAAAACCAGTGGTGGTCTTAGGAAGACTTCAGAGCACATCTGTGCATCTAGTTACATTTCTCCTCAATAACTGAATCACACCAACTAAGCTTTTTAGAGAAGAAGTCGTAGTTTGATGAAGCTTTAATCCAATTACACCTTGCTGTTTTAATGTAACATGAAGTCTTATAAAAGTCAAGAGCTTTGAAACCGGAAACATCTAACATCTCAACATACTGAGCCAAATGTTTTCATTTAAAGTATTATTCTTCTCCCTACCATCACATTTTAAATATTGCAATTGCTGTTTCTAAACACTGCCCTTCCATTTTGCTTTATTAGTTAGCACTTAGGCACTAAGTACTAAATAGAATCCAGTCCACTGGGTTTTGGCACACTGTAGTTTAGAGCAGAAGTAGCTGAAGCATCACTCTTTAATAGTGGCATAAGTCTTTCTATGAGCAATAAAAGCTGCCACTTTCTTTATGAGGCAAGCTAAATGCTATTAAAATGATGAATGAACTAGTTCCATTTTATTTGTTCAGCCTTCCTCAGAGCTATTCCCACAACCCAATTTAAATCACCAGCTTGTATTCTACAGAAGTTCCTAAATGCTTGAAATGCAAACTCCTGCATGAAAGCCCCTCAGAATGACAGCAAAGTTCCTTTTACTTTCCAGTGAACAAACAGTTAAAGATTTGAAATGGAGCTGACATGCACAGTCAAGATCAATCCCCATGTTCTAAGGCAGCTCTTACAAGAATTTTCCAGGTAGTATAAAAGACCATCCTGCCTTGCAGCCAAATGCTGCTGCTAACTCATGGGAAGTTGAATCTCAGACTGATCAGTCTCTCTGGACTGCAATACAAAACAATATGTTCAGATCAAAAGCATCTTTATTAAACAGCCTAATTAAAAGATACATAGAACTAGTGTTGTAGCAGGCCTTTTTTTCCTCCTATGAGGATGAAAAAAATCTCTTAACTTTTTTCCTAAATTAACAGTAAATATTTGCTTTCTGTGACGTCTTTATGACCTATTAATTAGTTTCTACAAGGGTAACTGAAATCCCAGCCCTGCTTTAAGGTGGTTGAAGGAGCTAAAATTACCTTCAGCCAGACATCCCAAGCTATAAACTGTGAATGGAATCAAAACATATCTCACTGAAGTTTGTCTGCGTGATCAAATATTGATCTTTCAGGTGCTAGCTTTAGTGCTGGTGCAGAAGGAAAGAGAAGACAAGAGAGAAAGAGCATACAAGGAAGGAAGCACACTGAAGCAGCGAAATTATCAATGGAATAAAGTGTCAACCAAAGTTAATGGTTTAAACCTATAGTTTATTTTAAATGAGCAGCTGAAACCAAATGGCCAGCATGTGCTGTAGTTTGTTACCAAGCTGCTTCAGGCCTTATCAGTACAGGAGGATTTTTAGCTCAAATCTTGAGTTTTAAATATCCTCTGCTCAGTCTGTGGTGTATTAAGATAGACAGATATTCCTAAGGAATGGGCCTAATTGGGTAAAAAATTGTAAGAAAAGACAGAACTGGGATATTCATTTGCTGTGAATAGCCCTGTAAAACTAATATAATTAAATCTGTACATTTTCTAAGTTATTTTCCTGTTTGGCATGTCATAATTTCAATGCATTTCGATAG
>VWZI01021256.1:57013-156138 GCA_013396835.1 Psilopogon haemacephalus | reverse complement strand
AAGAAAGAAAGAAAGAAAGAAAGAAAGAAAGAAAGAAAGAAAGAAAGAAAGAAAGAAAGAAAGAAAGAAAGAAAGAAAGAAAGAAAGAAAGAGAAAAGAAAGAAGACCAAAAAAAACCTGTTTTTATTTTATTCCTCCCCACCATGCCAAAAGATAAAACTTCATCTGAGCTGCATATTTCATCTCAGAGGAAAAGCTGAGAAATTGTTCACCCCATAGTGATGTGAATTGCCTGGGAAAATTCTTCCTGTAATATAAGTATTTTCTTACATAATTCTGCTGATAACATTGAAAAAGTGAGTAAAATCCAGCAAATACAAGTGTGGGATATTGGTTAGTTTGGGAAAGTTCACTGATTGTAACGGGAACAGCTACACCTGCATTTAGAACTGTAATAGAATACAAGATTATTTATTTTCTTTCTTATTTGTTACTAAGATTTATCAGAATATCACTTACCACACAGAGCAATGGAGTGCAATTAAAGGAGATTGCTCAGTCACTACAATGGCACCATCAGATCTGTGCATGGAAAAGCTCCATGGGACTGTAAATGGGATAACCACACTAAGAAAAAGAGTTTCAGAAGATCAGCTAGTACTAACATGCAGAAAAAAAAAATCAGATTGTTGTCATTGAAGAATGAAATCTATGTTTAGAAAAACACTTTTGAGAAATGCATTAGAGTTAATGTCACACCTCTGACTAAAGATTTTACAGCAGAATTCAGAGAAATGAAAAAGAAGCTTCATCTGGACTGACAGAATTCAGATTAATTAAGAGGCCTATTTAACTGCATGTAAGAATTCAAGAACTTGGAATGTGGAAAAAGCCTGAAAGTTCGTGAGGATTATGCACTGCAAAATAGGAGGGGAAATCACATAGAGCAGTTCTGGAATTAAGTGAATAAGGAATTGCTTCATGGGTAATAAGCTTGGAAGGAGAAAGCTGTACATCATAAACCATATTAAAAAAGTTAAAATTACCAAAATTCAAGGTGAACTATATTTCTCAAGGGAAGATAAGAAACATATAGCAGAAGGAATTGTGTCTATGCAAATAGCAGGACATGAAAAAAAATAAGTTATCTACAAGGAGATTGGTGAAATTGGTGTTCTGATTAGCCCAAAAAGAAGTGAAGCAAACACTCATGAAGAACAAAGCAAAAAGAATCACTCATACAAAAGATACAGAATAGGATACTACCATGTGGAAGCAGGACATGATCATGCTAAGTGAAAAGGTAGCTGATCAACATTCTGGTGAACAAAAGATGTAGGTTTATGGTCAGAGAAAGCCAATATATGGCTTTCTACAATCAGTGATTACTTGTTCTACATTATTTCCACCATTTGTGGAGCCACAGTGGGAACTGGAATGGATGTTCCTGAGCCATAGAAACAGGATGAAATTTTGTAGCACACTCTACAAGATGCATGCTGCATATCATTGTCCAGACTTTGGTGCAGCTAACCACATAATCCAATATAGGAATGTAAAATTCCTGTCTTCCTTCTACAATTAACAAGGAAAGATAGGCACTTCTAACATCAGTTAGAATATAAATCAGTCTTTTGGAGCAAATGGATGCTACTCCACAGATTGCATATGCAGTAAAGGCCCTGAGCCTCAACATTTTCTCAGATATATATCCACTCATGTGCAGGACAAAGCTATGCCCTCAAACTAATGAAAAAAATCTGTTCTAAATTAGAGATTGCTCACAGGAGGTGCCAGAAAGGAATAAAATTCTGTCTTGATTAGTCAATCATAGCTTGAAAAGTCATTTCATTGCAAATGTCCCTTGTGAGACATTTTTAGAGAACAAGGCCATGATGAGGCCATCTGGAAAACAATATGCAGTCCTGGATGGGAAACTGCAGATGCAAGGAAGATCAATTCAGTTTGTAACAGGACTACAATTATCAAGGAAACGAAGAACTTATCTTCTCAAATGAGATTAAAAGATGCTGTCTTGTTTCGTCTAAGAGAATAAGGGTTGTGGGGATTCTGACCAATTTCTATAAGCCCATCAGTCTAAGTTAGTGTAAATTTAGCAGAGACGAAGAGCTATTTAAACTAAAAGACACCACTGTTACAGTAACAAATGGATAGACAGTAGCCATTCATAAATTTAGCTTTAATATTAAACAAAATTTGCAAACCACCAGAGGACTAGAACAACTTTTATTAAGGGCAGCTTCACCACTTAGTTACATTGACGTTGAAGTGTGATCAATTCAAGGTTAGGATTTACAGCACAACTGTCTGTAATAGCAAGGAACAGGACTCTAATTCACAGGGTCTTTTCCTGAGGCACCTTTGGCCTCAAACATTTCTCCTTGTGAAGTGAGAATTTTCCCATCATGGCTCTGTATTCAATGCATTTATATGTAGTGCCAAATTTTCAGAGACCTTCGTAACTTGCAAAGACGAATAGCAAATTTTCAGAAGTGGTCTGTAGTCATAAGGGTCAGTCTCCTTGGATACACCTACTTGAGTGTGTTGACTATTCAGCAGATGATGACTTTTAAATCATATTATCTTTCTCTGACCATATCGTGAGCAAGAAATGGAAATAATGGTTTACTGAGGAATTATAATTAAAATAATCTAAAACAGAGATCCTTGTTTCCTTGATATTTCACAGAAGTCAGGGAGTCAGCTGAAAGCCAGCTGACTGCAGGCTAAGCCAGGCTAAGATGAAAGTACCACAAACTGGTTCTTTGCGAAGAGGGTGGAGTTGGGAAGAGAAGGCAAAGCAATCACAGAGACTAAGCGGAGGTACTGTGAGTTACCAACATACTCAGTTTTGATACAGAATTATTATAACCAGACAAGGACATAGAAACGGTGCCTAACATAGAACATAAAAGGTAATTTCTTGTTTTCTGAGTACCATCATGTAACCACATTTTTAGGTAAGCATCAGCATTCCTGTGACAGCATCTCCTGTGCAAGGCAGCAGCCTTCATCCATCACTCTTTGAGCACTGTTGATAGAAAATATAGAAAAAATCATCTTCAGTGATATATTAGAAACCTGATGGATTTCCCCTCATCTGAAAAGGTCTGAGAATTGTGTCTTTGGCAAGAGACATGTTTTAAGAATTAACTCAAAGGGATGATGCAGATATAATAGCATGAGTCCTAAAGGGTCCTTTTAACAGTAAAAAACAGGCTCTATTGGACAAGGGTTTGAATCAAATGTGTTGAGGCCTACAGTTTTATGCACAGATGCTGGAATCTCTTAATTTTTCTTCTCTGCATGGTGTTTTGCTCTTGATGGGGTCCTGGTGCATGAATAAGACTCCCAGGCACTACTGCAATACTAGGAAAAGCAACAGCATCTCAGCAGTAAATTTCTATTCATATGAGTGAGTGATCATTCTTGCAGTGCTTGTATGTGCCGTAACACCATATGGCATCTGCATTTTCAGTTCCAGTAGTAGTGTCATAATTGACATAACTTTTTATTTTTCCTAAAGGGCAAAATACATTTCACTTGTCTGGATCTCAGCATGCATTTGAGAAGGTAGGAGCATTAAGCAGCTCCTCAGCACTCTCCAGCCATCCATTTTCCACATTTAATCACTAAAGTTCCTTTGTGAGGGAGGTAGTAGGAGTATATTCAGTATTTGTTAACTCTTGGGTTTTTTTCCAGTTAGATATATCAGGAGAAAGACTGTCAGAGTCCTGCACAGCTTGATACACAAAGTTAGAGTAACTTTATGGATGGGCCCTGATAGTAAATATCACCAAGAAGTTCTGTTTTATGTCGTCAAGGAATGAAAAATGAGCACATTTTTCTATTCTGACTTGATTTTTGGTTTTGACTCTTGTCCAGCACTTTTTCTCAGTAGTCAGGAGGTGGCAGCCTCTGCAATCAATGATAGGAACGGCCAATCATATTTTTTACCCTCTTTAAGGAGAATTGAAAAGTGCTTTTAAAAATGAAAATTGGGAGAGAAGAGAAATTAACATCAGTATTACAAAAAGGTTCAGGCTGGAGAAATGTTACTTACACACACACATTTTTGGCTCTTCAGTTTGGAAATCCCTATTCATCCTCACAGTGAGTGGTATGGTTTAAAAATGGTTCCCTCATCAGCACTACTTTGAAACTGTATATCCCAATGAGATTACTGGATTTGAACTAAAAGGGGAAAAATTATAAATGTTCTGCATCTTCATTTTAAGAGCAAAAAGTAATGTTTTTTTGGTTTTAAGCCTGGGAAGAAGATTCTACTTTAAAGCTCTATTTTGTCCATTATGTATTAAAACACAAAAGTGAGTCTTTATAGTGATAATTTGAAGGCAATCTTTTATCAACACATGAATAATGGAAAATTAGCCTTAGTAAGAATCCTTTAATATATTTTAAATGCTCAGGCCACTTTATTTAAGCAACAATACTAAAGTAACAATAAAAGAAATATACAACTTCTAGAGGTATAGAACTTGTTGAAATGGTATGGGATGTGTGTTTTCTGGTTAGTGATTTTCTGTCCAAAGCTTTAGGAGAAGCTGTAACTTAAGCTTTTTTATTATTATTATTTTTGCATGTGAATGACAGTAACATTAAAAGGTCAATTTGAGTCAGTATAGGGCTGTCATGGCAGACAGTTTAACCTCTTGAAAGCTGCTGCTTCCACCTCTTTCTTCCTCTTCACAGAGCTTGAGCATCTTAACCTACTGTCTGAGGCTGCTCCACATCTTCCAGACAATCTCCTAGTACAGAGAATAAATGTTCTTGAAATATCTTTTCTTAGACCAGAAATGCAAATATGATCCCAGCCTTCATTCTCCAAAATTAGAAAGGAGTCACCACGAGTTTAACTGCATGCTTAAAATACTGCAGGAGACAGCCACAAACCTAGATGAAGATGAAATCATACTGCAGAAGTCCATTAGTAGGACTATTTCAAATTATTACAATTAGAATTAGGAAATTGTAAAAACACGCCAGTGAAAAATGGTGATATAGATTGCAGTTACATAGCAGCAGACTGATATCATAGGACTCTTTAAATAATGCATAGATGAGCTGAGTCACCTGTAGTAGGAACATTTTAGACTGCTGTATAATTTAGGAGCTTTTGTTCCTATAAAGAATGCATTAAGGTTTTCAATTCTAAATTTCCATGGTCACTTGACAGTGATAAATAGTGACAATTAACATGTCATACAGTTTAAAGATCACACCGCTTGACTTTAATTTTTCATTTCCATTTCTCCTACAGTCCTGAAATTCCCATTCATCCTCATGTCAAGGACCTGACATTAGGCCCTATTCAGTGTCAGCTTTTCTTCTCAATAAGGCTGATGCGAGGTGACCCCTGCTGAGGCCTTCCCTGGGAAGTCTGCGTAGAGTGATAACAGCCATTTGGAGCCCTTTACTACAGTTCAAAGCTTTCACATAGTGCAAAACCCAGGAAGCAGACAGGCTGCTCTCGAAACGACCTTCAGCTACATGGAGCAGTGAGAAACCTCTGGTGTAATTCTTATTACACTGGGACGCACAGGAGACATGTACAGATTCGATCATTCTTAACTAGACAACAAGTATCTCGTGAAACGTTAGCTTTCTGCAGAAGCTTCAGGCAGTTTCTTTCCGATAGAAAAAAAAAAAAAATCTCCAAACACAGGAATTAATGACTGAAATGTTTATGGTGTGAGCTGGATGGCTCAAAAGAGTTGATCACAGTGGTCTTCTTACTGGCNAAAAAAAAAAGTTGTTTTGACTGAGTGGGGCTAAATTATTTATGAATGCCTGGATTTTCACACAAGACAGATCTAGAGAACCTAAAATCTGGCACGGTAGCTTATGCCAGCTCTTAAGTTGCATTTTTGTTAGCTATCAAATAGCAATTAGGACACTGCTTAGAGTCAGCCTCCTGTATCCAATCTGCTAGAAAATATGGACTTTGAAATCATGCCAGAGGGGTAGGAAATGTTTCTGTACCTTCCAAGAGTGTCTAGTTTTATCACTGCAAGCAGAGAGCACAGGCTGTGAATGGTTTAAATAGTATAGCTGTCCAGCTGTTTGCAATGAAACTGGGGGCAGGGTGGGGGGGAGAGGGCTGCCCCTAGTTATCTATATTAAATTATACTGTAATACATTTTAAAATATCTATGTTAGATTATCTTTTCCTACAGCTATATAGGTAAATCGAGCTGTAGTTTTGCTGACAACTTCAAGCCATTTGCTAGAGAGAGATTCTGGAGCATAGCAAGAATTTTCCCTGCCACAGCAGGCTACAGAAGGGGATTTTTAGAAGTTCTTATTTAGAACAACTCCTATGACTTCTGGCAAAATTTGAGACTTGTGTAGAGGCTTCCATAATTACGTTCTAGCTGTCAAGTAATCTGAAAGTAACATAATCATAGAATCACAGAAATTTAAAGTTTGGAAGGAACCTCCAGAGATTATTGGGTCCAACCTCCATGCCAAGGCAGGATCACCTTGGGTAGCTCACACAGGAACATATCCAGACGAGTGTTGAACATCTCCAAGAAGGAGACTCTACAACCTCTCTGGGCAGCCTGTTCCAGTGCTCTATCATCCTCACTGTAAAGAAGTTTCTCCTCATGTTGAGGTGAAACTTTCTATGTTCAAATTTGTAGCCTTTGCTCCTTGTCTTATTGCTGCTGACCAGCAAGGAGATTGGCCCCATCGGCTTGACACCCACCCCTCAGATATTTGTATACATTGATAAGATCTCCTGTCAGTCTTCTCTTCCCCAGACTAAACAGCCCCAGGTTTCTCAGTCTCTCTTCATAGGGGAGATGCTCAAGTCCCCCATGCATCCTTGTGGCTCTCTGCTGGACTCTTTCCAGCTGGTCCCTGTCTCTCTTGAATTGAGATGTCCAAAACTGGACACAGGATTCCAGGTATGGTCTCACCAGGGCAGAGCAGATGTGGAGAAGAGACTCCCTAGACCTGCTGGACACTCTCTTCCCGATGCACCCCAGGATGGCACTGGCTCTCTTGGCCACAAGGTCACATTGCTGGCCCATGCAGAATTTGCTATCCAACAGGACTCCAAGGTGCCTTCCAGCACAGAGCTGCCTTCGAGCAGGACAGCCCCTAGCCTGTACTGGTGCCTGTTGTTATTCCTCCCCAGACAAGTGCAGGACCCTGCATTTATCCTTATTGAACTAAGGCTAGCCTCTTAGTTGCCTCAAATACACTCATGCATGGGGACAGTATTCATTCTCTCATTTTGGAGTGGCAGAATGGAACAGCTATTCATTAAGATTCAAAGTTAGAGCTAAAAAATTGGATAAAACAATTTTTTAACAACCACAGATTTTGTCTAAGACCTTGACACAGATTTCTTATCACTGATGACAATCAGCAGAGTTATAAACAGATATCAGTAGCTGAAAAACAAATTGTATCTCTACTCTTAAAGCAAAAATGTTACTACAGCAAGCCTTAGAAAAGGACCAATAAACTATATGTCAGTTCTGAGGAAATTAGTACATGACAACAAAATAATAAACAAAAGTTATAAACCAAAAGTTGAGGACAAAGTCAGAATAATTAGATAAAGTTTCCCTGAATTTAAAACTACATTCCTAGTCATACTTTTGAACAATAGTGAGATGGAAGGAATCAGAAGGCAAACAACAAGAGAAGACTTTTCTAAAGAGTACCTTTGGGTCTAGACTATAACCTTTAATTTTTGGGGGAGTTTATAATCTCTGACAGATATTTCGTATTCTTTCATTTCCTTTCCTTTCCTTTCCTTTCATTTCCTTTCCTTTCCTTTCCCTTTTCTGTGCTTGCAAGTAAATGAATTAGTTATAAGTAGTAATTAACTTTCAGACTACGTCACTTGACAAACATCACAGTTAAAAAAGATATCATGTATGTTAAGGTTAGACTGGAAAGCTAATTTCAGATAGAGCTTCCATCTTTGATGCTTTGCAGAATTTTCCAAAACCACTCAGTATAGCACTCAGAGGTACACTAAAAGTTTTTTGCTGTTGGGATATCTCAAAACCCAAGGACAACAATACTGGGCAGAGTCCTCTTATCCTGTGTATCCTATGTGTGTGGCTTTGTGCTGTTCAAATGCAAAGCAGCTCCCTTTTGACTGTTATTGTCATATGCTTCTTAAACTAGCTTTGCAAAGCCGCTAGCATAGACTGTCTGTGATAGAGAACATTTCATGCCCCTTTAAGTCCTTGACTTGCCATATGGCCAGAAACCAGATGGGCATCTTTTGCTCTTCTCTCCACTGCACTTAGCTGGAGGCAGAGCTCTTGTAGCACACTTTTCTTTAAGCTAGAACATATTTTACTACTGATTACAATCCAGCTTCTGAAGTCAATGGAAACTACCATATTGGATAATATGTCATTTGCAAAACATTTTTTTTTAGAACTTCATAAGCTTCCAGATGAGTCCTAAACAAAGTAGTTGAGCAGATTCTCAGCTTCCTACTCCAAGCTAAATTAAAAATACATGCTACTGTGTTAAGTTGATGTTTATTTTAAATCACTTTCTGAATCACAGAATCATAGAATGTCAGGGGATGGAAGGAACCTTGAAATATCATTTGGTCCAGCCCCTCTGCCAGAGCAGACTCACCTAGAGCAGATCACACTGGAACAGACAGTTCCTGAATATGTTCAGAGAGGAAGACTCCACAACCTGCATGGGCAGCTGGTTCCAGTGCTCTGTCACCCTCACAGTGAAAATATTATTTCTCAGGTTCATATGGAACCTCCTATGCCTCAACTTCCACCCTTTGGCCCTTGTCCTGTCACTGGGCATCGCCAAAAAGAGCCTGGGTACTCCTGGCACTCACCCCTTACATATGAGGTCACCCCTTAGTGTCCTCCTCTTCAAGCTAAAAAGCCTCAACTGTTGGGATAATTGTTAGAGGCTAAAAAAATGCTCACATGTACCAACATCTTAGAGGTCAAGTGTAGAACTGAGTACACAGAGATCATACAAAGCACAAACTGATTGCTTATGATATTCAGCTACTGGATACCTAAACCGCAGGAGTATAAATATTTTTTTTAATTAAAATTTGTTAGATAAATGGTCATTTCTTTAGCAAAGGCAACTGAGTACATATATTTTCATAGTTAGACATGACAAGTACCATGTCATAGTATTGTGAATACAAAACTATGGAGATACAGTATCAAAAGCAGTTAATAGATAGGCTGCAAAATAACTAAAAGCCACCTCAAAAAGTAGCAGACACAAAGGTGTTTCTGTTATAAAGAGTCTTTCCGAAGGATGGATCAGGACAGCTCAGTGATTGGCACAGGTCTCAGCATTAATCAACATTTTTCAGTAGAGTCCTAAAAACAGACATAGCATTAATGCTGATAAAATATTGCTAAATGGTGATAAGTAAATAATTCAGAATGACCAGTGCATTTCAGAACCTGTACCCATTTGGCCAAAATCAGTTTCCCAGACTGCATCAAAAAAAAAAAAAAGGGAGATCTGGAGATGGCAGACATTGTACTTCAGAAAGAAGAGACCCAGCAAAGGTCAATGAGTCTGAAAGTCAGAGTAACTGAACAATTCAACAGAAGCTCCCAGCAGCATGCCATGGCAAAGACAACAACAGTAGTGTTTGTATTACCATGGAAAAATTTGCCAGTTTCAGACAAGGGAGAACCCAGTTTGAAGATGGTGGCTGAGATTCTGTTATTTACCTGAAAAAACGACTCAGAAGTAAAGAAGCTGCCTCACCTAAACACTCAAGGAGATCACTTGTTTAGTGCTACCAAAGACAACTGACTTCTATAAATATATTTACAAGGAGAAAAAGCTAAATATCAGATAGCTTTTTAATCAGGCAAAACAGGAACATTGGCTACACTCAGGATGCAGACCTTTTCAAATGAAGGAAAGTGTTTCCAAATGCAGAGGCACAGAGCTAGGAAACCAGAACTTCTTCCATTTCTAAAGGTTTTCCCATCAAAACTCTCAACAGGTCATTTCCAATCAACTAACTGAAAGCCTACCTCTACTAGATCCACATTAGTTGCAAAATGCCTTCATGTTGCACTTCCATGGGGATGGTTACAGACCTAGAAGAGCAAGATTCCCAAAAATTACAAGACTCAAGTCTTGGGAGATATGGATTCAGTCTTTGCCTCTGCCATTAAGCTTATTGCTTAAAATGAGCTTCATTTTACCTAGTTTTAGGTATCTAAAAGGTATATGTCTATTTAGCATGTAAATGTCTGAAGCATTTTTATCCTCAGCATCTCTGTCATCTAGTGCAAAGAAGCTGGTACCATTGGAGAGCTGCTTCTCTGACCATTCTCCAAAAAGTCACTACACATTGAAGGAGTTCATGCTTTGAAGAAATCTTATGCTGATTGAAGGAAAGCAGTAAGGTGGTTGGCTTAGACATGGACAACGACACTCTAGGTATATAAATAGAGGAAGGTCTGCTCTAGCCTTTGCTGGAGAAGATACTCATATTTATAAGCTGCTGTGGAAATAATTTATTAGAGACAATATTATTAGGAAATATAGCTATAAATAGCTATGATAAATGTTATCAATAAATCACAACTTTCAAATTTCTGCAAAGCTCTAGAGTAAAAGAAAGCACAATCTTGAGATTCTGAATACAGGGCTACATTCAGACTGTGAGCCAGATCGCTGAATGCTGCAATGAAATTCAATCCATGTACACTTTCCCTAGCAGCAAAGATTGCTAAAAGTACCTCTTTTCCAAACGAGGGTTCTTTCCATTTTAAAGAGTTATTTTTAGCATCCTAGCTGTCATAATGGTAACGAAGTTGTGCCAAGCACAGCAGATGGGTCTATGAACTGCTGTGTGGTAGCAAAGGCCTTTTAAACCAGATTCATGACTGAAAGACAGTACTGTGGAGCTCCAGTATAGTGCAGAATGGTTAACAAGGCAAATTAAATTCTGGCAGTTCTGAAATTGTATGTAGAGCTAATTCAAGTAAGATAGTTGATATTGTGACATGTAAGGAAGGTCAGGACACTTCCCTTGACCAAAAGGTAGAGTCTTTCTCATGTACACAGACTCTGGCAGCAAGCATTCAAATGATCACCCAGAAGTGCAACATAAGGAATATGCAGCAGTGAGTTTCCTGTCTGCTTGTAGGAGCAAATCCTTTCATAAAAATGTATCTGTGTTTTATTTTCTTTGGATTTGATCCCAACAGTCAGATGGGGAGGAAGTGTTGCACTTTATAGTAAAGCTTAATCAGTACATAGAGACATCTATTCTGCAGCCTTCCCTTATACTAGAATTTACTCCACAAACTGCAGTCAGCAGAAACAGCAGTCCTGGTATGAGGATCAAATGTGACCATATGTATCATGTGACAACGACCATGCAACAAAAGTCATTCCAGCTCTCTAGCACATTCCTGCCTGTCCTTCCACCCAGGTTTTCTCAGCAATTCCAAAGAACCACAATTAAACCTGTACTATAAAAGTACTACAACAGCCACCACAACAGCTCTGCAGAGAACTGCATTAGGAGGCAGAGGAGACTTGAATAACATATTAGCAGGATTGGAAGCAAAATTCTCGCTTTTTTTAGGCAATTTGCATAATGACTCCTATTTTTTTAGACTTATTTTGCACTCGTTATTTAATATAGTCGTTATACTTCATTATGGCAGTTTGAATTGGGATGCTGCCAAAAAGACATTTTGTAGCAGGGTCTGAGAAGCTAGATATTTAAACAGAGCATTTTACTTTAGCAAATTTCCTCTACTCCATGTTGAAAAGAGCTTACAGAGATTTTCCCTGGTGTTGATCAGAAGGGCAGAATGTCAAACCTTAAATAGCTTTATCCAACATGAGATTTTACAGAGTAAATAACACAGATATTTTTTAATAAAAAAGAAGTGAGTAATTCACACAGAAAACACAAAAGTGCATTATGTTTATTCTCTGCACTACAAAACCTTACCAAACCTTTCCAATTAATACTCCAGCTGATGTTTTAATGTATATTAAATAGATTAAAGAGATGAGAAGAACAGAGTATAAAAGGCATACGCACACTGACATGTTTATAAGGATCAAATTCAGCAAGAAGGAGAGCCCAAGATGTGAGCTGGGATAGACAAGAGAAGGAAGCCTGTAGAATAACAATAATAGTAATAAGACCAATGTCAGTATCACTATCATGACAAGTGCTGCAGGGACAGCGAACCTGCTGAGGCAAATTCTGATTTGGCCTAATGCCACTAGCAGGTGTTGGACACAATTCTGACTCAACACTACTTTTCTCTTCAGTCTTGTGTACCCAAGTGCAAATATAAACCTAGCAGGAAAAATCAGCCTTCAGACACGACTGTGATAAATCAGAGCAAACTTTACTGATAGAGAAGCATCTTAACTCCCAAGAGAGAGCATTTAGCTAAACAGTTATTTTAAGACAGCAATTACAAGGAAAAGGGGAGGGGAATTTAATTTTTCTTTTACCCAGCTAATTATTGAGAAAAAATGTCAAAAGGTGACAGGAAATGTGGATTTATAAATTCCTAGAGAAAAAAAAAATGCAGTGTAAATAGTCTACCATTAGTTTTGTTATTTGGTTGGGAAATTGCCCTTACTTAGATAATCAACTCTAATTAGAATTCTCTTGCATATTAAAATGATCTGCAGTTAATGTGAATGAATACAAGACTCTACAGTTCAGAATTCCACATCTTTCTTACTCGGCTATCTTGCTTCGTTACTCAAAGACATTAATGCAACTTTCTCTTCTCAGTCTGCTCAAGTAGAGAAATCTCCTGTCTCCAGTAGTTTCTCAGAGTTTTGTTTTTTTTCCATTTCCTCAGATTAACCTGTGGATAGAAAGTCTGAGCATGAAACAGTCATTCAACTGACAGCTTCAGGTTGCAAGTCAAACAAGCCTAGCTTGTGTGGTCTGCAGTAATGGTGTCTCTCTTTTTCTACCCATTCACACAAGTTATTTTTCTTTTAGTAAATATTTCACTCCTTTCTAGGAAGCTAAAGCCTCTCATTCCTTTCATTTAATTATGACCACACAATTCTTCTTAATGATTTTGATGATCTCCCAGGTCTAATAACAAAATATAAAAATCCAAAGATAGGGCAAGAACAGGTCTCTTCCTGAGCCAACCCAAGGTTCTTATGGCTGTCACTTCATTTTATCTCGTGTGTTCAGCATAAGAAAACCTGTCACATTGGAATAATGCTCTTGCCACTGTCTTCTTTATGAGGGAGAACTCCAACATGACATAGATTTTTGAAGTAGTTAAGGCCTCGGGCACAAGACACATTAGCAACGTTATCTTCTCTGAACCTCATAAAAAAATGAGCATTTAAAAATTCTTAATGCCATGCATTTGTCTCTGAAGAATATAGGCTTGCCTGTACCTTTGGCA
Organism: Psilopogon haemacephalus; assembly: GCA_013396835.1. Classification (NCBI taxonomy): domain Eukaryota; kingdom Metazoa; phylum Chordata; class Aves; order Piciformes; family Megalaimidae; genus Psilopogon; species Psilopogon haemacephalus. Next base: position 142,744 of record VWZI01021256.1, on the reverse strand, counting down.
GCTTGGAAATAAAAAATCACTTTAAAAAAAGAATCTAATATACTACAGAATAAATATAATTAATTAGTCATTACTCCTTACCTCAGTGTAATGACATTGCTGAAAGCTAGGCTCTATTAGCTTTATGAAGATGTGCTGTGACAAGCACAAATGTCTTGAGGATTGCTGCAGTGGGAAGCAAAGTTGAGACAATGGAACATCATGAATGCTGCCACAGCCTCTGACTGTATCCCTACATATTCCTGCATCTTGACAAAAAAAAACCCTAATAAATTAGCTAAATGTTTCATTCTTTTTTCTCTAGTTGCTTGTTAAGATGCATATTCTAAAACAGATTTGTGGGTTCAATGAGTCTCTAAGTGAATAGCTCCTTTGTAAACTCATTTTACTGTTAAATCAAAATAAGGTTATTATATAAAGAAGTAAAACAAAAACATGCAATAGGTATAAAACATAAATACAAAAGTAAAGAGCTCTCAAGCGATGATGATCAGCAAATCCTTCACCCCAAGGATCACGTCATGATCTGGTATAGGTTGATACAGCTTCATCATTTATTGAAATATCTATCATTCTTACTGGTTGTTCTGATATTGTCGTTTCACAGTATCACAGTTCACTGTTTTTATTGCAATTTCTATCCATGGGTGCAAGTGAAGGTGAAGAGAGAACATTCTTAGCTAGGCTCTTAACTGGCAGATAAACTCACATAGTTCCACAGCATCCATAAATATGCACACATACAAACACATAATCTGTCATAATAACATGGAGATCTGCAAAGTAGATACTAACATGCAATAATGCTGAAGATCATGAATTACTGCAGAAAATGCCCAGTCATATCTGCTAATCTAAACCATATTTAGCTTTTTTTTTATGAGCCAATTGATAAAACACATGTTATGCATATGGCCTGTGAGGAAGTACTGGTTTTTAAGAGTTACAACAGGAAAAAAGGGTTTTCTCATCCTTTGGGTTTGGAGGTAGTTTTTGTTGTTGTTGTTTTTTGTTTGGTTTGGGGGTTTTGTTTATTCACTGGTTGGTTGTTGTTTTGTTTTGGTTGTTTGGTTTTTTTTAATTGTTGGATATACCTCTGGCCCAGGCATCCCCATACACCTCAGTTTTTAGTTAAGACTCTGCCAGTGACACATCCCTTGGTTCAAACACCACTCTTCAAAACTGTTATTTGCATATCAGAAACCATGGCACATAGGAGTGATAAGTCCACATAACCTTGAACTAAGCTACATTGTTACCCTCTGAAGTACTAAAGTTTCCACACCTGGTGGGAGAGAAATTTCTGCATACTCTCCCAACTTTCAGTTCCAGAAGGGATGGCTAATTTTATTTATTTCTCACCAGGAGATGAGATATGCATTGAGAGATGCTATAAAACAAATTCATCCTCTCTCATCATTAAAATGCTCTCATAGTACAATCACTGAGAATTCACGGAGCATTTGGGTGCCCTTTCTTTGTGATAGAAAATACATTCTCTACCTCCATTACTAGTATAATTATCAGTAATAATTAGATGCTTCTTCACTAACTCCAGAGACATGCATTCCCACACACCAAGTCTAATCTGAAGTCTGTTCAAATTCTTGATGGAATGCTAGGGAGAAACAAGTGAATTTATACCATGTTCAATACCTGTGTGTTCCCTTTTTACTTAAGACCTAGAGACATACTAGTTTCATTATTAAGTCATCTTTGTGTAAACAATAGAAACATTTACTTCAATGGCAGATGTCAGTATTTTATAGTAATGGGTTTTTTAAATACTGCATATCCTAACTCCAGATGCTGCATACCAGTTGCAACAGCAGTCAAACAAGGTATGTTAATTTCTTACAGATCTCACTGAATGGCTGAGGTTTGAAGGGACTTCTGAAAGTCATCTGGTCCAGCCTCCCTGCTCAAGCACCTAGAGCAGATTGCCTGGGACTGTGTCCAGATGGCCTTTGAATATTTCTACATCTCTGGGCAGCCTTTTCTGGTGCTCACTCACCCTCACAGTAAAAGTGTTTCCTGATGTCCAGACAGCACTGTTTGGATTTCAATTCTTGCTTGTTGCCTCCTGTCCTGTCACTGACCACCAATGCAAGAAGTCTGGTTCTGTCTTTTTTTCATTCTCCCGTCTGATATTTATGCAGATTGATGACATCCCATCTGAGCCATGTCTTCTCCAAGCTAAACAGTCCCAGCTTTCTCAGTCTTCCCTCATAAAAGAAATGCTCCAATCCCTGAAATGGCCAATTCCTGGCCATTTCTTGAAATGTATATCCAGTATGTCCATATCCATCTTGTACTGAGGAGCCTGAAATGGTACTCAAGGTGTGGCCACACCAGTGCTGGGTAGAGATGAAGGATTACCTCCCTTGATTTGTTGACAACACTTCTCCTGATGCAGCCCTAGTTACATTTGGCCATCTTTGCAGCACAGAAATACATTGCTGGCTTATGTTCAATCTCATGTTTACCAAGACCTCGAGGTCCTTTTCTTCAAAGCTACTTTCAAGCTTGGTGGTCCCCACTATCAGTTGGTGTGTGGAGTTGTTCCTTCCCAGATGCAGGACTTCACACTGCCCCTTGCTGAACTGCACGAGGCTCCCAACAGCCCATTTCTCCAGCCCACTGAGATCCATCTGGACAGCAGCACTATCTTCCGGTATATCAGCCACTCCTCCCAGNAAAAAAAAAAAAAAAAAGTTTCAATGAGATTACCGAATACTGCCTTAAAATATCTTGTACATATATACAGATCTTGTGCACTCATTCGCCAGCTTCAGTCCACAGAGCAGTTGCTTAGCACCTATTAATACTTTTTATTAAAAGGTCGTGACTGGTGCTCTGTGAGAAAAGCACAAAGCTAACAACATCACACTTGTCCAAAATGGTGGACTTCTCATGTGGAAGTGCTACCTTCCTTCTGGACAAGCATTTCCAAAGGAGTGCTGCTGGCCCCCAGTGCCTTGGCGGTCACTGCGACAATTACACTATTCGCACCATAGCATTGAAATGCTATTCATTGAAATGTTCTTTACAGGAGCATCAAGAGCAGATTTACTTTGCCATGTTTGAAAAGGCTGGCATTTCCACAGACCAGCACTGCTCATTTGCAAAATTGAGACTGATTTCAAAAGGTCTATACACATCTCAAAGCTCCCACAGGACAGCAGCGATGACAGCAAGCAGCATAGCCTTGACTAATAGGCTGACACAGCTTTATGGTAGGACACTCTCCAGCTGCTGGAAAGCATTGAAGAGAGACTGAAGCGTTACCAGAGAGACAGCCAGCTTTTATGCTGCTCTATTTCTGCTGAAGGGCTAGAGTAGGAACTCTTGTGAATCCACTAATATGGAAGTAAAACAATATTTTCTACAACTTTTGTTACTTTCCAAAATATCTGTATCTGTTCATTATTTCATTCTGAATTAACCTCCTAGAACTCTTTTCACCACACTTATACCACAGATAATAGATATGGGGAAAAAATGATACCAAACACTTTTGAAAGTGACACCTTACATTTTTGTGGATCTGTAAATATATCAGAGAAATTGTCACTGTAGTAGACACAGATTATAGGAAAAACAAGGTTCCAGGCAGAGATGATATCTGTTATTGTATCATTTAACTCCTTTGTGAAGAGCAGGCACCAAATTCCTTCATCAGGCATGAGAATGAAGCAACAAGGCTCATACTAAATCCAGGCTAGGAGAAAGGGCTCTGTGCACTTGGTTTCTTCAGCATTAGTAGCACTGTGCACAGCTGAAGTCACCCAGCAGTATGAGTTTGATCTGACTCAGACTTGAGTGCATGGTTGCACTTCTCTTGTGTTAGTCAGACACTGTGGAGCTGTACTCTTTTATTCTGGCTCTGTGCCAGTGGAAGGGGCGGGAGAAACATGCGCTGAGCTGACTGAACACAGATTTCTGAACAAAGATCCACCCAAAGCTCAGCCTGTTTTAGCCTATAGATGCAGCATTTGGGAGTGGCCTTCAGGAACCCTCAGCGCAGTTAGTGACCTGTCAATAACACTAATAACTTATTCTGCTGTTGAGTTTTGAGAGGTTTTTAGCACCTATGGAGCATCTGGAATTTAGAGGGATCTGTCAAAAATAAACCAAGCATTTCCATGTACAACTCACAAACATACCACTGATATTGTGATCTTGTTGAATGTACTGAAAGATAAATGAAATATGAATCCCTTTGCATTCTAACTGGTCCTCACACCAGCTGAGACAGACTCTTTGCCTATGTCAACAATTTCAAGAGACAGATGCAAGTATTGGTGGAGAAGACTGGGACTGATCTTTCTCATTTCCACTCCTCCACAGCACTGATGAGATGTTTATTACTCTGGTGTTTGTCTGCTGGCATGTAGTTTAAATCTGGACTGAGATTAATTTTACATTTCAACAAAACTTGGTCAAATACAAAGCGTAGAAAGTATCAGCGCAAAAGTTATCATAATCAAAATGAAATTAAACCATAATTCAGTCAGATTCAGCATTACTCAGTGGAGCAGAAAGTACTGCTTCCAAAGTCTCAATCTGCTGCCCTTTCAGTTTCCCTCTCTTGAAGAATGTAAATCCTTGATCAGATGATCTTTCTTGAACTGAAAAATACATGGAGTTACAATTGGATTAGGCAAGAGCAACACTTACTAAAACCAGAGGAACTCTGAGCAGTGGGGTCCTACAAATGAGCTGCCTTGGCACTAAAAGCTTGTCATATGAAGACTGGTAAAACCTTCAATACAAATGGCTATTTAGAAGATTACATCTGTATTCAAAGCACATGGATTCTTCAAAAGCATGGATGACTTGTACAATCAAGGAGACACATTTTTCCTAGGTTCTTAGATAGTTACTTGTCTACCTCACTGTTTGGCCAAATACCTTTGAAAATGTAAACGTCAGTCATGCTCTCAAAGGAGACAGATGTCTAGAGGTGTAGAGATGTCCAGGAGGTATTAAAAGTGCCTGTTTAGTTCACAATAAAGTCAGTGGGAGTTAAGGGCTCATGTAAAACCACATATATTTGCCTAATTGAAAAACACAGCACCCTAAGATCATGTGTCTTGTTAAAATTAGTGAGGTTGGAACTCTTGCAAGCTCTCAAAGCTATGTTTTGTCTTTCCATAATACAGCCTCCAGGTAGCTAGCAGGAGGACGTGATCAATGTGAGCTTAGATGAGAGAGATAAGTTTGATCCAGCTTCTAGGCACAGCTGGACTGTGAGGATGAAGGTCTTGTCACAGCAAGGAACATAAGGTCCATAGAAAAGCATACATAAAAACAGGTCAGTCTAGACCTTCACAAAGATACTTCAATCATATTTGTGCTTTTCAAAGCAAGCTGTGCCTTTGCTCTAGATGATTTGAGAAGGTGTTTTACTTTAAATAGCAACTTAGGATGAGAATTGCCACTTCCAATTTAATCATCCTTCTTTAATATAGCCTGGTAATTTACAGCTGGATAATTAACCTTGGTATTCATTCAGACTTCAAAACACACAACTCCCATTGCTGTCAATTAGCTGATGATGTTGAGTGTGTTGATGATGGAAGATTTTTGTGTGACCCTTGCAATACGGCATTTGGGAAATTTCTGTAGCTAATACAATCATTCTTCTGGAGAAAATCCTTCACAAACTACTCTAAGAATTTTGGAGTGGGAATTGAGATTGTGAATCTTTATCTTGATTAAGTTTCTAAACATAATAGATATACATTAAGGTTTATCCCACGTTCTGGTTTTATTGCAACAATATTCTCAAAAAGCATCCTCTAGATGATGGGTAAACTGTCTTACTATGATGGACTTGCACAGCTGTGAGCACTAGGCAGATGTCTTGATCTCAGCTGGAAAACATTCAGAAGCTACCTTATTTTTTAAGACTAACCTGGTACTGAAAGCAGGCTTATAAATGATTGTTACAAAGTATTTTTTATATATGAGGTGGTTCAATGGACACTGAAATACAAAAATGGAACAAAGTATGGGAAGAACCAATGACACTTTAATTTTCACCCTGATTTCTCTGTACTTATTGTAAGAGTTACAGCCTACTGGTAACAAGATTAAATCAGTGGGCAGCAAGAAGTTTGAATCTGGTATATTTTCCTGTTATCCTACAGTGGGTCACATTCTACTAATGAGTGTCAACCCTGCAATCAGACAAACATTCATCTTGAGAAATGAATAACCTCATACAGGGCTTCTAAAGCAGCCAGCAGAGCCAACAGCTAAAAAGAAATTGGCTCAAACACAGCTATTTTTCGTTTAAAATATTGTTCTTCTTCCCCAGTGAGAATAGGAACTAATGGCATAAGTAAATGAAACATTCTTGTAGCAAAAGCCAAGAACAGCCCAAGTCTCTTCCAGATAAAAAACTTCTTCATGATTAAGAAGAATAGCTGATGCTCAGTTGAATGTTATTGCACAGGCTAGCTAGAGCCTTTTGTGAAGACTCCTAATGTGAGCTTAGTTTGACCTACATATTTTCAAAGTACTTTGCTTCATCTGCTGAGTGAAAATACAAGAAGAAAAATAAAAACATGGGCCTGGTGGGCTTTCCCCTGGTTTGAGAATGACATTAGCCTTTTTTCTTTCTTTTTTTTTTTTTTTTATATATTCTGACAGTAGTAAAAATACTGACTACTCCATTTTATCACAGGGTCAGCATTACGAAGAGGAAAAACGGGCATTGAGCCATGAAATAATTGCACTCAATAATCACTTAATAGAAGCCAAGGTGACAATAGATAAGTTATCAGAAGACAATGTAAGTATTTGATTATGGATACATTTTGAGATTATATCATGCACTTCCCATGAAATTACAGAATAACTTTCTTATTGTTTACATAAAATGTATTTTGTTGCCTCAACAGTTAACATTTCTTTTGGATTACTTACGTAATTTGGCTAATTTGAGCTTCCTCTTTCTGTGGTATTGGGGTGAGACTTTTCATTGATTTTTTTTCTTTATATATAACTAAACTAAAAATATTTAAACTATAAAACTATTATAAGAAATGGCAATATTCCCACATAGATTTTGCCATCAGTACTGGTCCAGTACATTCTCAGATATATTTCGTGGACAGAGATAAGCATGGACACAGGTATGGAGTGAGAATTCATCAGAACAATCTCAGGCAAAATATAAAGACCTACATTTCCTGCAGTTTCTATGGTCTTTCAGTTTTGCTCACTGAAATGGGATGCCCAGCACAACTAAGCTCTGCTAGCAGAAGGTAGTATTGACCCAAGCAGATCACTCAGATTGTTGCAGAGAGAAGGACTCAGATTTTCTCCAGCTGTGGTTCATCTATAACAATTCAACTATCTCTGTGTGGAACGGAACAGGGAATATCTCTGCAAAATTGTCATTCTGCATCTCATTAAACATGCTGAAAACTGACGTGCATACTGCAGCTGGCAACCAAGCTCATGAAATCCTTCAAGGGACAAAACTAAGATGGGAAAGAGAGGAAGATTGCAGATATTTAGTTAGTTATTGTTCCATTCCTTAGACACTTAATAAAAAATTAATCTAGAGAAGACATGTTTCTGTTAGCACTTACTTTACATCATCTTACATTCAACAGTCCTGTATTTCATATGAAATATCAGGGAGCATTTGATCCCATTAATATTCCTGTTGATATGACTTGCACCTATATGTTTAATAACTTTCCAGAAAAAACAAATTTCACTATCTGACCCTTTTGTTTTAAAGAAATTGTGTTGAGAAAACAGCATGAGGATCACTGAAGCATGTTGGCTGTCCAGAGAGGTTATGGAGTCTCCTTCTCTGGAGACTTTCAAAACCCGCCTGGAAGCATTGCTGTGCAGACTCCCATAGGTGATCCTTGTGTTGGCAGGGGTGTTGAACTCAATGATCACTGGAGTTCCCTTCCAACCTCTAACATTCTGTGATTCTGTGATTCTAGTCACATGGCACATTTCAGGCATGAGATACAAAGTACAGAACAAGGTACACGTGGCACACTTAACTCACATGTAATTTTTCTATAGTAATTTTTAAAGCTACTAAAAATAAAGTGTCAGAAATGCTTTTTTTTTAACTCTCCATGACAACCACTTCACAGAAACAGAGGCACACAGTTTTGAAATAAAGATTTTTTTTTAATTTAATTTTTGTGTGCCTAGCAATACCATATGGGACTTGGAGTTGTTGTCTGTGCTATTCATTGTGCAGCAATATATTATATGCTTAAGGTGCATGTCACATGTCAGAATCATGATGTACATGTGGTGGATTTTGCTTTAATATTGAATTCTTAGATTCTGATTGCATCTGTTTCCAAGAATAAAAATACTGTGTACTAACGTAAAATTTAAGACTTACAAAAAATTAATATATCTTTCCTGTACATTAAAGGCACAATTGGCATGTATAAAAGCTCGTGGAGACACACAAAAACCAAAAAAACTGACCCACAAACAAAAAATGTCTAAAGGCCCTTGAATAGGAAGCTATAGTTAACTAGTAATTGTAGGAAGACTACATTTACTACTGCCATGCCTCACAGACTCTTGAGGACATCTGTTGCACCTCTCATTACAGAGTATCTTTTAAATCGTACTTCAAAACAAAGGGAGTTTTCATCTTTCCTTTTCACAGAAAAAGAACAAGTGAAACAGTAAAAATCTGCATGTAATAAAAATACATTTACAGACTAAAAAAGGATGATCTTTTCTCTATAAAAATTTCTTAACCTTTACGGACAAACAGATCCTAGTGTCCATAGTACCTTTATACTTTGTCTGTATCACCCATGCCCACCTATAAGGGCAACTTCCAAAGCCAGTTTTGTTTTCAATAGCACCTAGATCAAGAAAAACAACATAGAACTTTTACCTCTAGCAACCAAATGGTACTGGTTAAAGGATACCATTTCAGAGTCCTGTGTCCCAAATAAAATTTAGATGAAGTGCGAATGTATGTGTTGAATTTTCCCATTGAATAGTCTGTGGGAGTCATTCGATACACAAATAGTGTAAGTGACTTGTTTAAGTTCTGGTTTTCCCTGTGTGGAATTCTCATGGTATTTTCTCACCCAGTAAAAATATCCTGTTCTGCAGTATCAAATATTTGCCATGAGATAAAATATATCTGTATAGTTGCATGCTGCAAGACATGAATGGAGCCAGCAATCAGCAAGAAAGCTTCTTAAGGAGGCAAACACTTTTTTTCCCCCTTTGTTTTTGGTGTGGGTTGTTTTGTTTGGTGCATTTGGTTTTGTTGTTTTGGTTTTGGTGGGTTTTGTTTTTTTTTGGGGGGTGGGGGGTACTTGTTTGCTTTATATATATATATGTAATTTCTGCAATTAATTTCTTCCATGGTCCCATAAGCTTATATAAGAATTTTCTCAAGTAGTATCATAGTATATAATACTCACTGAAATTGGTCCATTCTTAAATTTTCTTTTTTGTTTAAAAGATCTTTTTTCTTTTAGCCTTCATAATGCCGTGCATGTTAACAGCAAAAGTCCGTTTTCTAGTGTTAAGTATCTATATTGTGAGATGTGGGTTACTACCTTGTAGTAATAGTTCTCAAAATTTTCTTTTTAGTGATTTTATCAACCCTCATGGAACAAAGGGGCAAAAAACTCAGGACCGTGCAAGAAATACAAATCTTAATGTATTTAGAAGTTAAGCTATGCTCTAAATTTCCTCAATTTTTAAAATTGCTAAAGCATGGGAAGAAGACTGAAAGCCACAACCTGTTTGCAGACTTTACAAAACAAGCTATTTTTTGTTTTTCTAGGAGCTCTATAGGAAGGACTGCAATTTAGCTGCTCAGCTGCTCCAGTGCAGCAAGAATTACGACAGGGCACATAAGCTCTCAGAGGTAATGTGACCAAACTGAGTAATAAATTCAAAGTAATAAATATACTATGGAAAACAGGTTGTTTTACATATATCAATTCCAGAACGTGTTTGCCCTTAAGGCTTTGATTCCCTCCACTATAAGCCACAGAAGGCATTCTGTGCAGCTGAGGGAGGTGCTGACAGAATTACGGCGATGGAACTCGGAGGTACTCTGTTCCCCAAAACCTCTGCTATTCAGCAGAATAGGGCTGCACTGATCATGGGAAATAAAGGGTTTAGCAAAACCAAAATGATGAGAAGTCTAGACTGCAAAATGCTGGGGGCGGGGAGGGGAATGGGGAGGGGTGAGAGCAGGGAAATGACAAGCTGCAGGCATCAGAGATTCTGATACAATCAATTTTCCTCCTGAAGCTATTTTCCAGTCCAGCTAATTTCTAAACCTGAATTTTAAAATGGACTGACAGAACAAATATATTTTTCTAAAGCAACCAGAGCACCGAATGATTGATTTCCAAGGTGCAAACTTTAATTAATAATCCTTGCTTCCAGGGAAACTAGGCTTGAGAAACAGACTCCTTCATGGGGAGGAAAATATTACATTAAGGAGCAAGGCTGTCTTTAGGGATGCAGGTCCTACACAAAGCAGTAACACCTTCCATGTGTATTGTTTCAGTGAAGATCACAGAAAAAAAAACTTTCCTTCATTGGTGCCATCAGGTTAGTGTCCCGCTCATATGGTCTCTCTCATGCAATTCTGCAATGGAATAATATAAAACTGAATGTGGTAGTACAAGCCATTTCTAAGTCAGTTGATGACTGCAGAGCACTAAACTGAAAAAGACTCCTTTGTCAAATGGGACACAACTTCCAAATTAAATTCAATTAACCTCGGTCCTGACTTCCCATAGCAATGCATATCCAGGAATTATCATGACATTACTCATATGCTACCTGTTAGTAAGAATTAGAAATTACGAGGTACTTAGCCATTCACTTGCAGAAAACTATATCAAATGTGGGATCTCTCCACAATTTCCCAACTGTCATATACTTCATTAAGTAAGCAAAGTCTCCACTTGTAGGTCCAAGTATTTATTAATTTAGCAAGAGTGAATGTGCTGTCACAGCCAATAAATTCCTGACAAATGCAAATATTGCTGAAAACGTATTGTATATTATCCCCAAAGCCTAAACCATAGTACATTATTGTAATGTGACAGCAACATCATTTTAGTAATTCAAATTTCCAGTGAAATGCCCAGAAAATAATGTTCTTTTTCTTCATGCATTTCATAATCTATATAATGTATATAAAAAATACCAAATAGTAGTGTTACAGGACTTTAAAATACCAGCTGCCCCAAACAGCAGTTTCACATTGAATGAAGTGTATTTGTTTCTTTCGCTCATTTCTGTGGCAATTTACAGCAGCCCTATTTTGCAACCTGTTTATTTAATTTTACTATGACTAATATTGCTACCTGCCAGCAGATTGGCAATATCATACTCTTTATTTCCAATGGAAGACATATGAGCTAGTTAATAACATAATGATTAATCAAAAATATCCCGGAAGGTCTGTTTGTTGAAAAAGCACTCATCCTACTCCACATTAACAAGAATGCCATTTCACAACATGCCGTATTTTGGGTACATTGAGTTTTGGGAACTAAACCAACTTTTTAAACTTCCCTCTGAAACCAAAAAAAGGAGCTTCATATCTTATATGATATGAGCTGATTACAAAAAGGAGGCACCTTAAATTTGTCTTTCTTAAAGTACAGAGGAGGGGGAAACACTTCAGTATTTACAGGTTTCTCCTCTCTAGAGAATTAAAAGTTGAGGAGGGAGTGAGATGATTAGGGCTAAATGGGAAATCACTCTTTATTTGGTGAAGGAGGACTTTATAGCCAGTTATAAAAAGAAAGTGCTGTGTAAATCAGAGTTCATCTAAGCATTCAAGAACTAAATTCCTAAGTGGTGTAAATCAACATGGATACCAAAGGAGCTATCACAGTCACAAACTCAAAACTTAGTCCAAACATGAGTTTGTTCTATTTACATCAAGAAATACTGAGACAGCCATGTGAAGTTCTCTTTTATATCCCTGTCTGATTATTGACAGAAACCTGAAATAAGCGAGACAGACACAACTGGACTGGCAAGCATTCTTGGCAACACCTGCCTAGGCACTACTTACCAAACTTCCAAGCTGTACCAAGAAATGTGGTCTCTCAATTTCTTTAGGTCTGCATGAAAGAATGGCAAGCTGTCATGGAACCACCATCTATAGAACTGTCATGGCTTTCTAAAAAAAAAATAATTATATAATTTCTGATGCATAATAGAATTATTAATTCTGAGTAGTCTGTCACAGAAACCGTAACATAAATTTGGGTCTTAATTCTTGTCTCTGACAGTGTAGTAAGGACCCAGAAAAGCAGTCAGGTAGCAACTGCTGGAAGAGGGAAACATACTGAGGTTTATGTGGATGGATGATCCAATAAGCTATGTCCAGCTTCTGGGGCAACGAAGCTGGTTTGATTTGTTTCTTGTTAGCATGGAACAGTCCTGCCAGAGACAGTGTTTAAAGTGCCAGTGAAACCAGTATTCCCACCCCTTCCAACAGAATTGTTTATTAAAAAAGATGGCACTGGGTTAGAAGCAAGATGAGCTCAAAGCAAGGCAACAAAGCAGAATAGGTGTGATCTCTTTTTTCTCTTTCCATCCCCCAGCAGAGACCTCAGCATCACCACACTCCCAGCTGCAAATCCCAGGCATGCACATGGCCTGGAAAGTGTTGCTTTAATTCTTCACCTATCTTGTTAAGATTGTTGTTTACTACCTCTTCATATCATTCCTATCCAACCTGAAGTAACCTTGAAGGAAACCTTTCAGTTTCAGTGATTTCCATGAAGGGAAGCAGAGGGTTTCCAGATATTAATAAATGGAAGTGATGTGATGTTTGTTTTCAGAAATATACAAAGATTGTGGCCATACACAGTGAGCTATATAATGTCATGATCATCAGCTATCTATGGCATCCATACAGCCAAGGGGACACCAAAGTCAGTACTGATGTGAATCCTTTTCTCCTTCCTTTGCTATCTGTTTGTGTTACAGTTGCCATCTGACTTCCAGGAAAGAGTCAGCATCCACCTGGAAAAACACGGCTGCAGCCTTTCTGTCCCCTTGTGCCACACATCTTACGCTGATACCATACCCACTTGCGTCATTGCCAAAGTACTCGAAAAACCAGACCCAAACAGTTTGTCTTCACACTTGTCAAGCCCATCTACAAGAGATCTCAATTTTCAGGACTCAGCTGGAAAACTCGGACAACGTCCTCAGTACAAGTCAGACATCTACTGCAGTGACACCGCCCTTTACTGTCCCGAGGAGAGGAGGAGGGAGAGGAGGCAGAGTGTGGACACACAAGTGAAAGATGTAGGATTCCTACGATCTCAGAACTCCACAGACAGCACAGTTGAAGAGGATGGTTTCCATTCCAGCTTTTCTCATGAAGCCTTCCCAGAGTACATTACCTCTCTGCCAACCTCCAGCTCCTATTCCAGCTTCAGTGTCACATCTGAGGAGAAGGAAAATGCCCAAGCCAACACTCTGACAGCCTCTCAGCAAGCAATCTACATGAGCAATCGAGATGAGCTGTTTGAAAGGAAGTCACCTGCAGGTTATGAGCATCAGGGAAGTCCTAGGTTTGCCAAGTCCAAACCTGCGCAGCACATGGAGCTTGCCGACGAGAACTCACCCACTTTTACTAGGACTCTGCCTCCATATGCAAATGAACCTTTTCATTTCTCAGCCATTGCACCACAGCAGGCTTTAGCAAATCAGAAAATAAGGAATGAGTGCAGGAACACCAACCTTTCAGAAGAAGACTTGCCTGGGCGATGGAGACAATTAAGTGTGGAGGACATTGGTGCGTACTCTTACAGGAACACTGGCAGGCTGTCGCCCTGTAGTTTTTCAGAGCAGTACTACAGCAGCCCTGCTAAGAAGGGAGACAGCCGAACAAGCCCCATCTATGCTAGTTACAAAGCAGACAGCTGCTCAGAGGGAGATGATATCTGCCAAAGTAGACTTGTGGATTCTTGCTTCCTGAGAACAGAGAGTGGCCTGAATATCGACATCAATGCTAGCTGTAAACAGGACAAATTGCCCACTTACAAAGCAAAAGAGTCAAGAGACCAAAAAAATGAAAGGATCACAGTCCAGTTATGCAGTAGCAAAAACATTGAAAGTAGCCCAGTATTGAAAAGGGAATATGTGGACGTGAGCCCCAACAGCTCAGCAGAGTCTCTCAATCAGAGCTCAGTGGAGGCTTCAGAAATCCACCAGTCTTCCATGGAGCAAGGAAGCCATTCGGGTATTCACAGCAAACAGCAACAGTTTCAACGGACTGGGAGTACTGGTTTGAGTCGGAAGGATAGCCTTACAAAAGCACAATTATATGGAACCCTTCTGAACTAGGCATCTTCCAAAATGGCAATAAGACCACAAACAAAAGGAAGTAAAGAGCATTTGACACTTCTTATGAACCATAAGGTTCCAAGAAACAAGATTAATATAAAATATATATTCGTAAGGGTACTATATGTTTAAAACAAAATCTCTTTGAAAATGTTATACAGCACTTTCCACTTAACATCCTTTCCACGTGGGAGACTGTCCCCTCCCCTCTTTTATAAATCTGAAATATTTTTATAAGCAAAATTGTATTTATTAGACTATCCTAAGCTATTTGAGCAGAATTCTTTTCCCTTCAAGCAGGTTTCTTATTTATTTTTGTGCATGAGGCCATCTGTGCCTAAACTATTGGAGGAAAAGGGTAAAATCATGACAGCAGTGATAAAAAAGACATCCACCTGACAGAATACTATAAAGCATCACATGAAAACAAAACAAACAAGAATGTTGGATTTGAAGAAGTATATTTTTTAACAAGAATGGAATAGTATCTGAAGTTATTTCATACAAATGTATTTATGAGTGACTTATGTATGCACAGTGATACTAATATTTTGTTCTTTTAATCCACTGTGTTTCTGCTTTCCTATTTTTCCTTGTATACTACCTCAAAAGTAATTGAGGATTTCTTTGTCACATTTTCTGTAGGCTTGCATTTATATTGTCTAAAATGCATGCAGTGTCATAATTAATACTGTATTTTGCATTACTTAATAAAAGACACTAGTGGAGATATATTTGGGGTTTTTTTCCTTCATTAAAACATACTCTGGACAATAGAACATGGGATTTCTCTGGGAGGTAAAAATCACACAAAGGTTAATTATTAAAGCTCCTTGTGACTTAAGCTCCTCCTCTATTACACACAAACTTGACACAATCTTTTAGGTCTGTAAGTTACCTTTTTTTCATATGTAACTTGGAATTTGTAACAGAGTTGTGGTTTTGTTTGTTTTTTTTTAATGTAAGGAATACCTGGGTTTTTGTAGCCTATGGGAATTTCATAGGACCAAGAAATTGTACCTTTTTAATTTCCTCCATCAGGTTTTCTGTTTCTCACCATTTCGGCATCAAGGAGTGCACAACTTGTACAGAAGCAGAAGGGAAAAAGCCAAAGAAGAAGAGAAAACCAAAGGAGACAGAAAGGGATATCCTTTGGAATCCCTTCCTGGCTTCAGTACTGCTGCTGCTTCTTAAGAGTCAGAAAACAGGAATAAATATTTCATAATTTTTTTAAGGAAACACATATCCTGCACCTGAAATGCTGACTCTTAATGGTTTATACACAGGGACTCATCTTACTTAGTGCAGTGTATGGTACCAATCAGTGATATCACTGATCAAACTAAAGTCTTTATCAAACTAAAATAATGACCTACCATTCAATACCCATAGAGAAAATACATATTTCCTGATGATTCTCCAAAAGCACTCACCTGGCAAGCAACTACAAGCTAGGAATATAGAACTGCTTGTTTCCTACATAAATATTTTAAATCATGAGGCCACAAATCTAATGCATTTGGCATCAACAGTTCCCACTCCTCTTTGTATTTGTCACAGGTAATGTAAAACTTTGACCATTATTGATGTGGGCAAGTACTTGCTGTGCTGTTTGGAAGATCTGGCATCAAGTCCCTACAGTTCCTCTAAAGTCTGTAGCAGCACTATGGAGAGCAATGGTAGCTAATAATATCACAAAGGCAAAGCACATCACCGAAGTGAGACACACTTTGTGCTTTTATGCTCCCATAGTTGCTCACATTGAGTGCAAGCAGCAAGCCATGCCACAAGTAATTCCATGAAGTCCATAAAAAACCCATAGAATAAAATTTCCAAAGGCTAACTGCTTCTTATGGCAGAATCTGACCTGCAATAAGCAGGCTCCAAAATTCAGAAAAGCTGTTATTTTCCCCTTGGAATCACTGAGATAGAAAACAGATTTCAAAATCCTCACTGTTGACTTATACAAATATATAAAATTCAGATGAACCATGAGAAAAGAGATTTGTTTATCTGGTCAACGAATACAAGGATTTGCATGCAATAATGAAATATGTAATCTATTAACAATACACCATACTATTTATGACCTGGAACTCAGTGTCATATTAATCTTTTCATAATTTTGTTTTTTACACTCATCTGTTGTTTTGGGAGTTACACAAAATTAAGTTTATGCTAGATATTATATACTGATTATTTAATATCTTGTTCTACTGCAGTCTTTCATACTACTGCACTTCTGAAGTCTGCTTCTTTGCTTCACTTGGCTCTTTTTCACAGTTTATATGCACTGACAGGCAAACTGAAAACAGTCTTTTCAGCCAATTAGTACTGTGTTTTCCTTGTGAGAGAACCTATAACCTTTTAATGTTTTTCAGTAACTTACTGTTACACAACGATGTGTAACCCTGCCATGGATTTCAGCTGAATCAATTGAAATGTCTAGAAGAGTTCTTCAGGGGTAATGTCTTGATTTTAATTTCTCCTAAATCAGAAAAACTGACAGCAATTTTGCAAATTTTCTTTCAGTGTAAGAAAAAAAAGAGTTTAAATAATTCACGTAAATCTTCTCAGATGTTTACTTATTACCTGACTTTTTTTTTTTAATGGAAGATTATAATAAAACATTTCCTGTTCCTTTTTTTGTGCATCCTGTTTAGATTGCATGAGACAACCACAGAGAGACTTGAAGCATAAGGGTAGAAAGATACTAGATGTTCTCACAATAGATTGACATTTTGTTTGTGGCAATGTCCAAATATTTTGCTTACCTTCAGTTTTCACTCTGGGAAAAAAAAATCCACAAATCTTGTCATAGAGAAGATTTTTTTTAGTATGTCATTGGAGATACTTAAAACCAATCCCTCCAGATTCACCATGGTGCAATGTGACTTTGAGAGTACTCTGTTGTGCCACGAGACAACCTGTATGGCCCAAGTACAGATTTAGTAGTCATTGAGGTTTTAAGAGAATAAACCTGGTTAAAAAACAAAGTAGTAGAGGGTGGGAAAACAAATCTAAAATGCCTTTTTCAGAAAGAGAAGATATGCTCTTCTACCAAAGGGTAGACCTGTTTGATGCAGTGTTCCTCAGAGCACTTCCTTTCTGTAGGACATTCACATTGGAGACTAGCATATGAAATATCATCCTCAGAACAGCTTCATTCCATTTTCCATTCATTGATTAACTTTACTTGACTTATATGCTTATTTAATGACAGAAATTAAAAACAACAGATCTCCAGACAAAGAAAAGTGCCACAAATCCTTCCACTCCAGTGGAATTTGGTTCAAAATGCTTTTTCTCAAAGACATACTCTATTTTTCTGTAGGTATTTTAAAAATCATAGAATCATAGAATCATTCAGGGTTGGAAGAGACCACAAGGATCATCATGTTCCAACACCCCTGCCAAGGGCAGGGACACCTGACCCTAGATCAGACTGGCCATAGCCTCTTCCAGCCTGGCCTTAAACACCTCCAGGGATGGGCCCTCAACCACCTCCCTGGGAAACCCATTCCAGACTATCACCACTCATGCTGAAGAACTTCCTCCTCACCTCCACTCTGAATCTCCCCACCTCCAGCTTTGCTCCATTTGNCCTAGATCAGACTGGCCATAGCCTCTTCCAGCCTGGCCTTAAACACCTCCAGGGATGGGCCCTCAACCACCTCCCTGGGAAACCCATTCCAGACTATCACCACTCATGCTGAAGAACTTCCTCCTCACCTCCACTCTGAATCTCCCCACCTCCAGCTTTGCTCCATTTGCCCTAGTCCTGTCACTACCTGATAGCCTAAAATGTCCCTCCCTGGCTTTCTTGTAGGTCCCCTTCAGACACTGGAAGGCCACAATGTGGTCACCTCAGAGCCTCCTCTTCTCCAGACTGAACAACCCCAACTCTTTCACTCTGTCCTCATAGGAGAGTTGCTGCAGCCCTCTGATAATCCTTGTGGCCCTTCTCTGGACATGCTCCAGTATGTCCACATCTGTCTTGTCATAGGGGCTCCAGGACTGGATGCAGTACTCCAGGTGGGGTCTCAGCAGGGCAGAGTAGAGGGGGTGAATCACCTCCCTCCCCCTGCTGGCCACACTTCTCTTGATGCAGCCCAGGATCTGATTGGCTTTCTGGGCTGCAAGTGCACACTGCTGACTGATGTTGAGCTTCTCGTCCACCAGCACCCCCAAGTCCCTCTCCACAGGGCTGCTCTCCAGCCAGTCACTGCCCAGCCTGTATTTGTGCTTGGGATTGCCTCGACCCAGATGAAGGCCCTTACACTTGGCCTTGTTGAATGTCATGAAGTTGGCTTGTGCCCACCTCTCCAGCCTGCCCAGGTCCTCTGGATGGCATCCCTGCCCTCCAGTGTGTCTCTATGTTGCCACAAACCTCACTTTTCCAAGGGTATCTGAAGTATTCATATACTTTATGCAAGGCATCCACAGCAGGATTTTTGCTTTGATCAATTATTTCGTTTACCAAGAGTAGTAACAGAAGAGATGAGGAAAAGAAGTGGTAAATCCTCAACAGCGCAGTGAAGCAGAAGATGAGAAATGTCATTTTAATGAATGAAAAGTTAAAGCAGAATGTACATGACACAGAAGACTGAACACGGAAATCAAGTGGGTTAAACGAGATCAGAATAAGGCATAACAAATCACACATTAAAACAGGATACAATACAAAAAACATATCAGGGAAACAGGATACAATACACAAGAAACAAAGGTACATAAGTACTATGTGATAGGAAATGCATTTTTTGACATGTGAAAATAGTTTTCTCACTCAAATGTTAAATAAAAGCAGAGATTCTCAATAATTTTAAGCAACACAATTTTATACAACTTTCTTTTAAACCATTTAGAAGTCTACAAATAGATAAAAATTTTATGTTTAAATCATGTCAGCCACAAAAATAGGTAGTTTTAAATTCAACAGTTTTGAAGTGTAAACAGATGTATTAACATTTTAACTTATAAAGTCTTACTTTCTAAAGCAAGTTATCTTACAAAACATGTCAAAATAGTCACAAAGTCCCCACAATCTTGTATTAGCAGGCAGAAGAGAATTCAACCCTTTCTAGGGATTGTAAGGGAAACAGGATCATAATGTCATCCTTACTGCCACGTAACAATAACTCAGCTTCCCAAGGCCTTGAAATATGTTACTTGAATTGCAGCTAGCTGTACACATGAGACTCAGAAAAATCCAGGAGTGAATGGCCCATCTGTAATGAAGGTGAGCAGAAGGCTCCATTGGTGATCATCTATCAGCTTGTCCCCAGGTGTTTTTTTACCTCACATGATCTACTTACCACCAGCTTGGTGTTCACTGTGGAGAGCCTGGTTCTGCCTCCCTGATAACCTCCTTACAAGTTTTGGAAGGCTGCTGTTCAGAGCCTTCTCCAGACTTCCGCAGCACCCGTGCTGCATAGAAGTGCACTCTGTTTTCTGTCAGATGGGAGCTCCCCAGGGCTGCCAACAGCCCCACATCATATACCTGTGGGAAATGACAAGGGCCCTTCCACTCATAGTTTTCTTTTGCTGAGGAGAGGATCATCCCTGCAGTGTAGGGAGAATGTCTTTATCTGCAAGGGCTCAAACTGTGATGGATACAAGATGCAACCATTGGAAAAGATCCCCAATAGAAGTTAAATGCCTTCTCAACAGCACACTCATCACCAACATACAAACATTAATACTTGATGATTATTCAGACAAATCCTTAGTTTTGAAGTCAGCTCTAATGAATTCATGTTTAAATTTATCCTCCCATCTAGAATTTGTAATTTATGAATCAGAGCAGACACACATATGAGCTGCAGAGCCACAGCAATGTTTACTATACCTAGTTGAGCAATGACAGTCTCTAAGATATAGATGAAGAGAAACAGCAGCCAGTCCCAGATTAATTAAATTTGTAATGTCAGTGTCAGTTAGCTTCCTCTCCCACTCCAGTTTTGCACATGTGACATCATATAATGGATCACGAGGCATAAAAGGCATTCTCAGCACACAAGGAATTTAAGTGAGCTCTAAGTCAAGCCCTAATTTAGATTTTTTCCTACAGTAAAAACTTTCTTAATCTGGACAACAGTTATGTGGTGTGGTATGAGGAGGAAGCCCTATGCTGAATGTCCAGACAGCATGCAGCTTCTCATTGCAAGAGAGCTACTGTGCCACCAACCTGAGGAGATGGGGACAACAGTAGCAGCACTTCTAATTGAGAAGTTAGTGTCGATTCTGGTGGGATTGTTTTTGGCAGGGAGATAAACTCAAGTTTGTGATTCATTTGACTGTAATTTGACTATTTTAATGGACCTTCAGCACCTTATGGTCTTTATCCTCCACAAGTGTGGGAAATGCTGTTATCCTCAAAGCCGAGAGACTTACACTAAAATGAGATGCCTAATCCCAGTGAGATAGTAAGGAGTTAGCTATTTTCATTTCAGCCAGTTTTATGAGTCTTGGCCTTGTGTTTATGTTGTACCTTAACCAACAGATAAAGAATGAAAGCTCCAGTTCTCATGCCCAGTCTTAGTAGAGGAAATGAATCATCATTTTCTGATTCATCTCCCCTTACCTGTGCTTTCAGAATCCACAATAGCCTGAAGGTAGGGAAGGCAATACCTGAAACTGAAAGGAAGAAAATTCAAAAATTAATCTGTACATCTAAATTATTAAAATGTCAAATAATTTCTGGTGCATTATTGCCCAGGTACAACAAAACATTTTTTTGTTATTTTGCCAAGAGAATGCACACATCAGGCAGGTAACTAAGCCGAAAACTTGCTATTTAAGACCAGTCTGAATTTTCCTGGCAAGCTGCAGGATAGATAAAGGAATGGAGGCAGAGCAAGGATGATGGCTGTATTGGGACAAAATGCAGTAAAACATTTCAGTCACATTTATTGTATTCCACTCATCCTTAGGGCACATTATGAAAAATCCACAGGGAAAGGCTTTTCAGCAATACAGATTATTTTCTTATTCTCATTTTAACTTCTCCTCTCCCCTTTTCAAAAAGAAAAACTCACATTTTGCAAGGCACAATGATATTGGGGGTTTGTGCTAGAACTGTCAGTCCTGACTATAATGACCTGACTTGTGTCAGTAGGGAAAAACAACGTGGAGACTAAATTAGTTTAACAGAAGAAAATTTGTTACTCAAGGAGAAAGGGAAGGAATGTCAGTAAACAGCTCCTTACTAAGATCTCAGAGCCCAGAAAGTCAAAGTGTGCAAGCACAAATAATCTAGTAAGTCACACTTCATAATACACTGAACAAGTATTTTATTTAAAATAGGTTCAGACTGCCTTTTGCTTTTCTTTCTTTCTGTATTGATGCTGAAGATGAAATGCACTTTTTGGCATTTTAGACAACACCAATTAAACTCGATTTCTTGCTTGAGCTCTTCATAACTCCACCTGTTTCTCCCTTCTAAGACTATTTTGTTTTGAGCTTCAAATTTCTGCTTTCTTTCCAGAAAAAATGTTGCTCCCACTCAAGCACTCAAACATGCAACTTCTGAATAAACACACAGTATTCCCAAGCCCTGCTAAATTGTTAATTTGCCCAATGTTTTCACTTCATTATTACGAAGTTAGGACAATTCTTCTATCTTTTTATCCCATAAGTTCATGAAGGATGGATTGTCTCTTATTACTAGATTATACAATACTTGATGTAATAGTCTCTCAATTGTAACTGCATAAGCCATGCATATTGCATTACCTGTCTAGCTTTTCCAAGTATCATGCTTTCTTATGCTTAGCTTCCCCCCCCCACCCCCTTCTTTGGATGTGTAATTTAAGATTTCCCATTCATAAGCCAGGCCCTGAGCTATAATAGCTCACCACACAGCTATGTATACCTCACACATTGGATGAAGTTCAAATAGTTCCCTTTATTTCTGTAAAATCAAGAGCAAGTATGGTGAACATCCATCATTTCAAGACTAAGCACATTGTTTAAGTTTGAAAATGGCATCTAATCAGCTACATTCATATAGCTGATCCACCCAGAATTAATTATTTTGATGTGCATGTGGCTGCATACACTTCACATCACTGGTCCCAAGAAACTCCCTCTGCCTCTAGAAAGTCTTTGCAGAAACATTTGCAGCCCTCATGATCTTAGCTGTACTCCTTCTGGTCCTCTAGGTTTAGCTGAAGATGAACCTGAGGATTTGGCATTCATTTCTGATTGCCCTCCAGTATCTGCAGAAAGTTGACTACTTCAGGCCCTCCCTTTCTCTTGCCAGTCCTTTCTGCTTACAATGCCCTCTTAAAGTGAAATAGAGCTGTGTACAGTTCTGGATATAAAAGAAGGATATGGAACTGTTGGAGTTAGTCCAGAGGAGGGCCACAAAGATGATCAAAGGGCTGGAGCACCTCTGCTATGAGGATAGGATACAAGAGTTGGGACTTTTCAGCCTGGAGAAGAGAAGGCTTCAAGGAGACCTTATAGTAGCCTTCCAGTATCTGAAAGGGGCTGTATTGATTGGGGGCAATTGAAGAGGCTGAAATTATAAGTTATGTAGCTTTTATAATTTCCAAAAGCCCCACCCACAATCTGCGTGTAGATTAGTTTAAGTTTGGGTTCTAATTCAGTCGGGAAAAGTCTTCACAAGGATGCCTTTTTTTTGTAATTCAGGAAAAATCAGAAAAATTGAAAGGTTTGGGCATGAAACAGCTTTGCCCTACTTACATATGGGAGACTGTCTCTTTCACGGCAGTGTCCGGAGTCCAGTGCCTGCCAGAGTCCAAGATCGCTGTAGGCGCAGCTTTTACGAAGTCACGGTCATGAAGCAAGGCAGGGGAAAGCCAGGGGTGCTCTGCGGTATTCCCACAAATGGCTGCAGTTTACCGTTAGAGGCAGGTCCTGCAGCATAAAGCCAGGATGCTCCTCAAGATCTGGCTCAAAGCCCATGCGAGGTTCGTGTCTCCAGGTCCATGTTCAGGTCCTGGTGCAGGTCCCAGTGCAGATCCGTGCAAGTCCCAGTGAAGGTCCGAGCAAGTCCTGCTGCAATCTGTCCAGCTGCCATATATATACTGAGGTGATTTGTCTCCTCCCTGTTCAAGCCCACGGAGGGTGGGAGAAGGCACTTCACAACTATTGTACTAAGCCTCCGGTGACAGAGGTGGGGAGGGAGGAAGACCGTTTCCTGCCCCATTCACACCTCTGGTGGGGCAGTGGACTGGGGTGTGCCCCGCCACGGTTCACACCCCATTCAAACCTCTGGTGGGGCAGTGCCCTGCCCTGCCACAGGGGCCTACAGGAAGGCTGGGGAGGGACTATTAACAAAGACTTGTAATGACAGGACAAGGGGTAATGAGTTTAAACTGGAAGAGGGGAGATTTAAATGGGATGTTAGGAGGAAGTTCTTTACAGTGAGGGTGGTGAGACAGGTTGCCCAGGGATGTTGTGTCTGCTCCCTCCTTGGAGGTGTTCAAGGCCAGGCTGGATGAGGCCTTAAGCAGCCCATTCTAGTGGGAGGTGTCCCTGCCTATGGCAGGGGGTTGAAACTGGATGCTCCATGAGGTCCTTTTCAACCTAAACCATTCTATGTTCTATTCTAACTGTCTCAGCATACAGCATTCAGAAATTACTGTAGGGCAGCTGGGCCCCACTTTGTATTTCTACAGACACTGACATTACATATATCCCATTTTTAAAACACTCTACACTGTGCATTTATACTTGCTTGCAAGCTTTATCAATCCACACAACAGATCTATTCAAAACAGACACTGCCCTTGCTACGAACTACCTTGACACATCTGCACTACCTTCCATTAGCACCATCCATGGTAGCCAGACTGATATTTATGGATTGCTTTGAATCCTTGCACATTCTTTTACTGAGTGGATAATGTTTCATACAGCTATTGAAATAAATACCTCTTCCTGGGGAAAAAAAAATATTAAAAAAGAAAGACTTCAAAAATGCAGGACTTCTCAGAGTTCATTTGTTAGCAACAGGAAAC
Source organism: Psilopogon haemacephalus (assembly GCA_013396835.1). NCBI lineage: Eukaryota > Metazoa > Chordata > Aves > Piciformes > Megalaimidae > Psilopogon > Psilopogon haemacephalus. The sequence goes on along the minus strand of VWZI01021256.1, from coordinate 118,379 downwards.
TATCTACTGTCTGAGAAAGACTCATTTCACTGTGTAGTATGCTCATTCTCTTCAGTGGGTAGCTAACTAGCAAGAGCCTAGAAGCCTCATAAACTTAATAATGAACAAACTGTCTTTTTGAGTGACTCCTTCAGAGGTTGCTGACAGATTTTGCTCACATTTACAACAGTATGAATCTAGGATGACTTCTGTAAGGCTCTTGGTTGCTTCATAGATGCTGTAGCACTAGATGTACTCTACATGACAACATCTCGTTGTTACATCAGCGATAAAGTTAGCATGAGCTGTTCTGGTTTTGACATTTGTGGCATGTGTAATACAAGGAATTGCACAGCTGTGAATACTGGCATGGGGTGGAATAAACAGGTAAAAAATAAGGCAACAAGACAAGAGAGAAAGATGAATGTTTACGTTTCATATCTTGGGGTATACAATCGTAGTCTAGGATTGTACAGCAGCAAAAAACAAAATTAAGTGAGATATATCAGAGAACAAAATAGAAAACAGCAACCAAACCTGGGGAACCTCACAGAGCCTCAGGATCCAGGCTACAGTAAGGTTTACCATTATTGTTGCTGAGCCTGCTCCTTGCTGTCCAGGCAATAGAGCCTGCAAATCAGGAGGATTAGTTCCGAGCTTTCCTATAGCTCACAGGGCAGACCTGAGAAAATCATTGTCTCTTCTTCTGAATATGAGCCAGCAGTGTGCCCAGGCAGCAAACAAGGCCAATGGCATCCTGACTTGTATTAAAAATACTGTGGCCAGCAGAAATAGGGAGGTGACTCTCCCCTTTGTACTCAGCTTTGGTGAGGCCACACCTCCAGTGTTGTGTTCAGTTTTGGGCACCACAATACAAGAGAGATGTGGAGGTGCTGGAACAGGTCCAGAGAAGAGCAACAAAGCTGGTGAAGCGCCCAGAGAATAAATCTTATGAGGAGTGACTGAGAGAGTTGGGGCTGTTTACTTTGAAAAAGAGGAGGCTGAGGGGAGACCTCATTGCTATCTACAACTATGTGAAGGGACATTGTGGTGAGGCTGGTGCTGGTCTCTTCTCACAGGTAGTTGGAGACAGAGCAAGGGGGAATGGCCTCAAGCTGAGACTGGGTAGGTTTAGATTGGACACGAGGAAAAAGTTTTTCCACAGAGAGTGGTCAGGTGCAGGAATGAGCTGCCCAGGGAGGTGGTTGAGTCACCAACCCTGGATATGTTTAAGGGTCATTTGGATGTGGTGCTTATGGATATGGTTTAAGGCGAATCTTGTAGAGTAGGGATTTAGGTTGGACTTGGTGATCCTGAGGGTCTTTCCAACCTGGATGTTTCTGTGATTTTTTTTTTTTTTTTTTTTTTTTTGGTTGTAGCTTTTTGTTTAAGAGCACAACAGACTGAGGTTGTCTTACTTTACTCTTTTTCTAAGGAAAAAGGGCAGTAAAATAATAACGCTCTCGCTGGATTGGAGATGCATACAGAAAGGTCATATTTTTAAACGCACAGGAAAAGATATGGCATACATGAATCCTTAACACCTAATACGAATACAGGATACATGACGTTTTCCCAAAACTTCACCCCAATTAAGCCAAATCCACCCAAAGCCCAGTGCTCATTTTCTCCCATCCCCCATTGTCTCCCAGTTAGGCCCCAAGCAGGTCAGATTCGCTGGGCCCACAGCCCTGAAGGCCGCAGCCTACAGGGTACTCCTCTATAGTTACTTAGTTACCCAGCTAAGTTACCTCTGGAGACCTGGGAAGGCAGGGAGGAAAGAGAACAAATCGACCTTGCTGCTTGCTTTTAAAGTGTTTGCAGGATTATGGGATTTGAACAACATAACTACGATATCTGTGGGTGACCAGTTTGTCTCCCGGGACGGATCTTGGTCTCTGTAGTTTTTTTAGGAAATCTGGGATAACCTGGAACCCCTCAAACCACAACACTTCTCATGGTGTAGTCTGCAGAGCAGAAGCCAGGGCAGCAGCTTCTCAGAAAGGTAAAGACGAATAAAAGCACGCAGTGTATCTTAATCTACCTCTCAATTTTTTTCCTAATTAATAGTGGTGTCAGCGTAAGGCTTCTCCCTCATGGTGATGGCTGAAATAATCAATTTTTCTGTGCTCCAGCCCTGTGTGTGTCAGGCAGGAGTCATCAACTGTGTTCAAATGGTATGATTTAAACATTCATAGAATCATAGAATGGTTTAGGTTGGAAGGGACCTCAAAGATCATCCAGTTCCAACCCCCTGCCATAGGCAGGGACACCTCCCACTAGATCAGGTCACTCAAGGCCTCATCCAACCTGGCCTTGAACAACTCCAGGGAGGGAGCAGCCACAACCTCCCTGGGCAACCTGTTCTAGTATCTCACCACCCTCACTGTAAAGAACTTCCTCCTAACATCCAATTTGAATCTCCCCTCTTCCAGTTTAACCTATTATCCCTTGTCCTGTCATGTAAATAGTCCCTCATCATCACCATGTCCTCTCCTCTCTTGGCAGCTGTGAAAGTTTTCATGCCATAGTTTATTTACAGTGCATTCAATTCATGCCTCTAGCCATCCTAAGGACATCCCACACACCAAATCTTATAAAGCTTTTAGGACTTATTTTAAACCTACTGATGATACAGAGACTGTGGTATCTGTCTTTGGAACATTTAATTGTTTTACACATTTGAATCACATTAGAATTATTCCAAAATCTAGACAAATTAGAATACAAACTGTAGATGAAGTATTCATCTTGATCCTTGTCAGGATAATCCTCCCAGCACTAGAGCAGCCTGCTCTGAATCCTACTTAATGAATAAATTTCCATTTGACTACTGCATTGTATTGTTTGTCTAGAAAAATTGCAGAGATTTTTGCTGGGCTGCTCATTTACCTTTGTATGTATATCCACATCGTGATTAGGAGGAAGATATTTCCTACCTTAAAGCTTGCAAACTTACACATATTGTTCCCAATATTAAATTATCACAACTTCCTTACTGTTAAAACATTTCTATTAATAATTTAGGTGAGCTTCAGCCTAACAGCAAGAGCATTTGATCTGAAACCTGAGAAGCATACTGGCTGCATTCTAAAAGCCAGATGTACATTACTTATGCCAGCCACAAAAGAGATACTATACATAGGCTGCTAACACACACATTTTAATTGACAGGAAATAACCAGTGAGAAAATGATACAATAATGTCACATGCAAGAACAAATTTGTTTGTTAAGCAGTGTAGTTCCTTGAAAGATGAGCAACTTGGTCCCCTGAAACACTTTCCTTGCAGAAGGCACTCCTACCTGAGACAGTTGCCAGTTACAGAGCATTTCTTGTGCAGCCCACAGCAGAGACCTTATTAGCTCAGGTTGACACCTGATGTGTTCAGCCTCCTGGAATATGGCATATACTGAATATTACCTTCTTGGTACTAAAGACATAAGGCAAACTATTACATTTACGTATTTATTGCACTAAAATGTGCAAAACACTTCCTGAAAACGGTACCACGATACAGAAGTGTACAGCAGTTTGATAGAAGCAAAGGGGGAATATAACAAGCAATTTAAACACATTTTGAGTTATATGGCAGTTGTATCCAGAAATTGAAAAACTTGTGTATGAGCTTATGAGGGTTAGACCTCCACAGTGACGTTGTGTGGAAGCCTTTATTGGAATTCCTCTTGAGTAATCTATGTCTGACAGCAACGTCAGGATTAATTGGGACTGTATCCCATGGAAATGTAAAAATAAATCACCCAGATAACGTAGCAACATTTCAAATGTACTTAATTGTCATTAATTTTTCTCATAAAGACTTAGAGCAGTACTTGCTCAAAAGGGAATGATTGCAGAATATGAAATGTAAGCATTCAGAAAGCAAATTAATGTCTAATTATGAATGCTAAAAATAAAACCAGAGCGATTAATTTCAGGAGCAAATGAGCCCTTACATTATGGAGAAAAATAACATCTCTCTAGAAAACATCTGAGGAATCCATTGATATTTTTACCATAATTTACTCAAATCGCTGCCAAAATTTTCTCTGACAAGTTTTCTTACAAAACTCTTTTGTATTCCCTCATATAGTTGCCACCTTCCAGGACCTCAGGTTCAGAAATAATTAATGCAGAACTAAGGGAAATTTATTAAGCTAGAGGAGTTTGATTGGAATTTAAGTACAGATAGGTTTTCTAACTTGAATAAATATACTACAATCAGATTTGAGTGCAGACTGTGAAGAATATGATCTCTGTCAAAGGTCACTCTTGACAGATACCTAAGTAAAAGGTAGCTTAAAACACATTGAAAAGGTCAATGTCCTTTNTTTTTACCTTTTTTTCTCTTCAGGACTGCAGTCCCTGAGGAAAAGTGCCAGAATCCTTCAAAACATATGGAAAATGGAAAGGTCAAAAAAAGAGAGAGGAAAGGAATCATCTCAGGGATATGTGTTACTTGTTCCTTCAGGAACATAACATGAACAGAAGAATATTTTCTCCAGTGACAAGGTTCAATCCCTCCAAGCAGTCACATTGCAATAGGGAAGCAGGAACTTTCATTTGGTGAAACCCCAGTTCCAAAGACCCCTTTGCATGGAGAGTATTTGTACAAGCACATCCAAATTTGAACACAGGATTTTCATATTAAAAAACCATAAGCATTGGTCAAAATGAAAGCAGTTAAGCCAAAGATCATGGGGGTTTTTCCCAGGTTTTGTTAACATGTTTATTTTAAAATTGGACACATTTTGTGTTATTCCAGTGGCATTTGGCTCCTTTGCATTAAAGAAGGCTTTCAACTTAGTATAAGCAGTTGTAAATGTAGCAGGAGAAATTGCAGATTCCCTCAGAGAAACCTTGTCATACTTTGCATTTGCAAACCTCCACTCTCTCTGAAGGGCATTCAAAATGCAACAAATAGCAGAAATCCCTAAAAGCACATAGGTGGTAATTCAGCTAGTATGTTGGGATTAAAAAAAAAAAATAAATTCTGTAAGTCATTAACATAGAGATTATTAAAAATTGCCTTTCTGAAGTAGAGACCAGAGGTCCAAATGTAAACTACATCAGATGCTGGAATCTCCAAAGCATTGTCTTAATTTTAACAATCATAAAATGTCTCCACTTGCCCATCACCCAAGGAAATGCACCTGCCATTGAAGCAGCCCTGACCAGACTTCCAGCACCAAGTGCCAGAGTTCACTAATTGAAAACTGAATTGTTGCAGGGTTGTCCTGTAAGCACAGCAACTGACTTCCAGAAATTTTATGTTGTATTTTATAGATGGGTGCAAGTACGGGCCAAAGTAAAGCTCTCAGCTCTGGCCTGCGCAGCAATGCAGCCTGAGCAAGCAACACCAGCTCCACAGCTCTAGCAAGGTCACAGGGCAAACATAGCAAAATTTGCCCATCTGAAAAGGACCATGGAGTTACCTGCAGCTGTAGTAGCTTGAAAGTTTGACAAGGATGGAGACTTCACCCAGCTCACTAGGCATGCTACTGGGAGGCAATACTCAGCTGGCATGTACTTTCCCACCTTCACGAAATCCAGCATCAGATTTGTCAGTTGGGTAATGGTTGAACTCAACAATCCTCGATCTATTCCAACCAAAACAATTATTTGATTCTATTATTCTCAAGCTTCCTGAGCAGCCAACCTCTTGGTGGAAGACTCAGAAGGATCTTCACTAGCAGATACTGCTTGTAAAATCTGAAGCTTTTAGAAAACAGTCTTGCTTCTTTTATTCATGTCGAATGTTTGACCTTACTTTTCATGGCTAGGGCTGTTCCTTTCCATAATACAGCCTTGCTGTGTACACCTCTGTGAACAAATCATAATTCCTTCATGTTCTGTGATTAGCCACATCCTTTTTTCTCCAATCTTATCTCAGCTTTCTCTTATCTTCTCTTATGCTATTTTCCACCTGACATTGCTGCTCATCCTCTAAGCAGAGTCCGTTTTTTTCTAATCTCCTACTATTGTACAAAGCTTTCACAAGCTGTTCTTCCTGTGTGTTGGCACACTTCTTTTCCACCCCAGGTATGCATCACTAAAGAAAGTCATGCATGTGCTCCACATAAGTGCTATACAGAAATATTGCAGAACTGAGTCTTAGGCTACAGGATTTGGTGATCTTTATATTAGTCTTTGTTTCATCATCTGTGCTACACAAATGGCACCTGATAAAATTAACAAGCAAACAAAACCAAACTAAAACAAAAGGTATTCCACACATCCTATGAAGAATGTGCAACAACTCAGATATCTTTCTACACTAGGCTGTGATCCACCAACACCCATTTAGTTTCTGAGGCATTAGAAATTAGGGAAGAACTTAAACTGAAGTCTGAGATTAGTACCAGTGAAATGAACAGAGATGTTACCTGCTTTGTTCTTGGAGAAGGAACTTCATGTCCTTTTCCTCAATGATACTATACTTTCCTAGGAATATCTTTATTTAAAAATATATATATATATTTTGTGTTTTAGAAAAGTAAATGAGTTTTTTATGTTATTAAGATTTCACTTCATTGCTTTTGCCCAGATTCAGAGGACACATATCTGATCAATATATTATCTGTTTGAGGTTGTGTCATGGTCTGAGTTGAATCTGTTGATTACATTCAACACCATTGAATTAGTTTAAACTAGCCCCCCAGAGCTAGACTTAATTCGATCTGGAAGTAAAAAATAAACTTTAACAATAAATAGAAGGTATTTTAGGTAAGAAGAATTACAGAGGATATGGGGAAGGCAAAGAAAATACAAAATATAGGTATACAATTGGTAAATGAGAGTGGATGGAGTTGAATCCAGATGGTTAAGTTAAAATTGATGTTGGATGAAGATGGATGCAAAATGACGATGATGGATCCAGCAAGGAGAAAGAGTTCCAAATATGGTTGCTCTCCCCAGGGGTTTGCTGGAAAACACGTGGTAAATGTCAGCAGCAGGAAAGCAGGATGCTGGCTGATGAGAAGCAGCAGCAAGAGAAACAGGAAGTTAATCTCCCCCATACAGAGGGTCTCAGCAGGAAGTGGGAGGGGCTAAACACAACACCTGGGGGGCAGGTCAGACCACCCCCAGGGAGGAGTCAGGATCCTGTTCAGGTAAGCCCCCCAGGAGGGTTTAACCCTTAACAACCATGCTGCCATCGTGCCAGCTTCAAAATCAAAGTGCTGGCTGGAGCAAGTATCAGGGGGTTTGTAGTTCAGATTGTTAACATGAGAGGCTTCCTGTTCCAGTTGCTGCTTGCAGTTTCCAGTTTAGACTTGTTGGCTTTCTCTGTTGAGTAGGCTGCGGGTCAGGGTGTGTGGGTAGGTAGCTGCCTTCTGCTGCTGCTTCTGCATTTTGCTGCGCTTTTCTGCAAATAGACTCAGGTAATCGTGCCTTGTGTCATTTCCAGTAAAACTTTTTGTGTTTTACTTTCCCTCCTGTCTAGGGAAGAGACGTTCATGAGAGTGGCTGTGTTAATCCAGGACAGTCCATTTTTGACACACCATGTGCAGCTCAAAAAGCAGCTGTCTTAACCAAAACAGTCTATTTTGGCAGGAGAACAGAGAATTGAGATAACAAGAAGATTCAGTTAAGGCTTGAGGCTTGTTAAGAGTCTGATACACTTTTTTTTTCTCCCAGGGTATGTTCACTGTGTTGATGTATTTGCTTTCTGAGGGCAACTGAGGCCAACATACTGGGGTCCTGTGTTAGCTCTTTGTGGTGCTGTGTGCCACCTCAGGGAAATGGGTTAGAGCTGCACTGTTGCTGTGCTGTCTAGGTTGTTTTGTCCAGAGTGATGCAGTTCTCTTTCAAGAATATCACCTTGAGATCTGCCACCAGGCTGGATAATTATGAGTAGCAGGGTGTGTGGAAGGGTATGGGCAAGTGACTAAGACAGCGGTCTGGAATTTTACCTCTGAACAAGTGCAAAATCTTGGCAAGATAATGAAATAGTTGGGAAAAGTGTGGAAGTTCCCAAGCGACAGAAATCGGTATGATGTGCTGAGGCCTGACCCATGCCTATCAAGCCCTGCTCATCACTGTTCAAAATGCTCAGGGGAAGAGAAAAGGTCTCTGGGCCTGTGTAGGGGTGGAGGGGCTTTTGAAAGCAGGCTCTGTTAACCCAGGACAGGCTGCATAAAGAAAAAAAAATTCCCTGTCATATGTAAAGTTCACAGACTGCATGTTTTATATTAATGCCATAATAAGCACTTTCATTTTTGCACTAAAAGTAGTACATGATTGGAAATTATTTCTGCATTTCAAGTGACTATATGCATTAAAACAAATAGTAAAGATCTAAATTTTAACCACACAAATTTATCACCCAGACTGTTTGGAGCTAATGGAACTTTTATCTCTACTTTTAAAACATTCTTGTTGGAAACTAGAGCAGCTTGTTTTAGCAAGGATAAACAAAGCGAGGAAAGAGAAGGAAACAAAACTTTTTTTGCATTCTGAGGTATGACATTCTTTACCTAATATTCAACTTAAATAATTTCCTAAGTGCTGTGAGGTGGAAGGCTTCTGGAATTTCATTGTATGTAATAGGAAGGTAACAAAGGAGGTGCTTATGCAGTAAAACATGGCTAAAGATGTATCTAAATCATTTTTTGAGGCAATTCTTTGCTACTTGCTTCTAAGAAAGTGGTAAAAACCTGAACACAAGAAAATTGCTTTCTCAAGGTAGCCAGGTCTCTACCAGGGATGGTACATTTACACACAAGTAGCTACAGAAATTGCTCTTCTAAGGACACACTGCAAAACTTTGTTAATACAGATCTTATCAGAACTACAAACAGCAACTGAGTTTCGTGGCCCTGCTGATGGAAATTGGAGACAAACAGATCAAGCCGAACCTATCTGGACAGTGACTTTCCAAACTTGAGGAATTTCAATCTTCTCCAAAGAGCTCCTGCAATATTTTTTAGATTGGTTTCAAGAGGCACTTAGCCAAAATAGTGAAATTACATTTGGATGATGCTTTACAATTTCTGTGCATGTACTGGGTTAACACAGACTGCTTTCACTGCCTTCCCCACCCCAGCCTGCTCTGTGTCATTGTAGGAGAGGCAGCCCCATCCCCCTGACCCCACTTTTGGGGTCAGTCAGCGAAAACCAAAACAATGCAGTACTTAGGTATTCTGGTAGGTTTCTCAAAAAGCTTATGTAGAAGGATATCCAAGGACTGGGAAAGACAGAGTAAGTTTAATTCCATTAAACTGCCACCTAAAGCCAGCAAAGGGAGTTCTACTTACGTCTGGAGACCAAATATCCACATTATATAGACTAGGCTTCTCTGTTCCAATTTGGAGTCATTTTGCCCAAGTAGCAGAACTCATCATTCTCTGGGCAGGGGGCAGCTTGTCTTATTACCACTGGTACCAAAATTGCTTTCTTTTCCCTTCATAAATGGATTTTCTGCATTCCCACTCTTTGAAGCATGAATACATCTGACGTATAACCCCTCTGTGCCGAGCAGTAAGTCATGAAGAGATAGGTGAGAGATTTATCAAAGAAAGGGGAAAGTGTCGAAGACTTCAAAATTTTTCAAGTTATGTTTACCTTGGCAAGTACTAAGGCCCAACCAAACTAATTTTGTAATTTGTCTCACTTCTGAAAATGCAGCACCTAAGGCACATGCATTTGAAGGGGTAGAGAGTACTCTGAACTACCTTCAGTCTATTCCCACCAGCTGGGACATGTTAAATACAGTCTTGGAGCATATCTCATTTAGGTTAATTTGAAAGAAGCAGTTTGTGCACTCACTGAACCAAAGCATTTTAAGTGGCAGTAACTGGAAGTTGTGTTTTGGGTTTTTGGGGGTTTTTTGTTTGTTTGTTTGTTTGTTTTTAATAGTATTTTTTTCTTCAGAAACACTCTCCTAGCAAACTAAAACGGTGACACAGGTATGACTTGTAGGAGTGGCTATAATAGAAAGAACTGCAAGAGAATAAAGCCATAATCGAAAGGTAGGAAGAGAAGATGATGAAGAAAGGCTAAGAAGAGGGAACAATACCCAAATGTAAGATGTCTCATTAAAACTGGAAAATAGAGAAAGGCAAGAACAAAGAATTAAGTGCTGTAAGATTTCTGGCTACCTTTCTATTGTCAGCTGGAATGAAAGCCTGAAACCCAAAGGTCAGAGCAGAACAAAACTGAATGTATAGATGTGAAGGTGAACGCAGTACAAGCATATAAACTATGTCTAAATGCAGAGGACAAAGTGCTGAAGCAAGGACAGAAAAACTGGAAACTAACTGGTGAGAATGCATGCAGTGGCTAAGAGGAATTGGGATTAAAATAACAAGATGAAGATTAGCCAGAGAAAGCAGAGTAAATATTTAACAGTTGAACACAGTTCAAACTCATATATCAGGATAATGGGAAATTGAGATTCTATGGTGTTTTGATCTTGTTCTGTCTGCCATAGTCTTGGTAGCTTTACATTTGCCTGTCCCCTGTGGAGTCATCCCATTGTAATGCCATACCTTATTTGCATGATTAGGCCTAGAGTTGAAATATAGAGTGACTCACCAACAGTATTACAGTTGAGTGAACACAATGATTCTAATAACTGCCTGCTAATTAGCAGGTTCTGGAGATAGAGACACTTGAATAACTTGCATACTTTGACACCTCAAATTAATAACGTTCCAGCAGCAGATAATAAAGTAGTAGAGATTGGCATTATTACTTTTTGGTGCATTACAAAACAGATTAAAATTAATCTGGCTTGTTTATATACACAGCCTAGATAATTTCAAAATGCTGAAGGTCTTTTCCTTGGCACTAATACACAATACTCTAGAGCTCTCCACAAATCCTAAAGAACTGCTCCTAAAGCAAGATTTTAAAACTTCTAGATTACAACAAAATTAGGTAACCAAGAATTAATAACATTCTGAAAGCTTCATCTGACCATATAGACAGAATTTGGTAATTGCAGAATGATGGAGTAATGTGGATGTCTTTTCATTACAGTTCATTACATAAGATTACAAGGAAGAATTTGCCTTTGAATCATAATGAAAACTTAATTGACACCACTATTCTAAAATATTTCTAATTTTTAAATTTCAGACTGTGTCTTAATCAGTTTTATATATATTAGAAATGTTTAAATACAAGATAATGTTGTGAACATAATTTCATTGCATTACAAAACCTTTGGCTGGAACTTGAAAGTAATTAAAACTCCAGCCATCTCAGAAATCTGACACAAATGCAATTCTAATTTTAATATTCTTTAAGATTATACAGTTTCACCTTTTCTCTACTAAGTTTAATCAAATTTAAGCTACACGCACACTCACACACTGAACCCCAAAACAGCTGAAAATTTACATTTGCCAAATTATTTCAGGAGGGATAAATGACAGACCCCAGAATCACTTAGGACATAAGTTAAACTTCATCAACAACATGGGCAATATTCCAAAATTCAATTACTTTTCTAAGTAATATGTGTAATGATTCCCAATGACTGCTCTTTGGATCCAAGAGGTATTTCTCCACAGGTACTCTCAGCTGAGTCTCAATGTCCTGAGAGCTCATTCAGATACAGAGCAGTCTTCACATAACCTGCGGTCTCATCCAGTAAGGTATTTCTTCCACAAGCTGACATTTATTTAAGAGGCCCTTCTCCATACTGTATTTAATAAAATAAGAGCTAGATTATCTCTTCAGCTAACAAGATGCATCACATAGCTACAATGCTGCTCATTCTTCACACAGACACAATTGGCTGCCAGAAGTTTTAAATAGAACATTTTGAACTAAAATGCCTGGAGGGAAGGACATAGAACCACCCTCTCAGTTGTGATTCAGCCTGCTAAAATACAGGCAACTACTATTTCACTTTCAGCTAAACTCCTCCTGACATTTTTGAAGATTAGTTACTCCTAATTCAAGCAAATCGCTGAACCAGTTGTCATTTAAAGGGCCCAACTGCCTTGTCTAATAGAGTCAAAAGAAGCACAAAATTCAGGCTCTTGTCAACAGCTAATTGTCAAACAAAGCAAGAAATTAAGAACAATTTGGGAAAAAAAGTTACTTGTGCTACATTGCATGGCTCACTAAAACATAATGCCGTATTGTAAAACCTGTCATAACTGTTGACAAGATGATTAAGACCACACAGACAATGTTTTGGACCAGACTTCAAGCGATGTAACTGTGCATCCACATTCTCAGTATAGGGCTTGTTTCTTGCTACATGCTATACGGAACAACCTTACAGACCAATGGAGTATGTTTTGTTTATTACTTAATTAAAATCTGCCATTTGCAAGAGCGTTATGAATTTTTTTCTTTGAAAAAGTTGTTTTAAGTGAGTATGTAAAAATGGGCAAAAAGCCCTTGTGTCTGTGTCATTAGTAGCATTTAAAAAAAAATAAAAAGCTACAGAGGAAAAGTTGCTATCGTATATTACTTGTTGGTTCCATGACAAGAGAGCATTCACTCAGTGTAATTATCCTGTGTATTTTAAAATACCTTCACAGACCAATTAGGCCAAGCCTTTAGCACACACTGGAAGGTAGCACATATTTATACAGTGTCAGGATTGGGAATATGTATGATTTATGTGGTGCACAGACCTTTATTTCATGGTACGTATGTGTATGCACATACACACTTACAAAGCTATAATAATTTGTAGAACTAAGCAACACAAAGCAATTGCCGTACTTCAAGAGTTGGGGTTGTTCTGCCTGGAGAAGAGAAGGCTCTGAGGAGACCTGTCTTCCACTACCTGAAAGCAGCAAGAAAGCCAGGAAGGGACTCGTCACAAGGGCTTGTAGTGATAAGAAGAGAGAGAATGGATTGAAGTTTGAAGAGAGCAGATCTAGACTGGGTATCAGAAATAAATTCTATACCATGAGAGTGGTGAGATACAGGTTTTCCAGGGAGGCTGCAGATGCACCACTCCTGGAGGTGTTCAAGGCTACAACGAGGCCCTGAACAACCTCATCTAGTGGAAGGTGCTTCTGTCCATGGCAAGGGGATTGGAACTGGAAGATCTTTAAGATCCCTTCCAACCCAAACCATTCTATAAATCCACAGATACCATCTTTGGCAACAGTATCAAAAGCAGACAGGGAATAGGCTATGGAAAGACAAACCTGCCATGACACTCATTTGGAAACAGCACCATATCCAGATCAGCAGACAAAGGCAAAAAAACCACAGTTGGATGGTAAAACAAAAATATAATACTCTACTCTCTGACCATTCTATGAATCTATGAATGTAAACTTAAAACACATTAACATGCAATCTATGCCTATGTAAATGTAGAGTTATGGCCTAATGAATTTTATGTTTGCTACAGAATAGCCCAGCTCCTATCTGAATATCAAAGAACATCCTCTGCACGGAACAGCATGGTGACTATTTTCCAAGTCTAAGTGACATCAAGAAGTATGAAGAAATTAATGTGTTCATGCTAGATTAGGGTAGCATATTAATTGTTTTTCCCTCCAAGTATCAATTCCATGATAATCTTGAGTACTAACTTGTTAAGAGTAACGTGAGTAAAACAGAGAAATACAGATACCATGTATATAAAAAAGTTTATTTTTTCATTACAAATATTTACACATAGATCTGTTTTGTTCATGTACAGTCATAAGTGTACGTTTAAAAGTAAAGTTTATATACCAGGATTTGAAGAACACAAATTTATTGACTTGAAAATTAGCTTAAAGTTATCTCACACACTTTTCCCTGGAACTCTCAGAAGGTATTTTACAATATATTGACCTGGGAAACAGTTAATCACTTCCAACAGTAGTCCCACCTGCCCTGTCATCCTCTCTACTTAAGCACAGAAGCTGTTTTGCCTTGAGCTATGATATCATTCATCTAATCCTTTGCTCCCTAATCCTTCAGTGACCAGGTCAGGTGGCCTAAATTTGTGAAAACTACTTTAAACTAATGAAAAAAAAAATCCTAGGACGATCAAATAGCCATTAACTAATCTGAACACCCTCACAGTTAAACAGTATGTCCTCACCAGTTTTTGGTAAGAACAAGACAAAATGGCCTCAAGTTGTGCCAGGGGAGGTTTAAAGTGGATGTTAGAAAAAAAATGTCTTCACTTGAAAGGGTTGCAAGCACTCAAACAGACTACCCAGGAAAATGATGAAGTCACCATCCCTGGAGTATTTAAAATACATGTAGAAGTGGTGCTTTGGGACATGGTTTAGTGGTAGACTTGTCTGTTCTAGATGAATAGTTGGATTTGATCTTTAAAGGTCTTTTCCAACTTGAATGATTTTATGATAAAACCTGGTTTAAGAAAGTTACATTGAAAAGCTACATAAAAAGAGCAGTAATTTTCTGAAGTTCAGCTATTCACATCAGGGGTGGGGCTAAAAGAGAACCAGAAGGGCTGACATCAAAGGCAGAAATTTGTCACCAAGTCCCAGGGAGAGTGGAAGACTACTACTTTGCTCAGCAGCTAACTACAAGACCAGCATACCCTCAGAGGTCATAGATGACACCAGTTTCTCCTGCTCACAGCATACCACAATTTTGACATCACACAGCATGGTTTATTTCCTGTGTCTTTGACAGACTAACAGAAGACATCTTCTAAAGTAACTGCTTGTTACTGCCAGATCTTGATTTCTCCAGCCCAATCACATGTTGCAAGAAGCGATGGCAGGACTGGGTGAAATATTGCACTCACACAAGCTTCTTTATGTGCAGACAAAGTGCGAATAATCCTAGCAGTATGATAGTTGTAGAAAAACACTTTACCATCTGAACTTCCTGTCACCAAAAGCGTTCCATCTGGAGAAAATTCACAGCTCACCGCAAATCCTTCCACCTGTGAAAATCAATATCAGTGTAACTCCTGATGCTGATTAGAAAAGTTCATTGTCATATACTGAAAATTAATATAGTACAAATTAATAGTACCAAAAAAAGTGTCTTTAAATAAATATACACCAAGGATGTCTCCAGGTGTTTATTAAGACACAGCTATAATACAAACTTATTTAATCAAGCTATTAGGTATTCATAAAGTCGTCTAATAACTATTTTCTTCAGAGTACGTATAATTCAAAATAGATTGCCACACAGGAAGGTAAATGAAGCCAATTAATGCCTATCACTGATTTATAATCAAACACTATTATCAGACATATTAAAAAGCACAAGTACTTTGCTATCCCTTTTCCTTCTAGAATTGGATATTAAGTTCCTGGTGAAAGAAGATACCTTATGTCCTTCGTATCTTTTCTTTTTGTTGATCCGGTAGGGTCGCTGGGCAGAAAACAAAGCCATGTAGTTCCCATTTGTCTGGGCAACAAACACGGACTCTTTTGGGTGCACAGTCAGACTTGGGCATGTGAAACGTTCCTGAAAACAAATTTAAGGAAAGCTTTGGTTTATGAAAAAAAATAATTTGTTCAAATAATTCAGGTCATCTTTTGCCATATTCCAAAGACCATAAAACGTAAGGTATACATAAGTCATCTCTACAGTATATATTATGTAAAGATACTTTTTATTATACACCAAAAGTCTTATGCCAAGGCAAATATTAAATCAAATCTCTATCCCAGTTTCTAGAAAACTGACCAAAATCCCATTTCTCTCTGCAGTATAATTCTGGTTCAGAATAGCTCTAGAAAAGTAACTCCAAACTGATAGTACTCAATCATCCTCTTTCTACCAAAAAGAAACTCTGAACATGAAAGAAAGTTTCAGTGCGAAAGTGAATCCTCTTCTCCCATCCCTCCTTCATTATGTGCCTTCCACGATGTTTTGTATGGTCCTTCATCCTCCTCAGCTGCACTGACAGGAACAGAAATCACCCCATTTAAACAGACACCTTTCCCTGCCTTGCTCTTAAAAAAAAAAAAAAAAAAGAAAAACCACCCAATTAAAAAGCTATTATTAATAGCCTACTAAATCAGAAGTTACTGTAAATTCATAAATATTCACACTTGGCTTTACTCCAGTGTTCCTGTTTAAGGATGAATTAAGATTACTTTGGAAACACTGCAGGCTGACTGCATCAGAAATCAACTGCTCTCACAAGGCTTCCATCTGGTCCAAGACTTTTGTAGTTTCAGCCTAAACTGAAGACAACAGTGCCAACTTTTGATGTCATGTATAAAAACAGAGATCTTTGGCTACACAATGTGAAGGAGAGCTGACTGGCAGTAAGCACAGGATACCATGGGCTACATGGCAGAGTAAGAACATCAGACTGGTTTTGGTTTGTGGTTTGGAAATGAACTGTGAAGAAAGTTCTAGGTGTCTGGACACAAAGCAGAACAATTAGGCAGTGTGCCTGGTTCAGAGCGTGCTCCGTAACAGTGCACTGCATGCTGCTGGGGAGAAACTGGGTCTAACAATAACAGGTTATAAAGTGCAATTCAAACTACAGGAGCACTGTGGTGTTATGCCGAGTTTACTGTAATAAGGGATTATTCTAGAATTCTTAACTATCCTTTTGTTAATGCAGGCAAGCCATAGATTAAGTTCTAATCTGTTTAAAGAGTTCAGGTGTTCTCTCACAAGATCGCCACCAAGTTTTGTTTATTCACAACGCAGACAAGATAGAAAGAAGTCCATTTTGGAGATGTGGTACAGTCCACTTCAGAGTTGTGGTAGTCATGAGAATGTAGGCTGTGGGGAGAGGTATTTGCTTGTTTGTCAGGGTATAAAAAGAAAAGCTATTTGTGTCACTTTCACTCCTTGATACAGAATCTGTCTGGTCTGTACTTTATATATTTAGAGGAGATTTTTTGTGTAGTTTTTTTTTTCCCTGGTTTGCTTTGGTTTGTTTTTTTCTATTGCCTGTACAAGATGTTAATAAATCCAATAGTGGGCAAAGACATAACTTGTGGAAATTAAACATGAAACAGTCCCATTAGATCATCAACTACATGTCACTGTCAGCAGAGAATTGTTCATTTCAGCTGAGTAGTAACCCAATCATGTTATATTACATAGGATGTTAGACCTGAGTTTTCAAAAAATGCCCAGGGAGTTAGAATTATCTATTAAGTGCCTTGGTAATCTCCTTTGAGGCTGTAAGCCTTTCTAGATGATTTACCCCACTAAATATCTTGCCTGTATAGATTACTGAGAGAAATACTGAACCTGTACTGATAAAAGTAAATTTTGCTCTGTGATTATGCTGTACTAGATATCTATATGCATGTATCACGTTGCTATTACTATGAAAATATTAAACTCCACTTGTCAATAGCCCTCATTGCCACTGATGAAAAATGCATGAAGCTGTGGGAAAAAGAAATGTGGCACTATAGTAGCTACTGCCATGCACCACTGGCAAGCTCAGAATCACACTGCAGCGGCCCTGCCTAAATATAGCTTAGATGTCAGTAAATGGGCACAGAAATGTAAAAAGGAGAACGATCAGTCTTCGAGGCATATTTTTAGGAATAAGTGGTTTTAAAATACAAAGTCCTCAATTTACATTAACACCACTTTACACATCA
This sequence comes from Psilopogon haemacephalus, assembly GCA_013396835.1. Taxonomy (NCBI): domain Eukaryota; kingdom Metazoa; phylum Chordata; class Aves; order Piciformes; family Megalaimidae; genus Psilopogon; species Psilopogon haemacephalus. Next base: position 100,911 of record VWZI01021256.1, on the reverse strand, counting down.
CACAACGATCTAACAGAAAAAACAAAGCCCTTTTTTTCCCCCCCACAACACTGACATGTATGAAATACTAAATCATGACCCAAACAGTATTAATTGTTAATCTTACATGAAAAATTTGATTGGAGATTTTTGCAGCACTCTGGAAGTCCCATGCAATAATGGTACGATCAGCTGAGTCCCGGCTTACAGCATCTGTGCTTGTAAGAAATTCTCTTCCTTCAGTGAGAAAGAGTATATCCAGTGTCTGTTGTACTGCAGCTTTGTACACTCTTAACACCTAGGGGACAAAAAAAATGTAAGAATTACATATTTGTTTAAAATTAACTTTTAAATGTTGAAGTACTAGTGTATTGAATGGCTTCCTAGTATATCTAAGGAATCCACACACAGGAAAATTAAATGAGATAAAAGAAAGCATCAGTTTGTACAATTTATACATTGTACTTATTTATACAGAATATTTTGTTATCAGTTCCTAAGGAACTGAAGTTAGATCCAGAAAGCACTTTAGACAACACAATGTTGTGAAGCTGGATCTACATAAACTCCCTTCTCTTTTCTGAATGCCTGTAGATTCCCTAGAGGTGGAAAGGGAATCTTTGTCAGCAGGCTGGCCAACTTGATGAGGCAGAGTCCAAAGTAGCAACACTACTCCACTGAACCCAACTGGGGAACAAGTCAGGCCAACTAGAGCAGTGACAAATTCTCAGTGACATCTGATGACAGGACAAGGGACAATGGGTGGAAGTTGAGGCATGGGAAGTTTCATGTAAACATGAAGAGGAATTTTTTCACTGTGAGGGTGACAGAATACTGGAACAGACTGCCCAGGAAGGTTGTGAAGTCTCCCTCTCTGAGGATATTCAAAACCCGCCTAGACACGTTCCTGTGTGATCTGCTATAGGTGACCCTGTTCTGGCATGGGCAGGGGGGTGGACTGGATGATCTTTCAAGGTCCCTCCCAGCCCCTGACATTCTGTGATTTTGTGACATTGGCTGTCTCCCATAACGAGAACCAGAAGACAGCCACTTCAAGTGTACACATACTAATGCACATAGCCTGGGGAGCAAACAGGAGAAACTGTAACCCAGTCCAAAGGTTACAGTATCATAGGAATAACTGGAACATGGTAGAACAATTCACATACCTAGAGGATTGCTGTGGATGGCCTAAGGCTGTTCCATAAAGATAAGCAGAGAAGAGAAGTAGTAGTAACGCTCCATACTAAGGAGAACCTTGAGTGTATAGAAAGTAACTACAATTACAGAAGCCTTATCTAATGTCTCTGGGTCAAGATCAGAGGGCTTGTTTCCTAAGGGAATCTTACAGTAGGCATCTGCTACCAACATTCAAACAAAGATAAGGAAAATAAAACAATATTTGGGTCACTTATGTAAGCTTTGGCTCAAAGGAACCTGATTCATCTGGGTGACTTCAACTACCCAGACATTTGTTGGATGAGCAGTACAGCAACTCATATGTCACCATCAGCCACTAGAATAATCTCCCCAGGGGAACAGTGGATTCCCAAACATTGGACAGTTTTAAGATTTGGCTGGAAAGGAAGCTGGGCCATCTTATCTAGGTCATGCTTTTGTCATGAAAGGTTGGACAGATTAACTCTGAGTTCCCTCCTGACCTAGTATTCTGAGGTTCCATGATTGAACTCAGCACACTCTGAGGATCTCCCCCTTCTCCTTCAAAGAAACTATAACTGCAAGTTTTTGGTCTTTTTCATTCTCAAAAGATTGAGCTAGTTGCAAAGCCAGAGAAAGAAAGATAATCAGGTTACTGAGGATTTGGGACTTATAGGTATGAAAAGAACATGGCAGGAAGTGAGTATTCTTGTTGATCATTCTGAACTTAATTATAAATTGCTGTTTATGATTGAGGATTAATAAATTTGATGATTCAAGACTTTTCAAGTCCCTTACTAGACTCAACTAGAATCCTGCATTGGTTTATGAGCATTAAATCCCATACCTCACGTCTCATATGCCTACTGACCATCCCACTGTCTGCACTGAAACAGAGGCTTTTTCTGCCACTGCTGAAAATGCAGTGCAGCACTGAGAGAAAGAGGCATCAATACTTCAAAGCATGTCTGGGCTCAAGGATCAATAAGGTGGCTCACCCACTATTTTTCATCATGTAATTAATGCATATGAACAATCTCTAAAGAAGTTTGTGATGTAAAAGGAAACACCAAAGCTCCCAGATCATCTTCTCAGATTAAAAACACTAGAGTTCCTCTTTCAGGAAGAAATGGGTCCTGAGCCACAATATTCTGAACGTGTGAACAGTTTGCGAGTTGGATCTTAAAAAGTATGAGACTTTGAACTATTCTAAAGACTAGATTAACAATTTTACTTCCTTTCCACCTTTCCTCATGAAATTCTGAATCTATGTTATCTACTTTGAATTTTGCAAATCAATAGTTTTGCTTTCTTTTCCCCTGATTTGCCTCCAGTGAAAGGAAACTTCAAGGCAAGTGGCCAGATCAAAGCAATCCATCTCTCTGAATATAGTGATCCTTAAAACTAGGACACTGGAAGACTCCTAGTTATTAATAACTAAATCTCCCTCTCTTCAAGGTAGCTAAAACACAGCAGACTGCAGTTCCAACAGTGTTCCGAGGCTAGCCCATCTTCCAACAACACTAAATAAAAAACAGAGCAGAGAGAGCCCTTGAAGCATTAGACTGAAACAATTCCCAATTTTGCGAGGCATGTCAGTGCCAACCTTATACCCCTCATACAGCATGTGACTACTCACTTCAGTGTACAGATCTTTTACAGATACTGTAAAACACATACTTTTTTTTCCAATAATATTCAGGTGTCACAGTGAAATACCCTGGATTATTGGTCTGGTTTATACTTTAATGAATAAAAGAAACATAACTTCAAACATCAAACACAACATGAGAACTTTTTGATTTCTTCCTCCAAGCTGAAAACATCTATGACTGGAAATGTTCAGAACTAGCTGATCCTACTTTAGGGTAGCAATACACTAGATAATTTCCTAAAGCCCCTTCCAGCTCTGCTTCCTGTGATCTCTGCATGTGGAAGGATGGCATCAGCAGCTACTTCAACTGCTTTTCACAGGCTCTGTGAAATATACAATTCAGAAACGTGGTATTTTGCATTTAGTGAAGAACTTCAGTTATGCAAGCACCCTACACACCCTGTAATAACATCAAGATATAAACCTTCAGGCTCAAACAACTGGTACACTTTTCAGCAACTTCTCTGCATTTTTAAGACCATGAATACACAAATGTGTTACTTGTTCTTGTCAGATTTTTCAGTGTAGGAAACTGCATAATATAAAAAGCAATTAAACTTTGTAAAGCCAAAAGTGATATTTGCATATTTACAGCCCCTGCTGTCTCCATGAAGAAATCACCATGCTTAGCTACGTCTTCGCACAGTTGTAAAAGGAAGTCCATAGTTCATTAGTAAAGTAGAAAATTAAGTTATTTTTAGGAGTAAATATATATTTTTTTAAAATCCTACAACACAAACAAAATGCCTCCAAGCATCAAACAAATAAATAAGCACACAAAAAAAAAGAAAACCAACCACAACATATAATTGACTGGAATGAGAAATAGCATTCAGAAAACAGACAGCTGTAGGAACTGCAGGAGAAGTGAAATAAACTCAGAGAAGGGGACAAAAAAAAAGCAGCCTGAAGGAGACAGCTACTTAGCAGCAGGTGCCTTCACAGAAATAAGAAGTCCCAACCAGAAAGTTGGCAAGATCAGAGCACACAGCAGCAGAAATGTATAGAAACAGAGATAGGGAGGCAGGGGAAAAAAAAAAAACACCACCAAAAAATTTTAAAAAGCCTACAACACACACACAAATAGGCCATTTGGTGCTGGAAAATGAAGACTGATTTATTACCAGAGTATGTCAGCTCTGTAACAGGAAATTGCCTTTGTAAAAGTTAGTACAAAAGACCATCTTTTTCTAGATATTTAATATATATCACAGAAAAATGCTGTTGAATATTCCAGCCACATAGTAAGAACTGACTAAGAGAACAATAAATTGACATTTGGAACAGCAGCTGAGTCCTTGATATACGTAGTATTCTAAACTCTCCTGTAAAGACAGCTTTCAAAACGAACTAATTACAGCACCTCTGCTAAGAAAAGTACTCATAATTAAGCCTGCTTTGTTCTACCTTAGACAATTAATTCATTACATGCCTGAAAAACTTGCTTGAGGAAAGCATTAGTTTCCTTGTTCTGCTGGCTTTAGTTTGTTAATAACAAGTTTTGTACTTTTTCTTTTTGCAGTTTTATCACCCATAAGCATTAGAAGGGAGGGAGCAGACACAACCTCCCTGGGCAACCTGTTCCAGTGCCTCGCCACCCTCACTGTGAAGAATTTCTTCCTAACATCCCATTCAAATCTCCCCTCCACCAATTTGAACCCATTCCCCCTCATCCTGTCATTACAAGACCTTGTGAACAGCCCCTCCCCAGCCCTCCTGTAGGCCCCCCTCAGATACTGGTAGGCTGCTATAAGGTCTCCTCGAAGCCTTCTCTTCTCCAGGCTGAAAAGCCCCAACTCCTTCAGGCTGTCCTCATAGCAGAGGTGCTCCAGCCCTCTGAGCATCTTTGTGGCCCTCCTCTGGACTCTCTCCTGCAGTTCCAAATCTAACAAGACTACAAGCAATCTGGATGATCAGGGAAAATACCACTAACCAGTAAGTGACACTGTTTCTAAACTGTAAAAATTGTCATTTTTTCCCTTCCACTCTTGTCCTACCTTTCTAGACTGAGTGCTTTGGCATAAAGCTGCCTCTTCCTACCAGCAGGCTAGGTAATTAATGCAGTAGGGAACTGATTGCAGTTTCCTCTGTGAACCCTTCCTACACTATTACAAACAGCAAAAAGTGCATTTTAACTTAAAAGAAAGCTTATTTTCCACAAAGTAGAAGGTTGGGGGTTTTTTTTAAATCTACTGGAGTGCAAGATGTTTATGCTGATCTATTCTAGACAGTAAGGTGTTGAGGCAGATGACAACTATTTGCTTTTTAGCTACAACATCATCATAACATGAAAAATCCTATTTATCTCTCTGATCATCTAAAAACTGTAATGACAATTTTAATCAAAACACATGACAATGTCATAGACAAGTAGATCAAGCATGCTACAGACTTCTGTTTTCTATAAGACTTTTAACATGACTGCTGTATTTCTCTTTATGTAATGGGAAAAGTTATTCTGCTTTTCTATTTAAGTTTTTTTCCTGTTTGTAAGTACTCTGTTTTCAGACACAGGCCAAGATTATCAAGGGGGTTTCAGAATAATTAAATGGAAAAGAAGAAAGATTAAAGTGAAGAAGTGATTGAACTTAATCTAGTATTGATCTGTAAGACTTTAGGTATGAACAACGTACACTTTTTTTTTTTTTTTAAAGTCACTTTTGGATTGTTTGAGAAGACAGAAGAATGTTGTGATAGAAAGCATCAACCATTTATTAGGGGGGAAAAAAATTCCAGTGGATGTCTTAATCAAAATTATCTCCCCATCTCAAATAGGGTAAGAATTGAAATACGAAAAAGACAAGGAACATCTGAGATACAGAATAGATTTTCTTCCATTATAAGGATTTAGACTCCAAACTAGCAGAAGGCAACTTCAAAACACACAGAATAAGATGTTTTTTTTCACAAAACACATATTTAAGTCTAATTCCTTACTACAGGATGTTGCATGCAAAAAACAGCCAGTTTCACAGTGTGAAAACTCAGTGCCACAAAAGACAAAGACACCATCTGTGGTGCAGAAAGCCCTAAAGTTAGAAAAGCCCAGGTAACTATTATGCTGGAAATCAGAATCATAGAATGGTTTAGGTTGGAAGAGACCTCAAAGATATCCAGTTCCAACCCCCCACCATAGGTAGGGACACCTCCCACTAGATCAGGTCGCTCAAGACCTCATCCAGCCTGGCCTTGAACACTTCCAGGGAGGGAGCAGACACAACCTCCCTGGGCAACCTGTTCCAGTGTCTCATCACCCTCACTGTGAAGAACTTTCTCCTAACATCCCGTTTAAATCTCCCCTCTGCCATTTTGAACCATTCCCCCTCATCCTGTCATTACAAGACCTTGTGAACAGTCCCTCCCCAGCCTTCCTGTAGGCCCCCTTCAGATACTGGAAGGTTGCTGTACGGTCTCTACTTTCATATTCTCATTTTTTAAAAGCATACTGGTCACTGCTGGGAGTGTAAAATTTCTCTATAAATAGGCTTAAACTACAACAGTTATCCCTTGGCAGCTTCTCACTCAAGCACTTACACTGCAGGAGGTGGCACTATTTTTTCCTGGCCCATTTCAGGTCTCTCTGGGAGCAGTTGCTCCAGAAGAGATTGTATGCACAGCCAGGCCTGCCATTCTCATCTGCCATACCACTCTACAAGATTTTCAAATAAATGTGTAGTGGGTTTGCAGTGACCTGCCCCCCCCCACCTTTTAAAACCCCGGCTAAAACTCAGAAAAACACACTGGAAGTTAATAAATGAAGCTTTATATTTACAGCAATGCAAATATACAAGCAAATATTTACAAGATATAACAGATAGTTACAGAAATATACAGTAAAAAAGGGTAATACACACCACACCCCTCCTGGAAACCAAAATCCCCAAGAGAGGGAAACCAAACCCCCCTACCACTTTTCCCCCCTTCCCCCAGCTTTATCTCATCACTTGATGATGCTGCAGATAAGCTGAAGATCAGAGAGATTTAGTGGTAGGAGAAAAAGGTTAGTAGGTTTAGTGATTTTAACTCTGAATTAGTTCAAAGGCAGAGAGACAAAGGAAAGAGCTGCCAGAGCCAGCAAGACCCAAGCCAGACTGGCCCTCTGCAAGCAGACTGGCTGTCTGGATGTTTTGGGAACATTTCTCAAAACAATTTTTTTTTTTTCTCTGTCTCAGTGAAACTTGGTGAAGTGACACTGTAGATTTAACTCTCACTCAGCCAATAGTCTAATTTCACACTCAAATTCTCCAATTAGCTCAAACCAACACAAAATGCAGCAAGACTGCTCAAGTATGTGATACAGCCAGATAAAATGTGCTTTCACACTCAGAAAAGACCCCTGAACATTATACTTTAAAACCAAATTCCATTATGCAAGCACAGACATACCCCCACTATATATGTTTTTGCCCACAGATTCAGCAAGGATTTGACAAACTATGAGGAAAATAATTTCATTTTTCTAAGGCACAGAATAAATCTTCTTAGTTTAATTACACTGTTCTTCCTAATAGCACCAGTTACATGACAATGTATTGGCTGTTTCTATAGAAACCAGAAGTGCAAGTAGCTCCACCAATTTCTACAGTATTTTTTCATATTTATAAGCTATCCAGAGACAAATTCATTAGGTGTCCTAAATAAACACTACTTAAAATGACTGCATCTCATCCAACAGAAATTGCAATAGAATGTTTCCAAGGAAACAAATGCACTGCACTTATTAATTTTAACTGCCCTCTAATGACTTTTGCTTATTTCTTTATAAAATCAAATACAGAGATATATCTCAAAAACATAAACAGCAGCTCTTTATTTTTGTTATTTTTAAGCGTAAAGCTATAGATGATAGCTATACATTTGTGATAAACAATATTTGATCCAGAGTAACAAACCAAGATGAGAACAAAAAACCACAATGCTGCTTTGACCTCTGTAATAAAAAATTTGTAGTGCATTCCTAGACTAATTTTAAAAGCTCAAAATAACAGTTTCTACCATTTTTCTTGCTAATTTTCTCTATAGCATACAAGACCTCAATTGAAAAAAAAAAAATTTGTAAATGTCCAAATGAAAATTTCCTTAAAATTTGCCTATCGCTACAACAGACGTATTAATTGGGTTTTTTTTTTAAAAAACCTTCCTTCTGTCCTAATAAAAAATTGTTATTAATTCCAAAACTTTGCACCTTTAAAGGTATTTGTATTCTTCCCATTTCTGATAAGTAATTGTTATTTTTCCTGCATGATATTCTACTCCTTGTTTGTTTGTCTTTTTCAATTGCTTGTGCTAGCACACTACTTTCTGGAACTCACATTTTTCAAAATTTGGAGTCATGATTGAAGCATGTCAACAAATTCCCCCCAGTTTCTTTTCTTGTGATATCCCCTTTAGCTAGTTTATTTGTTTTACAACACCTAGGTTAGTCTCTGCCTACTCCAGCTTCTCTAATTGCTCTGTCAATGTCCAAAATCATAGACTGGCATCAAATAAGCTTCACACAATCAACCTTTGCTTAACTCCTGTAACTTACCTTTTCTAAATATATTTTCACTTCTCCTACAAGGACAGACTATGAGAGTTGGGACTCTTCAGCCTGGAGAAGAGAAGGCTTCAAGAAGACCTTGTAGTAGCATTCCAGTATCTAAAGGGGGTCTACAGGAGGGCTGAGGAGGGACTATTGACAAGGTCTTGTAATGACAGGATGAGGAGTAATGGGTTCAAACTGGAAGAGGGGAGATTTCAACTAGATGTTAGGAAGAAGTTCTTTACAGTAAGGATGGTGAAACACTAGAACGGGTTGCCCAGGGAGGTTGTGGATGCTTCTTCCCTGGAGGTGTTCAAGGCTAGGTTGGATGAGGCCTTGAGTGACCTGTTCTGGTGGGAGGTGTCCCTGCCTATGGTGGGGGGTTGGAACTAGATGATCTTTGAGGTCCCTTCCAACCTAAACCATTCTATGATAAGTCTGTTTTGCAGCTGTGTCAGGTCATGCTACTGGATCTCCATTGTCAGATGCCCTTCCTCTGTTAGATGTTTAACAGAAGCAGTGGATTCCCATTTATGGAAGCCTCAAAGCTTCAAATATTGCTTAAAGACTGGAGCCTTGTCACTTTCCACTTCTTCAATCTCTCGAATAGTGCAATACCTTTTGTCAGATCTCACTGTTCTGACAAGTATAGCATATAGATCTTGCCAAAGCTCCAAAAAGCCTCAGAGGTTTATGAAACAGAACGCATGAACATCACAGAATCAGCAAACGAGATCAAAAACAGAGCAGATCCAACAGCTGAATGCATTCTTTCCCTATTTTTAACAAAGTGGAAAAAATGTTAGTGATGTCCCTACCGTTAGAATTCCTTGCAATTCTATATGCATAGTAGTAAGTTCCTGAATGCCTAAATATGTTGATTCAAAGTACAATGCAAATAAAAGGTCAAATATGCGAAACTCAAAAATAATTATGCAGATATATGTAGAAAATTTAAACTAATAAATTCAGATGCAAGCTATTGAGTGCAGTATGTCTTTTCAATAACACTGATAGCATCCCTGCTTTACACTATGCAAACCTCGCTGATGTGCATTTTCAATTCACGTTGGCAATTCACTCACGATATGAGGAACTTATCATAGAACCATAGAATGGTTTAGGTTGGAAGAGACCTCAAAGATCATCCAGTTCCAACCCCCCACCACAGGCAGGGACACCTCCCACTAGATCAGGACGCTCAAGACCTCATCCAGCCTGGCCTTGAAAACATCCAGGGAGGGAGCAGACACAACCTCCCTGTGCAACCTGTTCCAGTGCCTCACCACCCTCACTGTGAAGAATTTCTTCCTAACATCCCGTTCAAATCTCCCCTCCGCCAATTTGAACCCATTCCCCCTCGTCCTGTCATTACAAGACCTTGTGAACAGTCCCTCCCCAGCCCTCCTGTAGGCCCCCCTCAGATACTGGTAGGCTGCTATAAGGTCTCCCCGAAGCCTTCTCTTCTCCAGGCTGAAAAGCCCCAACTCTCTCAGCCTGTCCTCATAGCAGAGGTGCTCCAGCCCTCTGATCATCTTTGTGGCCCTCCTCTGGACTCTCTCCAACAGTTCCATGTCCTTCTTGTGCTGGGGGCTCCAGAACTGCACACAGTACTCCAGGTGGGGTCTGACAAGAGCAGAGTAAAGGGGGAGAATCACCTCCCTTGCCCTGCTGGTAATGCCTCTCTTAATGCAGCCCAGGACACAGTTGCTGTCTGAGCCGCGTGTGCACACTGTTGTCTCATGTTGAGCTTCTCATCCACCCAGACCCCCAGGTCCTTTTCCTCAGAGCTGCTCTCCAGCCACTCACCACCCAGCCTGTATTTGTGCTTGGGTTTGCAGCAACCCAGGTGCAGGACCTTACACTTGGCCTTGTTAAATTTCATGAGGTTAGCCTGGGCTCACCTCTCCAGCCTGTCCAGGTCCCTCTGGATGCCATCCCTCCCCTCCAGCAAGTCAACTGTGCCACACAGCTTGGTGTCATCTGCAAACTTGCTGAGAGTGCACTCAATTCCTCTGTCCATGTCACTGACAAAGATGTTAAACAGCACTGGTCCCAGCACCGACCCCTGAGGGACACTACTTGTCACTGTGACTTCAACTCCTTTAAAAGTAATACCAGAACAAGGCAGTTACATTTGTAGTCTTGTTGAGATATTACATATATGTAAGCTTAGAAACACAAATTCAAATGGAAAAAAAAGTGATAAAACCAAACAAAAACAAACCTCTAAAAAACAAAACACCCTGTAATTTCTTTGCTGAACACAAAATGTCTTTATTGCTGAGCGAAAAGGAACATGTCTCAACTTCTTGTTCTCTTTGATATTTCAAGGAATATTAAATTTTCAGGTAAAATAAGTGGTAGGAATATATATTGCCCCTGTCTGAAAAGCTAACGTAGATCAGCAAAGCTAGTGAGTGTCTGTGTAATTCACCTTGTTTGTGCTGGACATCTTAGAAAATTCTTCCACAGCTCAGAGAAAGGAAATACTTCTAAATTACATAACTCTTTAAGGTACTGGTGTTGTTGCACAATTGTTCTTAAAAGGCATTTTACAAGATTTTTCTAGGTTCGACTCTAAGGTTGAAAGATCTCACGGGGGCTGTTTCATGTCATGCTCTCTCCTTGGTTGGCACTGCAGAGATTTTTCTTTTAAACACAGCAACTCACATTCAAGTTTTCTGGTCTTTTCATAAAGTCTCTATAAACATTCTCCAAATGTTTCATAATTGAATCACATATAGCAATATAAGATCTCCAGAATAATCTCTTTGCCAGAGAGATAAAATTGGGTTTAACACAGAAAGTAATACCACTGTAATAAATCTCTACATGCTATTCAACTCTCTCTCCTTTTTTTTCAGTCTTTGATTGCTTGACTTTGTATTTTTTGAGATGCCTGTATACTTTACAACTCACTGAGCAGTTAACAAGCTGTTTCACCTATTCGTTTCTCTGAAGTATATTGCCCAGATTTATCCTGAAGATTTTAACTCCGTTATTGTTCTTTCATTATCTTGCTCAATACTCAAAGCTACATTTGAAATTGTTTTGCCTACTTGATCAAGACAACAGGGATAGCAATAAATGCCTTTGAACATTCTCCCTTTTTTAATATATCTGCCTTTCTGATTAATAGCCTACTGTACATTTCTCAATGTTTTCATAGCTGAAAGGCTGCCTCAGGACCTAAAAATCGAATTTTTAGATTACATTCAATACATTAATAAATAGTAGTAATTTATGCTCATAAACTTATGCTCCTGATAAAAACTGGTTGCTCACCAAAATCAAAGTGAAATGATATTTCAGAAGTACTAATTTGGAAAAATACCTCTATCAGCCCATTAATAGAAAGCACCAATGTGGCATACTGGCATAAAGCTGCCCATTTCAACCACCGCACATTATTTTTGTTATTAGCAATTCCATCTCCGTGATATCTAATGCTTTGCTCTGTATTTACACCAAAATTTCCTTCAATTATAAAATTATCATTTTGCCTCATAGTTAAGTTTAAGATATGAAAACAGAGAGCCTGTTAAAACACAGGAGTACATCGTAAATAATAACCTCTAAAACTGAATTACCAGTGAATGCTGAAATCAAGTTTTCAAAAGTTCAATAAGTAATAAGACTCAATCACTTGATTTAGAGTGCTCCCACTATTGGCAAAATACACTGCATACTCTGAAAAGGCTATAGGGTGCATGATGTTGGAAAAAAAAAAAAAAGAACCATGAGTTTAGCTACAAACCATTGTAAAATGAATGACAGGTCAGCACACTTGAAAGAACAGGCAAAACAGGAAAAACTAGTAATGAATTAAGATAAAAACACTTGAAAGATATCGAGGCTGTCTGCATCAAAACTGAAAGCTGCAAGAGGCCTCAAACATCTCTTTCACTTAGGAGCACATGGTACTTGTTAGAACAGGAAAAAAATCCCAAAATACTGTCCAAGATGTTTCACCCAGTCTTAAATATAGCCACACCTGTGTTAAGACGCAAAACATGGAAAATAGGTTGGACTGGATGATCTTGGAGGTCTCTTCCAACCTGGCTGATTCTATGATTCTATGACTTATCTTGTCAATAAATATAATAACATAAACTGAAAGCAGGAATACCTCAAGTATCTGTAGGAGTCTCCCAGACTAAGGAGAAGAAGACATGAAATACTGATGGTCTTGGTGATTCCTGCCTAACCAACATACTGTTCTATAGCTGAGGATCTGAAACATAACCATATTATTTTGCAGTAACAACTCTCTGCTGATACTGCTTTGCAAGAAGGAGCTATAAGCAATCGAACCAATTTTCTCCATTCAGCTATGACCTTCCCACATTCACTCAGTGCACTCACAGATTTCCTCAGATTTTAAAGCCAACACAAATGCAGGTGTTTAACTACATGCCCCCATATAATAATGGTTACCAATAATGAGGAAAATTTAAAAAATCAACAGATAAGAAAAGTTCTCTCCTTCTTTCAGAAGTGTTTTGAAGTAAGGGACTAAACCACACTGCTGCTTCAGACAATCAAGATACATGCAAAATTAGGAGAAAATTAACAAATACAGCGAACAAGCAAAAATTATCAGTATCTGTTATTAGGCTAACCTCAAGCCTTCCCCTTTCTAAGCTGGTTAGCCCCTGCTCATTATTAAACAGCACATGAGGAACATTAATTTTAATTGGCCAGTTTTCCAGCTGGTGAAGTTGTACATTAATGTAATTGTTTCCTAATGAACAAAGCAGGTAACAGCTTCTAAAATCTTCCAGCGAACCCAGACAGAAACTGTACAAAAGGAAGAGGCTGTTTTGTTTGGGGTTTTTTACCAAGCATAAAACATTTTCTATTTTACCCACTCATTCATTTAATTTATTCTCTTGGAAAGTAAATTATATCCTTATAATAAGGTGGGATGTTTCCCTTCTCTCTTCATTGGCATTGACTTATGGAAATAGAATTATACACAATCTTTCTAAGCACTGGAATGCCCTGCAGTTACAAAGACAATCCCTGTGTGCATTATTCGTCACTGAACAACAGCTCTTTAAAACAGATTCCAAGGCTGGAGCTTCAGTATTGCAAAAATGGATGTATAATTAGTCAGTGAGATTAAAAAAAATATTATTCTGCTAGAATCCTGGCCAGAGTACACTGCCTTTTGAGAAATTGCATAAAATGGGTTCAAAGGATGACACAATATGCACTGTTGTGACATATTACACAACAAGACTGTCAGATAGAAAGAAAAACAAAACAAAACAAAACATAACAGTGTTCAGTAGGACCACAAAGATGATCAGAGGGATGAAGCAACTCCCCTATGGAGACAGACTGTGAGATCTGGGGCCATTCCACCTGGAGAAGAGAAGAGTCTGGGGACACCACAGTCTTCCAGTACCTAAAAGGGCTTACAAGAAAGCCAGGAAGGGACTTTTCACAAGGACTTGTAGTGGTAAGAAGAAAGAGAATGGATTGAAGTTTGAGGAGGACAGAGTTAGACTGGATACCAGGAAGAAATTCTTTACAGTGAGTGTGGGGAGACATTGCAACAGGTTTCCAAGGAAAGCTGTAGATGCCCCATCCCTGGAGGTGTTCAAAGGCAGACTGGATGAGGCTGGTCTAGTGAAAGTGTCCCTGACCATGGCAGGGGGATTGGAACTAGATGATCTTTAAGATCTCTTCCAACCAAAACCATTCCATGAAACTATGAGTAACATCTTTGGCAACAGTATTAAAAGCAGACAGGGAGTAGCCTATGGAAAGACAAATCTATCATTGTACGGATTCAGAAAAGGCACCATATCCACATAAGCAAAGAAGGAGGCAAAAACCCCACAGTTAGGCAGTAAAACATAAATACAGTACAATACTGACCATTCTATGAATGCTACCTACACAAAAGATGATCCTAAACATAACTACTGTTTCTTATGGCTATACAGTGGTAGCATACTGATAACTGGAATTTTCCTCTGTATTTTTGCCAGGCATACGTTATGATATCAGAACATCACCTCAGGACAGGTTGATGGTAGCCAGAATTATGGAATATATGAATGGGTGGGCTATTAAATTCTGCATTTTATCAGTATTAGTCTTCTTTTTTGCCTTCTTACACAGCCTTTTACAAAGGCCAACACCTCACAAATTGCACATTACCCTTATCTTTTAATCTTCTACTGCAGCCACCATCTCAACACATTTGTCTGCTCCTCAACACAATAATGCCTTGTATAACTATGCTCTTACACCTCTCTACTTCCCTTCTCCCTGTTTTAGCAACACACTTTGTGGGTGAAGGACAGTGTTTCCTCTCCACTGCTGCTTTTCAGGAACAGTTTGACTGAGGTGACTTTTCACAATAGTCAAAGCATCCCTAATCAATCAGCAAACTCCAGTCTTGTAACACAAACACCCATGCATTTCTGTAGGAGACATCTGTGGAACAGCAAGCAAAATTGGCTGGCAACATTCAGCAGTTACAGCCTGGGATGCACATGCTGATTTTCAGCTTCTGTCTGGGTTAAGAATCATGCACAGTCCTGTACCTGCTCCTGTCCACAAGGAACTATTTTGTGAATATGTTTATGCAAGCCTGAACTACTATCAAGTTTGCCAGAGATGTCAATTAACAGTCTGGCTGTGGTTAAGATGAGGCACGGTCAGAATTTAAAACCTAAAAGGAAGGAGGTGCTTATTGGAATGAAGTACAGGTTGATACCTAGGAGCACTTCTCAATTCTTGATGACACCATAACACTGTTCAAAGATAAAACCAGAATGCCAGGGACATGCAGAGATATTGACAATAGGAGAGCATAAGACTCAGGAGATAACTCAGAACTAACTTATCCAGCACAAACATTAACATCTTATTTAGCCCCTTAACTCTTCTTGAGTCAATGCCAATTTTGTATTTGCCTTAGGTCTTGCCATCACAATTTCTAGTATCAGAACTGCTTAAAAAGAACCCAACACCTTATTTAAGTATAATTTTTGAATTGTAAATATCCATTGTAAATGAAACAGCAAATCCAACCTAGAAAACATTCTAAAAGAAAGAGATAAATTATTTCCCTTACCTTAGACATCCTTATATCCCAAGCTTTAACTTCTGGGCTGAACCCTCCACAAATGAAAACATTTGACTCTGTAGGGTGGAACTTCAATGTGCTGATCCTAAATTCATTTTTGTAACTAAATACTTGCTTCCCTAAAATAAAGTGAGAACATGAGATTAAAATTTGAGCAGAAAATAATTATTATTTTCAACTTAATTTCAAAAATACCAAGATTACCAAAGGTATGTTTACATTAACACATTTCAAGTATCTAGGGTTGCTCTGATTTACTGAAAATACAAGACTGAATACAGCAGTTTCTATCTATGTGAAATTGTTCCTGCTCATATGTTTCTGCACCACAGACTACTTCCTACTGAAATGAGAGAACAACAGGTTTCCCACACTAAGGAGAGGAGCTCCACTGAGGTCCCAGTACAGCCAACCTGCAGGACTTCATCTAAAAATCTAATGGTTGAATGTTTCCCTTCTTTCAAAGGGATAAAAATAAAGAATAAGAATAAAGATAAGAATAAAATATTGTCTGTACAGAAATACCATCTCCCAACCTATACTACAACTCTTGAGTTGTTTACTTATCTTTCTGTGAAAGTAGGAGTGAAACTTCATCATGAAAGTAGGAAGTAATTTGCATACCATCAAATAGGCAATAGCTGTTCCCATAGATACAATATTCCCAACAGTTAATTGTGTACGCTCCACAGGATCCTGTGGTCAACCTCAATTGGATTGTCAACACTTTAAGGCAACAGGGCTCAGACAGGTTAATTTATAGGACTTTCCTACAGTCTGCTGCTTCCTTTCATCCTAACAAATTAATTATATTAACATACACTTGCCGAAATATTATTTTTGGAAGAGGAGAATGGACCAAGATAAACACATCTACTCAGTTTCACAACTTCAACTATTCTTTATATTCTAGGCATCACATAAAGAGGTACGTTAAATAAAGTTCCTGCTTCAAGACACAGTAAAGGTACTGTAGAAGTAAAAAAGGATCAGGGGAAATGGCAAAAAAAAACAAACAACAAACCAAAAAAGCCCCTTAAGACACTATGACAAAAGCTTCTTAAAATATTCATTAAACTACATTTTCAGCTAGAGTTGTCTTAAAAAGGCTTTCTTAAACAGTTGAAAATATTTTCAGCTAAAAAAACATTAGTGACATGTAAATGGTCTTAGGTGAACAATACTGAAAATCATTCACACAGAATTTTTTCATTATTTGGAGCCAATTTATTTGATTTCATTATCAGTTCCATTTTCTTCACATACTGAACTCAACCTACAGAGCAAATATGCTAAGACTTGTGAAATTACTTATTTATTCATTTTAAAGAATGGGAGATTTTACTTCATCATATGCTCTTAAAGCTAGCAGAGGAAGCAAAAGCAGACTGAAGTGAGGGTAAGGGAAGAATAAGCATAGCTCTATATGAACAACAGTGGATTTAGGAATTTCTTTTCTTTTTAATAATGTTCTTTACCATGCAAGACCTAAAGGGCCTCTCTGTCACTACTGAGTGAAAGACTTAATTTAGTCCATAGTTTGCTTCCCCTAAAAGAGAGGGGGAAAATAAAAATATAAGGGCAACAGAGGTTTTGCTCTACAAGTCATAATTAGCAGTGACCACCTCTCACCATGGGAGCTTTCATTATGTCAACAGCTATAGACAAAAAAAAAAAAAAAACCAAACCAAAAAACCCACAAACAAGAACAACTCCACAGGGAAGGAAGAAAGCATTAAAATCATCAGTTATAGAAGCAACAAGGTATTATTTTCATGTACACCACTACCAGGCATCATTTGCAGGCTTTAGAACAGCCACATACACATGCATCTAACTCTCCAAAGCACTTGAGAAAATAACTGAATTTGTCCACGGAAGCTCACCAGGCAGTTTAATCACACCTTGCCCCAGAAGAATTTGGTTATTACTAATAAACACTCTGGGTATAATCAACAATTTTTCAATGGTAATGCAGCCAGAAATGAGCAAAACTGCAGCCTACCCATAGTAATCCTCTTGAATATCTTTATAAAAGATGTTTCAAGCAGACAGTGGTCTCCATAAAATATGCTGCCCAAATAAATGTAGAGAAGTCATTCACTGAAATCATCATCTAACCTTTCAACAAACATTAACTGTTTAATTTGCTTTACTAAAATACATTTTTTTCCTTCACAAGACTTCTGAAAACTGATTTTTTTTTTGGGCCATTCTGCTCTCTGGCCTAAGACATAAGAAAGCCGTGTAAGGAACAACCAAATAAATTGTGCACTAAATTCCAGATTCATTTTATCTACTAACTACAAGATGTTATCTTTTCCTCAGACAAAAAACCCCAATTATTTAACATAATTTGTTATTAATTACTCTATCTTTCCATCTCATCCACAAACACTTCCAAGTAATTTAATCCTTTGCTCAATATTTTCTCGAGAAACTAGAATTCTTTCATTTCATATCCTATCTTTTCATTTTTTAATAAAGAGAAAGGGACATTGAGCTTGCCCTTTTCATGACTGCTAGAGGCTTTTATCTAAAACCTCTCAGTTACAGACACTAATAGAATCACACTGTAACAATCTCAGTACTATAAATTCTACGTTGCACTGTAATTATAAATAAGTCATGCAAACAATCTGAGCATCTTATTCACCTCTGTACTCTTTAACCTCCTTTTTCCCTGTTACCTTACTGTTTGATGCAGATATTTGCCATGCTAGCTTAATGCATTGTGATTTCTCCTCAGATAAGACA
Organism: Psilopogon haemacephalus; assembly: GCA_013396835.1. Classification (NCBI taxonomy): domain Eukaryota; kingdom Metazoa; phylum Chordata; class Aves; order Piciformes; family Megalaimidae; genus Psilopogon; species Psilopogon haemacephalus. Next base: position 82,728 of record VWZI01021256.1, on the reverse strand, counting down.
TAAACCTTAAAGGTTCATGCTCTCCAATTAATACTCTCTCTCTTGCAATCCCTCAGCCCAAAGTGAAATTCAATCAAACATTTCTTTTTGGAAACTCAACCATTTGGAAGAGGCTTTATTATATGTATACATTAATTCTATTCTACTGCCATGTCACAGAAAATGAGGAAAATATTAGAATACTAAAGAGCAAAGCAGCAGCAAGAGTGAACATCCTAAAAAGGGTAGGATCGCATTACAGAAAGGAAACTCTCTTATTGCTAGAAATTAAATTTATGCACAATACACATCATCTAAGTCATAGAAACATGCCTGAACTCAGCAAAGTGAACTCTCCTAAAATTCATATGAATACGTTTCTTCATCCTGTCTTTTTAGACAGGGCTGCAGGGCTGAAGCGCTGAGACACATTGTGTATGGTCATGAAAACTGTTGCTGTAAATCTTTCAGAACCTAAACAAAGTTGGGGAAGACATCCTTCTGAGCCATTAAACAGATCACTGGGGAAGACGATGTGAGGCAAAACAGCTTGTGCAATTTGGTATTTTAAAACAATGAACCTAACTCTTAGCCCTCTTCTGTACAAGTTTTATTTAGCGTGTTTTAATACTATAAGCAGAATTTGCTGATTTACAGGCTGTAAACATGCTCTGACAGAATGTAGACCCATGGCTTTGGAAATCTGAGTTCAGTGTTCGCTGCAGACCCTGCTCCACCTTTCTGGAAGCCAGTATTAACAGTTACGTATATTTTTTTTGTAACTATTCAGTTTATTAACATTAAACAATCAAATTCTTGGGGCCTTATTTGATATACTGCCAAAAATATCCTCTCAACAGAAGATTCCTCTCTTCATAAGAGAATATAGTAGGTGTAATTCAGCAAGATTACAACAGGTGTAATCCAGCAAGCTTGTATAAACCTTTATTACATATATATTTATTGCATTTTAGCTCCTAAAGGTAGCATAGCAAAGATTAAACCAACTCTTAAATTGTAGAAAATCACATATTCTGAAAATGTATAGAAGGAAAATCCATACCACAAATCATTTCTCCATATTACAGGTTTCTATTCCAAAGCAGGATTCTCAGTCCTTTACTTTTCAAAATTTCAGTAAGAATAGTACATCTTTGCAGTGTGTTCTATATTCTTAAAGTACTTTAATTCAATTCTTCACTCATTAAAGGCTCACCAGAAACATACACAGTATGGGGAAAAAAAAAAAAATCTTTAAAAAGACTTTAAATATATGTTCCTGCTCCTTTACGCTGCAGCCTACTGTGAAACTGCTCAACTATGAAATCAGATATTTTAAAGGCTATTTAACACTGAATTTTTCACAGAACATCAGCACAGATACAGAGCACAGGATGTTTCTGTAACTGTGTTTAGTGGTCCTCAGGTTAACACCCTTACCTGCATAATCCAAAACCATTCACTTCCTTATGCTAATCTGTAAAGAAAAGTGAAGCCTAAGACTTACAAGGACACGAGAATAATCTTGGTAAGCAGAATGGATTTCCCTACTGTGTTTACAAAGAGACACAAGACAATATATTAAAAAAAAAAAAAAAATCTCATTACAGTCACAATCTCTCTCATGCACAACAGTGAGAAGAACATTAGATTGATCAGGCGTAATTTGTTCTTACAAATCGATGTTGGCTGTTACTTATCCATTGTCTCTTGGCATGTTTACAAATTGCTTTATTACTTTTCCAAGAAGTAAATTTCTATTGACTATATGAGTTTACTAAGTTTTCCCTCTACAAAGTCACAAGTTTCTGACATGCAGAGGTACTTGAAATAGCAAATAATTTTATCTTTTAACCTTGAAAACGTCCCCAAAATGACATTCTTTGCTCTTCTTATTGCAAAAACTATACTAGTGAGTACAAAAAATGCTGCTCCCTCCTAACTGGAGAGTGACCACTGAATTACTTCCAACATATTACTTTAAACTGTTGAATTTTGGAAGGAACATCTTTCACCTTCCACCAAAGATGCCTATATGCACTGTGCTGGTTTGAACTAATTGGAGGATTTGAATGAGAAATCAGACTGTTGGCTGAGAAAGGAAAACAAAGTTTGATTCTACTTCACTCAGAGGTTACTGAAAAATTTATAAAAGTTAGAACCAAAACAAAGATAAAAAAGACTGCTTCACACTGCGGCTGCTGCTCCACCTTCCTCCCTGCCTTCTTAGCTGGATCTGAGTGACTTCTAACTACTTTCCTGCTGCTACTCCCTCTACCTTCACTTATCTGGCACATAAGCCAGATGGTGAGGTAAGACTGGGAAGTGGGGGAAGGTGGTAGGGTGGTCAGAAACCCCTCTTAGGGATTTCTGATCTCTGAGCTGTAAATATCTGTTATATATTGTAAATATCTGCTTGTATATTGTGCAAAGCTGTAAATATAAAGCTTCATTTCTTTAACTTCCTGCTGACTGAGTTCTAGCCTGGGTTATTTCAAAGTGTGGGGGGGTGGGGAACTGCTGAACCACCATATGCATTCAAAAGAAAAAAAAAATTAAAATTGAAAATTACACTTTTTTTTCTGAGATGTGACCTAAATCCTTCATGCATATTAAAATAGTACTACTAGGAGAGAAGGGAAGGAAGACCAGAAGAAAGTTACAGGTCTCCTGAGGCAATGTTTATGTATGAGCACTGAAAGTCCTATGTGAACAAATACAATTAAACAATAATAATGTCATATTTATAGGACTACCAAATTAGAATACCAAAGAAAATGTAGAAAAGCAAATTCAGACAATCCTCTTGGAGGTACAATATGGTCCATCAAGATACTCTCAAAATAACGTTAAAAAAAAAAAAAAGGGAAAAAAAAAAAGGCAACAGAGATATGTGACCACATTAAATAATCTGAACCTTCCTTCAAAACCAACAGTTTGACTTCAGTATTGTGGCCATGGTAACATGAAAAACTTTCAAAATAATGGGGAATTTTAATTCCCCATTAAAGCTCTGAAGAAGTTACATGTAAAATCAAGCTCAGTCATGAACTAAAATACAACTGCAGCTTTTGGCAGCATAGGAAACATCCCAACATTTCTTGGAACATTCCCTCTGTCATAATATTAAAGAAATTAAAAGTATCTACAATAGGCAAATTGTATCAACTCAGCCAATGTTCTGCCTATGCTATTGTACCAATTCATTTGTGACTAATGAAAAATCCACTGATGAATAAAGCATATTCCAGAAATAAAAGAGTTATAAATAATTTGTAAAACTACAATTGCCCTTCTAAAGTTGGTAGAGCATCTCCATTGCATCTGGACATAACAGAAGTTAAATGTCAAATGTACTTGACCTAGAATTGTTTTAAAAGCACATTTTTCCAATGGTCTCTAAATATAGCACTACTTGCTACTCTAAATAATAAAATATCTTAACTATCACTAGTAGAAAATGACTGTAAGTGTAGAGTTAGCAGAGATGGACAAAACCAGAGTCCCCCTGGTTCAAACTGCTGCATTACCATCACATTTGTGAAAGCTTTGAAAAAGCTTTATAAAAAAAAAATAAACAAGGTATGGAAAATAAGAGAATTCAAAAATATATATATAAACCAGAAGTCTTCACAGACAGCACAGCAGCAGTTCTTAGATATACAATTTATTTATGAAAGCACATAATACAGTACTGAACTTGCCTCATGGAAACTGTAGCCATAGAACCACTCATATGAATGATGCATGAATAAGCTTGAGTTCCTTAAACATTTGACGCATATTTTGAATCAGAACCATACTCTGGATACAGAAAACAGTTTTCAAGACAGCCATACTTGAGAAACATCTCACCTTTACATCTGGTGTTAGGACAATAGATGACTAGTTAATAAATTATGACCTATACTATTTGAGACAAAGAAGACTTGTACAACAGCATCTAGTTTCACCAAACCAGGAAAAGTTAACTCCTTGTACCTCAGTAACTTGATTTTTTCTCATTCTTCATCGTAACATCAACAAATAACATAGGTTGGACCTCCAGGGGTCATCTAGTTCAAACCCCTACTCCAACAAGATCCAGGTGCAGCAGGTTACTTAGAGGTCTGTACACTAAAGTTCTGAGTATCTCAAAGTGTAGAGATTCCACAGCCTCTCCTGAACAGCCTGTTTGAATGCATGATGAACCTCTGTTAAGCCCAAAACATTGTAGTATTCCTACATTCTTCCTTTACTTCTCATGCTTTCATTGCACATCACTGAGAAGAACCTGGCATCATCTTTGCTACTTACTAAGTAAACACTTGCTAATCTGGGCCAGGAGGAAACTGACCTTCTTTGTCAAATTACATTCACCACCAGGACCCCGAGGTATTTTTGTGCACCACAGAATTACTCCACTCCAGATTCAGGACTTTGCATTTGCCCTCACTGAGCTTCATGAGTCCATTTCTCCTACTTGCTGCATCTTAGATGTTCTTACATATAAGAACTTTCATTAAAGACACTTGCAAAAGGAAAGAAGTTTTACAGTGTAAGATTTCAGGGTGAGATATCATGAATGCATATTTCTATGCCAACAACATTAAAAAATTACTTTATGATTAATGAGATTTCAGTGTTTGCTTCTATTCTGATGTTATTCAGATGACAAAGATTTTTTAAAAAGAAAAAAAAAATAAATCACTCCAGAAAATGCTATATCCTAGGATATGGGATATCCAAACTTAGGTCCAAACTCAGAAATTAAATTTCCTGGAGAATTCATTCTAGCCCTGTGCTACAACAATGATGACTTATTTCTTTGAATAATGTCACAACTTGCTGTCATCAGAACCAGAACAAACAATTAATCAGGCTACAATTTTGATTTAATAGTGAAGAAACTATGTTTCTAACAGAAAAACAAAGCTGTACTAAGCTGTATTTACAACATTTCCTAAACTTTTAAAAGTAATTCTCTTCAGACTGCTGGGCTTCCTTGGGTGAAGGGCATGTAGCAATACTCATAACACAGATATAACATCTATACTGAAAATGAAGACAAAAGAAAAATTAGGCTTTAGCAAACATGACTATAAAAATGTTCAATCTGAACATACACAAGAAAAAAGAGCATAGAGCCTTAAAGAGCATTTTTACTTATAAATTCACATGGGCATGCATTTACTGCATTTAAACACACTGGTAGTTAGTTCAGCAATGGTAGACTGATAGTTAGTCTAGCAATGGAACATAATTAAGACTGAAGTCCAAAAAGTATCTAGAAGTCTTTTTTGAAGGAACAGTTCTAACATCTATCTGAAGTTAAACAAAAATTAAATCACTTCAATACTGATTAAGAGTGATTCAGTGAACCAATGTAAATCAAAAAATCTTATAGCTGCCTTTGTTTTTCAATGGAAATGAGGTTTTTATATCAAATTGATTTGGATTAATTGCCAGAGGTGAAACTGCATGTCTTGTTTCTCTGAAATTAGTGAAAAGTACAAAAAAGAAAGAAAAAAAAGTAGTTTTGTAACACAGAAGGAAATTAGAAACTGTCTTGCATATATAGGAAATCACAACAAAATTCCCATCACTCATATCTGACTTATCCAAATGAGGTGTGTATCATTAAAAGCCAGGTCCAAACATCAACATTGTAAAGGCAATTCACAGGAGCTACAAGGAATTCTGTGTTCTTGAAAAAAGACTAGTATTTTCAAGGATTATAAGCATTCATCTTGTCTTTACACATACAAGTTATCCATGGGACAGCAATGTGCACTTGTGGCCAAGAAGGCCAGTGGGATCCTGGGGTGTATTAGGAAGAGTGTGTCCAGCGGATCAAGGGAGGTTCTTCTCCCCCTCTACTCTGCCCTGGTGAGACCTCATCTTGAATACTGCATTCAGTTTTGGGCTCCCCAGTTTAAGAGGGACAGGGATCTGCTGGAGAGGGTCCAGCAGAGGGCTATGAGGATGATTAGGGGACTGGAGGGCATGCTTTGTGAGGAGAGGCTGAGGGACCTGGGTCTTTTTTAGTCTGCAAAAGAGAAGACTGAGAAGGGATTTAATAAATGTTTATAAACATCTAAGAGCTAGGTTTCAGGAGTGGGGGGACAGGCTCTTCTCACTTGCTCCCTATGAAAGGACAAAGAGCAATGGGTGTAAATTGCAGCACAAGATGTTCCACCTCAACACAAAGGGGAACTTCTTTACTGTAAGGCAACAAGTTTCCCAGAGAGGTTGTGGAGTCTTCTCTGGAGACTTTCAAGGCCTGTCTGGATGCATTCCTCTGATCTGTTCTAGATTGCATGGTCCTGCTCTGGCAGGGGGGTTGGGCCTGATGATCTCCTTGGGTCCCTTCCAACCCCTAAAATCCTGTGATCCTGTAATATACAAAGCAGTTAGAAATACGACATAATCCTCAAGTCAGTAAGGAAAGAATCATTTATTAGCTTATCTGTTTTGAAACTTGGTAAATATGATTTGTTGTTGTTGTCACTAACTACAACACTTAGAAATACCTTCCTTCAAATGGACCACTACAATTAACTTCATCCAGATCACTACTATCCTGTTACTGAGTAATTAAGTCAAAGAGACATTAGAAATTAAAGCATATGACTAATACTACGTATCTTTGGAAATTGTTCCAGGATTTCACAGTGGTCCTTTCAAATGACTCAGGCACATAAAATGTATTTTATTGCTATTGATCCCATTAAGAAGGCAGACATTCTGTTTAGACTTTAAAAGCACTACAGGCAAAATTAAATCCACTCAGATTAGTCAGATTTACTTACATGAGACTAAAAATGGGAAAGTTGCTGCAATGAGAACATTAGTTTAAAAAAGAAAAAAAGGTCTGACAAATTAATGACTAGGTATATGAACCTCACATACTACTTCTACATCAGATATGTGAAGCTCCTTTCTCTACTACAACATGTAAATATTCTTGAAACATCAATATTTCATAACTGTGTCACATTTTACATTCCTAAACTATGACAACTCCCTTCCAGTCATCACTGAATTGAAATACTTTTGGTACAAATGTTGAGAAAAATAAATTGCTAGGTCATGGAAATTAAAAAAGTAAAAATCTTCTTTTCATGTGAGTAACATTCACAAATGTCCTTGGCCATTTTCAGTTCATCAGAATAGGACTTTGGCTCTCCAAACATTCACATACTATGTACTTCCTACTTTTATGTGAGACAAGAACTAGACAAGTACTGCTTGTAATTTTTATTAATATTTATTTTTCTGTCTTTCAAAAAAATTGAAAAGAGGACCTTTGCAGGAGTTAAACATTTTAAAATAAATTAAGGGGAAAAAAGAAAATTACATCTCTTCGGTAGACAAAGTACTATTTTTAGGCCTAATCCTTCATTTACACACACAGAGGGGTTTCCTATTAGATACAGCCCCAAAGAACGTGGATGTATGAATGGTGGTAACATACATATATAGGCAAAAAAAATATAGCCCATAAAAGCACTTCAGTTTGTGAAGGAGACATGAGGAAAGCGAGCATCCGGTAAATTAGTTAATGCCTCAAAATCAAATCAAAGTCACAACTGTATCAAAGCAACACAGGTTCAGTCTCAATGTTTCATACCACAATTTATGTCTCAATAAAGTCTTGTTGAGAATTAAATTTAAAAATCACCTTATTAAGCATAAATTTAAAACCAACCCAACTGACTGTGAGGGACAAACCTAAGTTTAAATTACTCATGCATAAATGTTACTGAAATCAACCTTAAGGGGATCTTCAAATGCCTTAAGGAGTGGATCATGACAGAGCATTAAAAAAAACACCACAAAAAAAACCCCGCATATTTCATTCTATTCATCCACACAATACCTGATAACAGAAATTACATCTGATCAAGAAGTCAAAGGTATTTCATTATTTAAACTGATGAGATTTTCATTTGATTGTTTTTCAGGCTTTACCTATTTGTTTATTTATTTATTTTTGCAGTAAGGACAAGTTTCATAAACTTGCCCTACAGATTTTTATCTACATTTTTAGAAGAATAAGGCTAATGAAATCCAAAGTTATCTGTATTCAAACATAGGGCTATAAGGCACTCTTACATGGCCTTTACCTGTTTCAACATCTGTTAAATGCAGCATGGAATCAAAGCCCCCACTGAGGATCCTTCTTCCACAAGATGACCACTGGGCAGCTCGAACAGCACAGGAGTGACAGGAGTATGTTTTTAAACAGCAGCCTGTATCTACAGCATCCCATATCTTGAAAAAAAGAAAGGGATAAGGACAACTTTATAAAGAATCACAATATTTTTATCAATGCACTGATAAGTAGCTGCAGCAAATCATCACGGTTAAGAAAGATTTGCATTCCAAAGTCATATCTGCCAAGCTGCAAAAGTCTGTTTGAAATAATTGCATGGTTGATTAGAATTAGGGCAATTTATTAACAGGGCACAAATTAGCAATACATTTTTATGACTTGTATTATTTCTTGAAATGTCTAAATTACTCTCAACGGCAATTTATGCTATACTCTGCCATTCATAATACTGCCCTACCTGTGTTCAGAGATGTATCCAAATATATTCTCACTTTAAATCACTTTTCTTCCAATTTTTTCTCTCTAGCAGATCTTCTTCAGTAAGAGGAATTCTACCACATCACGAGTTTCCCATCTATCTATAAACTATTACCATATTTCTTACTCAGTTCATAATTTTGAGTAGAATTTTATCTTAACTTAACTGAAGGAGGCAGAAAAGAATATTACCATGCATGGAGACTTGTCTAAATCCTCTTGTTTTTCAATTTCTTCAGGACAGAATTAGGTTGATGAAGACCATTACTGTTATCCAATTTTAAGAATGTAACAATTCATATTTTTCATAACATAAGTAGTCCTGCTCATATTCTAACAGTCATTTTTAAAGACAAAGGCAATTCTTTCCAAAGGCTACACTTTAGGAAACAGAATAGTATGAATTACAGTTTCAGTTACCAAATATAGTTCACAATAATCAAAAGCACATCCTGTTAATGGTGCTCTTTTTGGCACAGTCTTAGGGTAAAATTAAAATTTTAGCAACAAATGACCCATATAAAGATATGTTCACTTGTGTGAGCATTGCTAAAGCTAGATTACAAACTTTTATGATCACATGATACAATATAATATCTGTTGAGCTGGGTAACAAATTCTGTAGCCATATTATTACTTCTAATACTAGTGCTACAAATAAATCAACACTTTGACAGTGTTTCGTGATAGTTTTATTGCAGTTTCAGTAAACTTAAGGCAGCTTATTGCTTTAAAGTCACCATTTTACTTCATGGTACTTCTCTTTGTGATTAGATATTTTCATCTCTCAAAAACTTGCAGGATGAAAATTACACTGCCTATGAGCTTGAAAAGATATTCTGAATTTTGTCTATTCTAGTCAATTTATTAGTTTCAACAGACTAGGCAGTTAACAAAATACATTAAAAATTACTTTAAAGTGAGACCAAATTCAGTCTCCATGTATCTGACATAACAGCACTGAAATTAGTACCAAGATGAAATTGACTATATGTTTGTGTATTTTAAAGGATATTAAAAACAACTGGATAAAGCAGAAAACATAAGTAAACATTTGCTTTCTTGTTGCAACAGCACAATTTCCAATACAGAAGAATGTAAAGGCAGAGGAAAAAAAAGCAAGTCTTCTCTTCATGTATTTTTATCTTCAATTACATTCTATTCTTACTGGACAAAAAGGACTTGCTGACAATACCACTATTACATAGTCTATGCTTAGAAGATAACATTCTGTTATGGAAAAAATATTTCAAAGTGGTTTTTACCAAGAGTGCATTTCTGCAATGCAAAGAAACCAATTAGCATTAATTACTGGATTAGTCAGTTAAGACCGAAATCGTGATGGCCATACCCTAAGTATTCTACCCTCTGCACAACAAAAATCAGGAAAAATTTTATATTGAACTGCTTTGAAAGTAAGTTTCTCTGCCTTAATAAGTTTTAATGATCATTTCAAGCTTCACAGTTTTTAAAAAGCGTGGTTTATGTCTTGGAGGGCTTTTAATACAAGGAAGCTAATGAATGAATCAAGATGAAAGGAAAAACAGGTGGTACATGCTTCAGATATTTTTTGGTCATGTTTTAGTGATTAAGTATGAAAACTCAATTTTCACAATGATGAAGTAATGCAAGTTCAACTGCACTTCTAAGGTAACCTTGGGTTTTGGGGTTTTTTTTAATGTATAAATGGAAAAAGCACACTCCTAAAGGAGCACATTTCTCACCATTATGTGAAATGGAATAAATGATTGACATTTGTGGCTGAGACCACTGACCATGCACAAAGGACCAAATACTACATTTTTCTCCATTGTTGGGTTTTCCAGAATCTCTTTCAGCTCAGGTAATGGCAGTGTTGCAACATCTTCTAGAACATGGGCAAGGCAGTCTTGACTGAATAAATTCTTTTAGTTTATTTCCAATTGACATAAATTTTTAATTGCAGAAAATTAAGTACTGAGGGAAAAAAGACCAAGAGTTAAATGAGCAATTAGCAGAGCACCTTCCATCCCCAGGCCCCCCTTCAGTCCTACACTTCACCTCCCCTGCACCTAGCCCATCTGCAACTGTTTCCTCCAGTTTTCAGGCTTGGTGCCTTCCACATCTCTTCAGTGAGATAATGGCCATCAAAGGAGGATTGGTTCAGGGCAAAAGGTTTCTCGTTGCCTCCCCCTGCAACTTATGTATTTCATGCCCTGTGCTTTGCTTCTTACTGATCCTCTGCTCTCTTGCTCCAAATGTACATCTCTTCCCCTATCTCCTACCATTGCTTATGTGTGTCCTTCCTTATATTTGTCCTTGTGGCTGCCTCCTTTCTTCAATGTATGAAGAGAGGCACCATTAAAGTTTTGGCCCACAGTCATTCATTTCAGGGCATGCTGGAATCAGCAGCAACAACGCAGGACAACTCACATAGGCCACACCTGCAGTCACTGCTACCCAACTCCACAGTTAATGCTCAGTACAAGCCATAAATTGAAACAGAAGAGTTAGGATAGTCTTCCATCAAGGTACAGTCCAAAACATTTTACTGGAGCCCACAGATGTGCTTTTAAATAATTCTGAAAGGTGCAACTTCTATGGCATTTGATAGAAAAGTCAAAACAAGAAGAAAATAGCAGACCTGTCCTGCTGTGCAACAGCAATACTCTGCAAGCTTCATCTAGACACCTTCATTTCTAGATATGGTTCTATGTGATCTACCAAGGGTTTCTCTTTAAGTCTCACGTCTGGTGAATTTAGCTCAGTGTAACTTTGACATGTTAACTGTCTGCTCTGTAGCAATGAGGATACAGTGCTGTACTTACAGTGTAGCAATTCCAGAGTCTTAAGTTTCAATATTCATTTTCCAGAGAAAAGGTGAAGCTCTACTTGCCTCACAAGAAATTTTTTTCAGAGCCTGGTACAAAAGAGAGTCCCCTAGGAATTAGGGCCTATTTCCTGTTACCAAGTGAGTGAAGTTGATTGTGCCTCATCTGCCAAAAAGGAATGTGAATTAGACTCTTCACCAGAAGATACCAAACTCAATCGTCTGAGTGGTATCTACATACGAGCTCAGGAAAAGGACTTATATCCAAAAACAGTCTATGCAGAAAGGAAAGGCTGCAACACTATGATTGAAAAAGTCATGGTTGCAACAACTTTAGCTTTAACTTCAACATAAGTTTTTTAAGAAATCGTCTTAGAACTACTTAGAAAGTTGTATTTTAAATATCAAAGGCTGCTGAACTTCAAATTTATCTTGTAATAAATAAAGATTTATATTACAAACTCATATATTTATGTGGAATAAAGCCTTGAGTAATCTATTATGGATTTATTACATAATAGATTACTCAAGTAGAGGAAATAGCTCATCTAAAACACTAAAGAAGCTAATATATATATATCTCCTGTCACAGATAACTGAACATCAAGTATAGAACTATACAGTATCATGCATCTGTCAGACAGAATTTTTTACCAAAAGATCAGCTGTTTAAAGAGCTGTTGCTTGACTTGATAATACAGCACTTATAGAATCTCAATGTTATTTCTAGAGGAAATTCTCATCACACTTGAGGTTGGTCTTTTATCTTGTGATATCCAATGTGATTTTTTAATTGCTGAGATGAGAAATTAAAAACACATATTTCAGCCTGCTACTCTGAAAATACTGCTTATTGCCACACATTCAAACAATGTTTGACATTATAAGCAGAAACCAGTCCATCCTTTCCACCTATAAAGAAACCTAAAAACAATGACTGTTGTTCGCAAAAGGTCACATATTACTGTATTATTTCCTCTGAATCTACAAGTATAAACAAATTGATTCTCCAATATTTTAAAGAAATAAACAGCCAAGACTAAAAGCTTTGTGATTGGCTATTTATTTTCAAAGACCTTCGTCAGTACCTTCATAGCATAAAGGTATTATGAATACTGCTAACCATATTTTTTTCCAATTTCATTAAAATTTGCTTTAATGTGTTGAGCTAACTCATATTTCAGTAGTAGTTCTTACTCTTCTGTACTTCACTATAATGCCGCCTTTCCATTTCTTTTCCATCAACTGCTTTCATTTAATTTCCTCTCACATTATACAAAGTATGGTAATTACATAGTTATCAGCTAGGATTAATATATGAGACCAAAATGGCAGGTACAAACAGCCAAGTGACAAAATTATACTAGAGATTTTTTTTATATATAAAAACAATTTTCTTTTTACTTTATCTGAAGTATATTGTAATTCAATTGCTCTTTCACATTCTTCACAATATTTGAGAAGAAAGGCTTTAGAAGTTGCTTGCTTTCCCATATAGCTTAGGAATGTGAAAACATTGTAATCAGCGTTTAGGTAGCACAACCAGACCTCCTCACCCTCAAGACCAAATGTTTTCTAAGCAGTATAACAGATGAGATTTAATATATGTTTCATCTATCTATCTATTTTCTGACTGAAAACTTTCAGGAAAACAGTCGGAAAAACTAAGTACATTTGAGTTGAAGATAATAAAAACTCCCCTGGTAAAGTCACAGAAATAGGAGAGATAAGCACTTGAAACTCAAGTAAATCACAGAAGAATGTTCAGGTTGTAGGATGCAAAATAAAGGCTTTTACCTTACTGATCATTGAAACTAGGCATTTATTGCTAGACAAAGTCACAGCAACATAAGCAGAGTAACCAAAGTAATGCGAGAACTCATCAAGCATATGAAGATAGACAAATTAGGAACTCTTCATTGTCATTCTATGATTATCTATAACATGCTACCTCCAAGTCGATTACATTGCTGTAAAGAAAATACAGCAGCCTTAGTTTTAGAAAGGTGCATCTATTCAGTTACTAAGTGCACAGTGAAACCAAGAACAATGATTCAATTGTGAAAAATTACAAGTTTGAAGCAAGTACCAGGAATTAAGTTGTACACATTTTGAATTTGCATGCATGAAGGAACCACATTAGAGTCAATAAAGAATATTAAACAAGAAATTAATTTCTGGGGTATGCATAACAAAATTATTTCCATTTCAATGTAACAACCATACTAAAATAACAGAACTCATCCACTTCAGTTTAATCAAGTTGTGCCAAGTTATTTGCTACTTTCTCTGTCAATGACTCCTACTGCATGAATGACAGCAAGAACTCTTCATTAATTTAAATACAAAGATGGCATTTAAGAAACAGTCCTGGTCAAGTACGACTTGGGATAGCATAAAAAATTACTATGCTTTGCCTAAAACTTGATTCTCCTTTCCTGTGGTGGTTCAGCAGTTACCCACCTCCCCTCCCCCTAACCCCCCACTTTGAAATAACCCAAGCTAGAACTCAGTCAGCTGGAAGTTAATAAATGAAGCTTTACATTTACAGCTTCGCACAATATACAAGTAGGTATTTGCAGTATATTACAGATATTTACAGATATATACAGTAAAAAGGTAATGCAGAAACACCACACCCCTTCAGAGATCAGAGTCCCTAAGAGGGGTTTCCAATCACCCTACCACCCCACTTCCCAATCTTATACCACATTTGTCTTATGTGCCAGGTAAGCAAGGTAGATCGGCCAGGAGGGTTAGCAGCAGGAAACTGGTTAGTGAAGTTACACGGATCCAGCTAAGAAAGGCAGGGAACGAGAGGTACAGGAGCGAGGGTTGCTCGAACAGCTCTGTCTTATCGTTGTTTGGATTCTAACATTTATATCATTTCAGCAAAAAACTGAGTGAAGGAGACAATAGAATGTTTTCCTTTCTCAGCCTATAGTCTAACTTCTTATTAAAATGATCCAATTAGTCCAAACCAGCATACTTCCAATGCATATTCGGGTTGTTCCACAAACTTGTGAAACTGAAGAAACACAAACTTCTTTTATTTCTCTTGGAATTACATTGCTCCCTGGTGTGTCTCAAGAAGAAAACAAAACTGTTTAGCTTTGGTTTAATTGCAGAAATTAATCTATTTCTGAAATTTGAGCATGTCATAACTGCTAATGTGCATACATTCAAGAACATTATACCCCCTGAACCATACTGCTTTCTGATCAGTATATAAATACTGTAATTTTTTTTAAATACAGTAAAGATCCATGCTGTCTACAGTGTCTTCTAGTTTCAAAAACAGACCCAAAATTGTAGTTTAAGAGGAGTCTTCAAAAAAATCAATGGGCCAGAGGGCAGAAGTAGTCCTACGGAAAAATTACAAAAAAGATTTGCAGCTGCTCCTGGAGATTCCTTGCTTGGATGAAGTGCAGCTTTGGCCAGGACTTCCAAGAGTTAGAAGTGCCCCTGGGGTAGCTCTACTCAACAGCAGTAAAGATAAGCCACTCATGAAAACAGGAACATTCTTTTGTTGGTGGAATTGAGTAAAGAAAGCCAAGAAAATAAGCAGTATATAGCTGAAAAGCATTAAACAGCAAGTATAAGAATTGGTAGGTGTGCCTAAGCCTCTCCAGCCACTGGGCAACTGAAAATAATTTGATCTTGAAGGGGCACGTAATGTAATATGTATAAATTCTTAGAGTAACTACAGGAAGAGTCAGAAAGATTCATTGTTGTTTCAGTTTGTGTCTTCTTAAAATAACAAGGTGAATATTACAGCTTTAGTAGAAGGTGAAATATGTGGAAAGAAGAATTACAAAATGGATCTCTGTCTTTGCACTCTGTCTAAACATGCAGTTAAACTGTGTAGAAACTCAGAGCTATTATCCAGGAAAACCTACTAGCTAAGGTCTATCTTAGGATATAAGCTAGAAGAGTTAATAAACTTATTTTCATACAGCCAGGAAGGACATAAATGGATGTTTGGATTGTTACATAGACTATGACTGATGACATTCTGGGCATATCAGCTTCATTCTGTCTGCAACTACCTGAAGAGACATTGTGGAGAGGCTGGTGCTGGTCTCTTCTCACAGGTAATTGGAGACAGAACAAGGGCGAATAGCCTCAAGCTGAGGCTAGGTAGGTTTAGATTGGATATTAGGAAAAAGTTTTTCATGGAGAGAGTGGCCAGGCACTGGAATGAGCTGCCCAGGGAGGTGGTTAAGTCACCAACCCTGGATGTATTTATTAAGGGTTGTTTGGATGTGGCGCTTAGGGATATGGTTTAAGGTCAATCTTGTAGAATAGTACAATAGGTTGGACCTGGTGATCCTGAGGGTCTTTTCCAACCTGGATGCTTCTGTGATTCTTAAACCAAGAGTCCACAAAAATCCCAACCAACCAAAAAAAAAAAACAAACAAACAAACAAACAAAAAAACAACCACACCATTTTTCATCAGGATCCTTCAAAGCTAGATAAAGTTAACACATTTTCAGATGTGTTGAATGCTTCCTCCAGGAATGTTTAAAAGTGTGCAAGGGAACATATTCTAAATGACATCCATCTTCCTAATCTAGGCACAGTGTAAGAAGCAGATATCAATGCTGTCATTTGAGCAAGCACTTAGAGATTTCCACAAGCCTTCTTCCTGTAGCTGACATTAACTCAAGTAACAATCATTTTACTAATCCAAAGCATAGGACTAGTGGTTGATGGGAAAGAATGACACAATCACAGAATGTTAGGGATTGGATGGGGCCTCTAGAGATTGAATCAACCCTCCTGCCAAAGCAGGATCATCTAGGGCAGGCTGCACAGGAATGCATTCAGGTGAGTTCTGAAAGTCTTCCAAGAAGACGATTTCACAACCTGTCTGAGCAGCTTGTTCCAATGCTCTATCACCCTCACTGTAAAGAAGTGGCTGCTCATGTTGTGGTGGAACCTCCTGCCTTCCAGCTTGTTCCTTCTCATGTCACTAGGCACCACCAAAAACAGACTGGCACCTTAGTCTTGACACCTACCCCTCAGATATTTATAGATGTTAATAAGATTCCCTCTCTACCTACTCTTCTCAAGACTAAACAGCCCCAGTTCTCTTTGTTATTGCTTTAGTATCTGAACAAGAGTTTGTATTTGGATAGCTTGTTACTAGACTACCTACACTACTGTAGAAACCAGTAGAACGGAAAGTAACAAAACATAATAAATTGGATAAGCTAAGACAGCACAGTCTCACTTCATTTTATTTTCACCCAACATTTTAATGTGCTTCAAATATATTTATCAAACTAATGAAATGGAAAATCTCTTTTCTGTTTTACCAAAAGCCAAGAATACAGCAGCACATTAGATCTTAAGACAGATCTTATTTTGTAGGGGGATTTACCCAGGCAGGAGTACAAGAAAGATATTGAAGTCCTGGAGCAGGTCTGGAGGACTGCAAAGATGATCAAAGGGCTGGAGCATCTCCCCTGTTGGGACAGGCTGTGAGAGTTGGGGCTGCTCAGTCTGGAGAAAAAGAAGGCTCCAGGGAGACCTTATAGCAGCCTTCCATTACCTGAAGAAGGCTTACAAGAAAGATAGGAAAGGACTTTTTACAAAGGCTTGTAGCAATAGGATGAGAGTGAATGGACTGAAGCTCAAAGAGGGTGATATTAGGATGAGATTCTTCACAGAGAGGGTGGTGAGACATTAGAACAGGTTGCCCAGGGAGGTCATGGATGCTTCCTCCCTGGAGGTGTTCAAGGCCAGATTGGATGAGGCCTTGCACAACTTGGTCTAGTGGCAGGTGTCCCTGCCAATACCAGGGTGACTGGAAGCAGATGATCTTCAAGGTCACTTCCAACCCAAACCACTCTGTGAATCCATGAACACCAAGCCAAGTCAGCAGTACTACTAGAAGAGGTGGGTGGTATGAAAACTGATTTACAAATGCCAACTGTTGTGGTGGGCCTGACGGATCAAAAATAGGCCTACACATGTACTCGCTTGCCCAGACATGTTTTTCTGCTCTCTCCTTCCGTCTTGGGGAGAGTCAACCGTGGGAACAGAGATAAAAGAATGCGAAGGCACTGAGTCTGAGAGACCCAGGCTTGCCCAAACTTTGTTTACCACAGGATGCAAGCAGGAGCAAAACAAGTACCTGAGCCTGGCCTGTGCCAACATTGTGCAAGGCCTGCGATTTTCCCAAATTTGGGTAATGCAAGCCTGTGGCTTCACTTAGCGTGGTCAGACTTGGCAGTCTGACATTCTGATTGGCTACTCTGTGCCCATTAGTCTCAGGCATTGATATAAAGAGAAGGGCAGGTAACACAACCTGCTCTGCCATTGTACCTGTGCTCTGCTGCTGCCTGCTGTTACTCTCTGCCATCGGCAGTGATACTGCCTTACTGTTTATAGCATTAAGATATAACTCAGCTCTGCTGAACAGCCTGGAAACTGCCCGCTTCGAGTTTACCAGGAACAACCTTAAATGCCTTCGTGCAGCAGTGCTACATAGCCAGATGACACCATGCTGAGATTGTACATTGCAAGAGATACTGCCAAGATGAGCAGCCCTGGATGGGACACGTAGATCATCCACAGAAATCAGGGCCAGGTCAGAGATCATCTACCCTTTTCCCCAGCATCCTGCAGAGCCTGGGAGGAATCAGAAGTCTCAGCAGCCAACAAGGCAATCAACAGAATACCCTGCAAGTGTTTGGGTATGGTCTTAAACTGTTGCTAGCCCCACAAATTGGGAGAGAAATAATATTTGTGAGTAAATAACTAAAGCCTTTTGTAATCCACATAGCCTTCTGCCATAAGCAGAAAAGGAGCCCTGAGTCCATGTAGTGGGCAAGTGATATAATTAACTGCAAGCAGTATATCGACCATAGCAACTTTCTCTTCCAGTCCAATTAATGCTTATACGTAATTGCTAGTTATTACTAGATCTAGTTATCCTTTATGTAATGCATTCCACAACCATTGCAAATGAACCAGTTACTATTAAAATTAGTGGTCAAGGGTGGTAAGAGTTTTGAACATGAAAACTAATAAACAACACTGATTTTGAAAAATATAATCTCACATCATTACACCAAAAATCTTTAATTATGGCGAACCCAACAAAAGCTGAGTTAATTACAAGCATTACATTTAGCTTCAGGAGGCAGCACAAACATACTAAGTGTATCTGTGAAATACATTTGCAGTTATTGGGTGTGTTTTACTTTAATCTTCTCTCCCACAAAAACTCAGCAGCCCTTTTCCAAAGAAGGCTCCATCCTTCTTAATTGTGAGGCTTCATTTGAGTGGTTTTGCCATTAACAGGAAAATAAAAATCTAATCAAAAGTGCACTCTGAGCTACCAGCACGCTATAAAATGATTTTAAGAAAACACCAACAGAATAATATAAAACATTGATATTTTCAGATGGCAAAGGGAGAGACAAAAGACGACAGTAAAAATAAAATAAAAGCCCCACATCATTATGGCAAAAGCCGTGACCATCTGGTTATGTACAAAAAAGGACGACCCTGGGAACTACAGACCAGTCAGCCTCACTTCTGTACCTGGCAAGATCATGGAGCAGATCACCCTCAAGGCTCTGCTAAGGCAGATGGAGAACAAAGCAGAGGTGCCTGATGATAACCAGCATGGCTTCACCACGGGTAAATCATGCCTAACAAATTTGGTCGCTTTCTATGATAAAGTCACAGTAGCAGTGGACAAGGGAAGGGCAACTGATGTCATCTACCTAGACCTGAGCAAGGCCTTTGACTCTGTCCCACATGACACCCTGGTCACCAAGCTGGAAAAAACACAGACTTGATGGGTGGACAACTCACTGGAAATGGAATTGACTGGATGATCAAGGGCACAATGTCCACCTGGAGACCAGTGACAAGTGGCATCCCTCAGGGGTCAGTGCTGTTTAACATCTTTGTCAGTGACATGGACAGAGGAATGGAGTGCACCCTCAGCAAGTTTGCAGATGACACCAAGCTGTGTGTCACAGTTGGTTTGCTAGAGGACAGGGACCCATCCAGAGGGACCTGGACAGGCTGGAGAGGTGGGCCCAGGCCAACCTCATGAAATTCAACAAGGCCAAGTGGAAGGTCCTGCACCTGGGTCGCTGCAATCCCAAGCACAAATCCAGGCTGGATGGTGAGTGGCTGGAGAGCAGCTCTGAGGAAANCTTTTCAGCCTGGAGAAGAGAAGGCTTTGAGGAGACCTTATAGTAACTTTCCAGTATCTGAAGGGGGCCTACAGGAAGGCTGGGGAGGGACTGTTCACAAGGTCTTATAATGACAGGACGAGGGGGAATGGGTTCAAACTGGCAGAAGGGAGATTTGAACAGGATGTTAGGAGCAAGATCTTCACAGCAAGGGTGGCGAGGCACTGGAACAGGTTGCACAGGGAGGTTGTGTCTGCTCCCTCCCTGGATGTTTTCAAGGCCAGGCTGGATGAGGTCTTGAGTGTCCTGATCTAGTGGAAGGTGTCCCTGCCTGTGGCGGGGGGTTGGAACTGGATGATCTTTAAGGTCTCTTCCATCCTAAACCATTCTATGATTCTATAAAAAAAAAAAATTGAATGTTCCTGGTAAAGTTACTAGACCTAACATAAAGGTGTTTGTCGGCCATCTATTCTTGGAAATACAGCTAATGTTTTTATACTTCAAAAGCTAACTTGTGGCAGAGGGAAAATCTAATCATCCAATCAAAACTGAAAATATAAATAATTTTGAAGGATACAAATTGGCTGGGGTTTAGCCAATATAAATAATGTAGCCTCCATGGGAAACTTTCAAGTAAAAACTGGTGAACAGAATTTTTAAGAAAAATGTAAATTCTTTTTCAAAAGCATAATGGTAAGAGACTGAACAAGACTGAAATAAACATTTTATAGACATCTCTGCCAAGAGAATTTGTAAATATCAAAAGCTAAAATTTTACCTCACATGCTGCATTTTTATCAGGTCATGCTAATCGCATCTGCAAATTATATTTTTCCCCATCACCTTGATTCAGAAATTGGAAAACTAAAGAAAACATGGGCACTAGTGAATTGCTGTTTCTTGGATGTCATCCATATCCGGAATTAGAGAGAGATAGACAAGATAAGCAGCTGGGACAAGATATTATTTCCATTGGATGGCTTTCAATATTCTTCCACAGTTACCTTTATGCAGTTTCTGGCCAAGCAAGCTCAATCCACCAAGTGTTTCACAACCCTCTCAGAGGAAGGCATTTGCTCTGGGATTTTTGCAGAGTACATACACACACACATTTCCTTTCCAGGTGAAACATTGCTAAATGTTGACAAGTAACACTTGCATGTATGTTGTGACATGAAATAGTAGCATACCAATAAAATATTTAAATGCTTGATTGAAGTGAATAAATGCTACAATATTATATAATCACTCAGAAATTGTACCTACTCCCTTGTAAAGGCTTAAACCCTCCTGGGGAGGCATACCTGAACTGGATCCTGACTCCTCCCTGGGGGTGGTCTCACCTGCCCCCAGATGTCATGTTTAGCCCCCTCCCATTTCCTGCTGAGACGCCCTGTAAAGAGGGGATGAACTTCACATATCTTCCTCTTGGTCACTGCTTCCTCATCAACTCAGCATTTTGCTTCCCTGCTGCTGCTACTTTACCATGCGCTCTCCAACAAACACGTGGGGAGAGCAGCCATATTTGTAACTCTAACTTGCTGCACCTCACAATCATCTTGCATCCATCTGCATCTAACACCAATTTCCAACTTTACCACTTGGATTCAGCTTTCACCCACTCCCATCTACAGGTTGTACATTTTTTTCTTGTACTTCGTTTTCCCTTCCTCCTATCATCTGTAATTACCCTTACTTTATGCCTGTATCTTGTATTTTGTTTCCTTTCCCCCCATCCTCTGTAATTCCCCTTACCTAAAATACCTTCTATTTATTGTTAAAGTTTATTTTTTACTTCCAAAATCAAATTAAGTATTTATCAAGCTTTTGAGCTCAAGGAGGCTAGCTTAAATTAATACATCCCTTTACAAACTGAAGCCACAATTGAGAAATAGTTTATTTAATAAGTGATGTTTACCTAAAATTAACCCCTCTGTGATGAGAACTGAACTTAAACTGTCAAAGTGTGAACAACAGCAGGGTGGAATCTTGGCCTGCCAGGTCATTTACATCAAAACACAATTAAAAGTTTCAAAGTTATTCAACACCAGTTATATCTGAGTCCTTTCACAATATGGCAACTTACTGTAAATATTTTTTTCATTAAAACATATCTTAACTGTGCCTCTTGAGCTGCAGCAGTGTCACATTTATAGTCAACTATTCTCATTCAACACTTATGTCCCACAAAAATAAAAGCTAAGCATTCACATTTTTCAGTCAACTTGCACAGAACAATATCAGCACTGGATATGTAATAATCTACTTCTTCATGACACAGCTGCTGAGTTACACACACATTAAATAACCTGTATCATGAGAAATTCTCCTCTTGGATGGCAAAACAATTCAATATATACATCACTTTTATTATTCAATGCAAATCAAATGTTATGCAAATTACTCACTTCCTTATTATTGCTGAGATATACAAAGCACATAAGTGTGCAAGGTATACCTAATAACAAAAACCTAATGCTTCCTTTATCTGACAGAATAGTAACTTAGAGGGTTTGCTATACTTAACAAACCAATGAAAAAACAAGGAGACCTTAAATTGTGCTGCTACAGTCCATTATGAAGTGCAGTCATGAGAAGGCAAAAATCACATCACTGGAAGTCCTCCAAGAAGCCATTAAGGTGCCATTAAAAGACCATTATAATGTTTAGCTTCAAGGGTAAAACTAATTCTTACACGGCATCCCAAAATTTTAAAGCAAGGAACAATTCTCACTAAAAAGGTATTCTAATCCACAGTAACTATACTATCTTCATTGTGACTCTCGTTTACAGTTTTGAAGTTTGTTAACCATTTGCTTGTTTATATAACTGGTCCAGTTTTCAGATGTATTAGCACTTACAAGAGTCATTAATGCCAATGGAAGCTGGGAAGACAATGGAGTACCAAGCTTTAAGAATTAGATTGAGTTTGAAAACTTGGATTTTAGTCTCCTAATGTTATAGCACCTACTATAACTTACCCTCCTATTAAGACCACTATTAATTTCTGATTAAGCAGCTGGGGGTTTCATATATACACTCTATAAGTATGCAGTTAAGAACTATTGGACAATGCTTAGTCGATAAGCATGTGGCTTTGGTAAAATATGGTAAACTTATTTTTACATTCACTGAATACATTGTGATTCTTCACTTTTAGGCACAGAAGACAGCTCCTCTTTTCAGCAGATTCTCTAATCTCTGCTTCACTTTCTACCAGAAGATCATTTCCCTCAAAATCGGAATAAGTCAACCCTGGAAAATGTTTGGGTTATTTCAAACACACTCAATGAGGCAAGCTCAGCTGTTACTCTCATGTGGCACTGACACAGTGAAGTGACTGATTAACAGTTTCAAAGACAGAATACATGTCAGAAAGTGTTGTCTGGGCCTCAGCACATTGTGACACTACAGCACATGCAGCGCTTACAGAGCAGCATGCTCTCTCCACACACAAGCACAGCCACATCAAAGTCTCACTTGCTGCTGAACAAACACCAAACATCTTCCTAAAGATAATCTCACAAAGGCACTGCTCAGGATAATCGTTCACAGGAATAATAACCAGACATTTTATTCCTAAACACATTTTTAGTAAGGTATTGCTAGAGGTCATGCTATTAAGTGGTGATAATCAGTAGTATCTCTTTTAAAAAGCAATAACCAAGTAGGGTTTGATGTGTTTCCATTTCCAGAACTGAATTAAATCCTCCTTTGGGACACAGACCGTGCAACTACCTTAAACTGAGTGTCAGGTAAGTCAGTTTTCTTAATCCCTTTTTATGGATCACTTAGAAGTAATCCTCATTCCCGAGAATACAGTAATTACAGTATGGTTTGGGTTGAAAGGGACCTTTTAAAGGTCATGTAGTCCAACCCCCCCACAAGGAGCACAGATTCTTTACAAAGATGAGGTTGCTCAGAGCCCCATCCATTCTGACCCTGAATGTTTCCATGGATGTCACACCCTATTCCAGGGTTTCACCACACTGATCATTTTTTTAAATTTTTTTTTTTTTATTTTTAAAATTCTCCATTACCTAAATTTACTTTCCTTTAAATTAAAAATGTTATCCCTTGCTGTGTCACAACAGGCCCTGCTTAAAGTCTGTTCTCATATTTCTTGTAAGTGCACTCTAAGTAAGACCATAATAAGGCTTCCCTAGAGCTTTCTCCAGGCTGAACAATCCTAACTCTTACAGCCTTTCCTCACAGTAGAGGTGTTCCAGCCATCTGATCATTTTTGTGGCCTACTCTGGACCTGCTTCAAGAGGTCCAAGTCTTTCCTGCATTGAGGATTCCAGATCTCACACTACTCGATGTGAGTCTCAGTAGAACAGAATAGAGGGCAAGAACCACCTCTCTCAACCTGCTAGGCATTTTTTTCATGAGGCCCAGGGCACAGCTGGTCTTCTGGGCTGCAAGTACAGAATGCTTAAGTCATTAAGACATTGCTACCTATTAAATAGTATCTTTAGATTATGAGTATATTCTTGAAGTATCATTGCTACTGCGCAAGAATTGGCCTGTCACTTGTTAGAAAGCTACTTCAGCTTTGAGCCTATCACCCAAAGTAAATGCAATTTGATTAACTTCAACAGTAGTTAATTTTTCAACTCTGGTAATTGCAGGCTGCAGTCAGGAGGGTGCAAGACTTGAAACCAGTGCAGCTTCTTTGAGGCATAAATTATTCCATGTACTTTAAAAGCAAAAAAAAAAAAACCAAAAAAACCCTTTTATTTAGCGAACCCACAACACAATTCAAAATGCTAAACATCTCTATATACACACTGTTTAAACAATACCTGGAATAACTAGAACCACTTATGCATTTAAAATCAATTGTGAGTTTGAATACCGACAACTGCATTATAAATCAGTAAAACAGATTGAGATTCTACAAACAAAAAAGTAATCCATAACGTGCTGGATATGCCTCATGTTAAATACCACATTAAAGAGCAGAATAAAGCAGCATTCCAGTTATGAGTCATATGAATACATTGATCAATATCTGGTTTAGTTTTTAACATCTTAGATCATTATTTAAACAAGGAGCTTTAAAATGTGAAGTAGTCTTTTTAACAACAGTTAAAAAATGTAACTTCGAAGGACTTTTAAATCCTGGAATACTCCCATATTCAACTGAAAATAAAACCAAACTAAACTTCTTGTTTGGTGGAGTTTTGGGTAGGTTTGGATTTCTAATTTTTTTAAAGGCTTTCATAACACAATCACAGACCACCTGAATTCTTTCAATTGGTTTGGAACATTTCTGGTGAATATCTAGTTAAGATATGGCACCAAGCTTTGAGCTTTAGGAGCACAGATTCTACTCATGTACAATGTGTGGGGCAAAGAAGTCTGGTGTTTTTTTAAACAGGCCTGAAGCCTACTGATTTCAAACGTGCATTTATTTTTAGTATCACACTGGAATACAAGGCACATTCAGGAAGTCATTAAAATCTGTTTCAATAAAATAAATACTGCAGGAGTGAGTACTGTTCATTAGGCAAGGTAGGTATCAGCACACATTTCACTCCCACTAAAATACAAAATATTGAAACAAGGGAACAAAGGTAACCTCACTATTTAAAAATACTTCCAGAGAAGTAGCCAACAGAGAGAAGCATTAATACAATTCACTGCTCTTAGAGATAAATCTAAATTTCTCCACAGATAATTGCCATCCTAGGAGGAGATAGAAACTAAAAATCTGAGAGATGAACCACCAGACACCTACCATTTTTTACCATCCATTTGAACTATAATCAAGCCAAGCAAGTACATAAAGTGATATGATAAAGCAGCTTAGTTTGACGAAACATATGAGAACTTTAATTGATGTGTAAGTTAAAACCTATAGTACAAATCTGTTGCTAGCATATACGCATTTTTTCCTATTTTGTCAAAGTTTCACAGTTTCTTTCCTTGAAACCAAAGCATCATTATTAACAATATTTTCCTGAAACCATTTTGTCTTGCCTGAACATTTAAAAATTTCAACAAGTTATCCCCATAGATTTTTCAAGACACATCAATACCTTCTGCAAAAGCATATATTGCTGATTATAATGTTTTCTATTGCATGTATCATTTTAAAAGACACTCAAAAATTGCAGCAGTTTGCAGAATAAATTCCTCGTGTAATGAGATTAAAATTCCAAATACACCGATCCTTTTTTTTT